>JAJJWW010002136.1:0-53401 GCA_023531295.1 Papaver armeniacum | reverse complement strand
CTTATAAGTAGCATATGTTTTCTCCAAATTGCGCCTCCCTCTTCTATCTGCTAAGAACCAAAGAAAGCAAATCATAACCTTAAAGACAGACAAAATTAGATCTATCAGCTGCAACAAAATGATGGGAGAAAACAGTCAGAGACGGTTCAGTAGCAGCAGGATCATCAACAACAAAAGCCGTTTTTAGCATAATGATTTCTCCTCTCAAATTGATAATTTATGAAGTCTGGACCGGAGAATTCTCCGTTTTGTTCTGTGCTTCCTTGGTTGTTGTTTCATGTGTTTTTTCTACCACCACTTAATATATTTGGGTAAAAGATTTAAGATTATCATCATGTTCGTCTATCAGGTCTCAAAAGTACAAAAAGGATATGAAAGTTTAATCATTTCTAATTTATTGTGCATGTGAACCAATTTCCCCAATAAATAAATAAAAATTATGAGAAGTTTTGTCAATTCCAGTTTGTTTGTTTTATCAATAATGAAAGTATCCGATTCATGATCTAATCTGGTTTCAAGTTTTTGAGATTAACTAATCTCAATTTGTTGTGAGAGTCAGTGAATGACTTTACTTTGCCATGAATGTGCAAAGTTTTATCATGAGTCTTGATCCAGTTTGTATGTCTCTACTCTAATATCAGTATAAATCCAGTTTATTTCCACCTATAGATTTCAGGCGCTAGAAGAGTGCGAATTTGATGGGGGATTTTCCAGTTCCACCAGGTAAATCAGCCACATTTTCACAAGTGAAAATTAAAAATGCAAAAGAGGTTGCTGATGGGGACGGCTTAACCGTTTATGTTGATGCTGCATGCGGATCCTAAGGAAGCTCTTGATGTGCCAAGAGGTGTACAAGAGGCAGTATTAGAACAATCTAAAAGCATGTATATCCAACGTTGATCCGAGAGCGGATGCACTTCATAAGGTCTGAACTGAATGTAGAAACGTTGCAGGTGTCTAGAGATGGTTCCCTCAAACAATTTTATGATGAGAAACCGCGAATGAATTGGGTGGATAAAATCAGTTTTGGAATCAGAGTGTCAGGAAAGTCTCTTGTGCATAAGCTGCTAAAGTGTCAGTAGTCTTCACTAGAGGACTTGAAATTCAAGTTCCTCTTGGAAGGAAAGACTCAACAAGTTCAAGTTACAAACAAGCTGATATGAGTGCATATGTTAATCTTTTTCTTGTTTCTATTTTGTGAACATCCATTGCTTCCCAAGTACCAGATTTCTCCAACTCAAATTTCACCAAGAAACGTACAAAAAATTAAACAACACCCAGATATTGAAAACTCTTTACACGCCCAATCCCCCTAGTTAGATGCAAAATAAACACAAATTCAACTGCTAGTACACAGAAATTCATGAGTGAAGATAGAAAAGATGGTTTATTTGTTCCACTTGTTGATTGTCTTCAAAAAGAGTAAAGAGAACAACACTGCAGATTTTGAAGAACAAACTGAAACTTTACGCAATAGGGGACACTCAGAAACGGTGAAGCTTAAGCTCAAATGTGGTGGTATATACTGGTACCTTGTGAATACTAAAATCTCTTGACAAAAAACTTTTAAAAAAAAGGAGAAAAGAAGAAACCCATAATGAAACCGACTTGACACACCTCTTATTCTTATTTGTTGATGAAGAAGATTTGAACAAATAAATGAAACAGAGGGAGATAAAAGCAAACAAAAGCATACTAGGTTGTATTTCATTGTTAAGAGGTATGACACTGAAATGTCTAATTCACATTTGGATAAACTTACTCTTGGAAGGAAACATCATACGTGCAAACCACATACCAATAATTTAGAATTAGAAAAAGAACATCACCGAATGTCACTGGCATATTTTAGTAGTTTAACAAACAAACAATCACTAACGCACCCCCATACAACAATGTAAGGATGTACACTGTAAGCCCAGCAATATGCATTATCTTGGTCAGAAAATAGGGATGACTTTGCAAGTAACACTACGTCTTAACAACAAAAGGCAGGGAGATAAATTCAGAAGATAGTAACGACTGACATGCATTATCATCACTAGGCTTATTTAATCAGAGTTTCTACACCTTGGCTCATCCATCCTCTACATTGGAGAAGAAATAAGTAAACCATCAAAGTCAGCTTCCACTCTTCCGATATTTACTAACCAAGTATAGGATCTCTCAATGTTACTAGGCAAGCAAGCAAGCAGGACTGGGCATGCCAAAAATGTAAAAGCACTAAGCGGGGATAAAAAAAGATCAAGTTTACACTTGGTCATTAGAGAGCTCTGGTCGTGTATGTTATGCACCGATCAGAGGACTAATTTACTTGACTATGAACCTTGGTCATTAGAGAGCTCTGAAGTAATATCAAAGAAGATATTTTCCCAGTAACAGTCTCACCTTTTCAACAGACTCCCTGTTGTGGTATGCAATAGGTGCAAACTCCTTAATGTTGTGTTAATGTCGTCTCCTCCTCGTTTGTGAATAGTTAGCCAACTTATTTGGCAAGCAACCGAAAACAATATCAACTTATTTGTAGGTCACTGATAAACTGTGTATCTACCATTACCATATTAATAGACAGAAAAATCAAGAGTGTTCTAGTATACTAACTCAACAAAGAAGATGTAGGCACCTTATGGTCCATATCGGTGGGCTTGTGGGATCCAGCAATCACTAGCATGTTACTCCCCACGGAAAACCATTAATTGTGAACTTCACCAAAAGAACAATGTGAAATCAAGTTGAAAACTTGAATTCTATCATGAATTCGTCATTCATGGATCATTGAAATTCCCAAGTTTCATAATCCAAACATAAAGAAGAATACAAAGTATCTGAATTATCTATCTTAACTCCGCAAAATTTGCCGAATTGCATTATAAAAAGTACCAATTAATATAACAGGTTCAGTTCCTATTCAGGCTGTCAAACAAGTAACAAGTATTGATCTTAACCAGTAATGGTTATCCATAACCAGTAAGTAGCAAGGAAAGGGATCAAGATCAAGTAATGGTTATCATAAGCAACTGCAGAAGCCTTCAACACCTTTGCACACTTTCCTGGTGCAAAACCAAAAAATCAAACCCGGGCGACACCTTTTTTGAGGTTTTAGCACCTACTGCAATGTTATTAAATTGCGAACATATTCAGAACAAAGTTGGGCACTTCTTTCAAAAGCAGTGAAGAAACACAATACAAACTCATCTCTCTTTACATTCAAGTTAATATGTTATAATTAAGACTCTTCTATAACTAAGAAAACCAAATACTTTCGAGCAATCTTTTGCCATAAAAAAAATGGAAGAAAGAAAGAAGGTAACTGTATATACACAATGCAGAACTAGTTCCTTTTACTAAACCATCTTCCCGGTTAAGTTTGAACTGTTCACGTGAGTTACCGTGTGTCGGTGTCATTTATGTGCTTGGGAACAACTGCATAGGAACTGATTAACATTACTGGTTAAGATCGAGTATAAATTTCTTAATCGATTAAGCGATTAACATCTCGTTAAATGATCGAATAAATTTCTCGAAATATTAACATCTAAATAAATGTAATAGAAATATAACCCAAGCTACCCCAAAATAGAGAATTCAGATCAAACAGACATTATTATTATCTAGAAACACCAAGTCTTGCATATTTAAATTATTACTGAAAGATGAATCATTAACCTGCAATTGAATCTTACCAAATTTCTATACATATTTGTTCGAGTATAATTTTTGAAAGTGAGTAACAAATGACGAGTTCTTTCAAATAAGTGAGCTTGAAATTGACTAAGTTGATCTGAAAGTTGCTGCTTCCTAAAACATCTTTTAAGAGATTTGGAAGATTCTCCTTCCTGAAAAAAGGAAATCTAAGATCGTATCCGACTTGTTTCTGAGAGGAAAAATTGTAGTGCTGATCGATTCTAGGTAGATATCAGGAGGATGTTCCCAGTAATCCATTTCCCAATCAAAACAGACCTGAATCTGGGTTATTTTTGATATTCCAAACCAGAGAGAAACGAAAGACGAAGATGTAGAGAGGGAGAGAGAGAGCATAGCTACTAGTTAGTTTATAAACGAACCCTAAAGTATGCCCATTATCCTTATCAAGGGTAATAACTTCCATTTAGCACTATAAGAAGCCCACAGAATCAGCCCAATTTGTATCTACAGTGACAACGGTCCAGATAATAATGGTGGTTGCAAACTGTTGCTCCAAGTGGAAATTCTTGGAAGAGAGGGCAAGCCGCACTCTTTAGAGGTTGCAACGAGGTATAATGGACTACGGATAACAAGTAGCAAGAGGCTTCTACTATGACATACATGAAAGCATATAAAGGAAACGAAACCAAGCGTGATAACGATTGCATGAAAGGGGTGAGACTAATTATTTGGCTTTCTCCTAATTAACTTCCCACTCGTAATTAATGAAGAACTCTTACCGTTGCTTGACGTTCCGTCGTTACAAATTAAGTGATCACCATCTGTCGTTTAAGAGACTTGGTAATGGTAACAACAAAGCTTTCTAATGTGCCAAGAGGTAGTCAGTGTTGTTATGATTCTTTTGACTGTTTGGATGGTTTCACCACTTCAGTCAACTGTAAAAAGTTGGTAAGTAAGTAGGTCAGTAAGTAAGTAGGTCAGTAATTCCGGTTAGTCATAGATATTGTAACAGCCGTTAATCTAATGAATAATCTGTTACAAGCGAAACCCTAAATTTGACGGCAGATCCTCCACCCTTATAAGTACGCAGTCCATATAGGTGAACGAACCCTAAGCTGTGCCTCCCATTGTCTCTCAGTGTAGAGAAGCTGCTAAAAAAATAAAACAGATCCAAACTAAAAAATCATGCATGGCAGAAGCAAGTGGTGGTAGTCCAATGACATCAACAACAAGAAGCAGCAAAAAATCTCCTCTCAAAATCTCAATTTCCCATTTTTTTAAATTGTTGTGCTTATTTTGTGCTTCTTTCTGTATTGTGAGTTTGATCTCTCCTTATGTGGTTGAAGATTTCCTTTCAACAGAATTTCTCCACCACTAGAACAAAAGCTGAATCTACTAGTTTTATCAATTTGTATTCCGTTTATATCTTCATCTCTGTAGTTTAATTTTATGTATGTTTACCAATTACCAACGAATAAATAAAATTATTTATTCTTCTTTGCAAGTTTCTTCTTCTTCTTCTTCTTCTTTATTTTAGTCATGAAATTGTAATCTGAATGAAGTAAAAGCATACCGAAATCCAATTTCAGTATGTTACTGTTTGTAGGTGAAAATGGTTTTTGCTGATTTCGGTAATTACGGTGTGCAGGTGAGAAACAATTTAAACCCTAAACAATGTACTGCAAGGGATTACTTTAGATTCGAGAGATCAATATGTACAAGTCCGGCCTAAACCAAGAAATGGCCGTTCTAGACTTGCTTTGGTCACAAAGTGGAGGAGACTGGGTTGGTTTTGGGGAGGGAAGCAAGGAAAGTGGTGAGACCAGAATAGTTTGATTCTGGAAGAGTAGTTGGGTTACTACGACTTGTTATCAGAAAAGTGAGGGAGCTCACAAGGTGAGCTAGCAAGCAAGTATTTTTGAGTGTTGTATCTCCCGTATGAACTTGTTTTTCAAATGGAAATAGGTAAGACCTATTTATACAAGTTGGAGTAAAAACGTACCCTGGTCTCATTAAGGAGTGGGGAAGTAAATGGGAGGAAGTTGTAACCGTATGCATGGAATTGATGTTCCATAAATTTTTAACGCATGAAACTATTAATGTTATGGATTTGATGTCCCATAAAGTTGTAACGCACGTGCTTTATGTCCCATGAACGTTTCACACATAACTTCCCGTATTTACGAACCGCCTCACCCTTATGACACTTACTTATGACGGGCGTAGTGTACCCCGCATGCTATAAACCGCCAAACCAATACCCAAAGAGGATCCCCCAGTTTGTGTTGATGTCTCGAATATTTTGGAAAACATGTAGCACGTTGTTTTGGCTTGGCAAGTCAAGATCGAAAAACTTGCCAGCCTTGTGACCTTCGACGTTCGAGATTTTGCATCTTGAGAGGAGGGGAAACCGTTGATCGTTGCACGCCTTCGTTTTGGTAGCCGCGTAGTGAGGGTCAATGTGGTAGCGCGGCTAGGTTGGCATGCCGTTGGCATGGGAAGGTTTGGCGTGGCCAAACTTAGGTTTTCGGGCCAAAGGTTACCATGTGTCGTCTGGTAACCTTGGATGTCTAGGATTTGCTCCAGGGATTGAAGGGAAACCGCTGATTGTTGCACGCCTTCGTTTTGGTAGCCGCATAGTGAGGTCCAATGTGGTGGCACGGCTAGGTTGGCATGCCGTTGGCATGGGAAGGTTTGGCGTGGCCAAACTAAGTTTTCGGGCCAAAGGTTACCATGTGTCGTCTAGTAACCTTGGATGGCTAGGATTTTCTCCTGGGTTTGAAGGGCAAACGTTGATTGTTGCACGCCTTCGTTTTGGTATCCGGGTAATGAGGGATAACGTGGTGGCGCGGCTAAATGGCATGTCGTTGGCATGGGAAGGTTTGGAATGGCCAAACTTAAGTTTTTGGTCCAAAGGTTACCATGTGTCATCTGGTAACCTTGGATGGCTAGGATTTGCTCCTGGGTTTGAAGGGAAACCGTTGATTGTTGCACGCCTTCGTTTTGGTAGCCGCGTAGTAAGGGCCAACGTGGTGGCGCAGCTAGGTTGGCATGGCAAGGTTTGGCGTGTGGGGCCAAGGGTTTGCCTTGGGCGTGGCTAGCTTTGGCTAGGTGCGATTTTTGCTTGGCATGTGGGGCCAAGGGCGTGGCTAGCTTTAGCTAGGTGCGATTTTGGCTTGGCATGTGGGTCCAAGGGTTTGCCATGGGCGTATGGCGTGGCTAGGGCCAAGGCAAGGGCATTCGGCTTGGCATGATGTGACTAGCATGGCTAGGGCCAAGGCAATGTGTGTTTGGAATAGCGCGGCTAGCTTGGCTAGGTTTGGTTTGGCTTGGCATGTGGGGCCAAGGGTTTGCAATGGGCGCATGGCGTGACTAGGGCCAAGGCAAGGGCGTTTGGTTGGCATGATATGACTAGCATGGCTAGGGCCAAGGCAAAGTTCGTTTGGCATGGCGCGGCTAGCTTGGCTAGGTTTGGTTAGGCTTGGCATGTGGGGACAAGGGTTTTCCATAGGCGCATGGCGTGACTAGCTTGGGCTAGGTGCGTAACCAAGCTATGGTTTTGGGGCAAAAGTCGTTTGGTAACCTTAGACGGCCAGGATTTGCTCCTGGGATTGAAGGGCAACCGTTGATTTTTACACGCCTTCGTTTTGATAGCCGCGTAGTGAAGGCCAGTATGGTTAGTGTATCACAGATAAGGGTAACAGGTATAGGTTTAAGTTTCGTCAGAAACTTAACAAAAAACTGATTCTAGGATCAAGATTCTAAGGTAAAAGATTGATAAACAAACTTGGTAATAATATTGATAATAAGATGTAATAAGATGTCAATCAAAACAAGAAGGCATAGCCTTTAAATAGGTTCTCAAGAACTGACTAAACAAAAAACAAAAGGAAAGCTAAACAAACTAGTAAAGAAAATACTTGCTAGGCAAGCAAACTGTAACTGACGATTTGGATCAACTTTTATAGTTGATACACGCTTCAGGAGTCAACTGTCACAGTTGATACACGCTTCAGGTATCAACTGTCATGGTTGATACGTAGTAGGATGTACTACATCAGTCCCCCCCTTCTTGAAAGAAACTCGTCCTCGAGTTAATGAATAGAAAGAACTTCATTCTCTCCATGAAAAGTGAAAATTTCTTGAACATTGAATATATTAGAGATGTTCCAAGTTGATGGAAGATCAATAACATATGCATTATCACTGATTTTCTTCAAAATCTTGAATGGTCCATAGTTCTTCATCTTGGTCTTGTTGTAAGTCCCAGTAGGAAATCTTTCTCTTCTGAGATGAATCATAACCAATTCTCCTTCAACAAAAGTCTTAAGTCTTCTATGCTTATTTGCATCTTCCTTGTATGTACTTGTTGTTAGAATATGCAAGTTTTGACTTTACTTCTTGATGTATGAGTGAAGCTTTCTCAATAAAGTTATCTGCTTTAGCATTTGATTTACGCAGCTTTGGAAGAACCACCAGATCCAAAATATGATTAGGAACCTTAGAATAAACAATCTCAAAAGGTGTCTTACCTGTGGATCGATTGACTGAAGTGTTATAAGAAAACTCCATGTTGGGAAGGAAATTGTCCCATTTCTTCTGTTTTCCACCAATATCTTTTGTTCTAATTAGGTTCCCTAAAGATCGATTGACAACTTCAATTTTTCTATCTGTTTGAGGATGAGCAGTTGTACTATACTGAAGTTTAGTTCCCAAACGCATCCATAAAGACTTCCAAAAGTAGCTTAAAAACTTAGTGTCTCGAGCAGAAGTAATTGTCTTGGGAATTCCATGCAGACGTACTACTTCTTTGAAGAATAAATAAGTAACATTGGAGGCATATGTAGTTTTCTTGCATGCTATGAAGTGAGCCATTTTTGAGTATCGATCAACAACCACCATAATAGAATCATTCTTTCTGGCAGTACATGGTAAACCAAGCACAAAGTCCATGCTAATATCCACCCAAGGTGTATCAAGAACTGGAAGTGGATTATATAATCCAGTGTTTTGAATATTACCTTTAGATTGCTGACAAACCATGTATTGTTGTATGTACTTCTGAATGTTTTGTTTTATTGAAGGCCAAAAATAACGTTCCTCAACCAAAGCAATGGTTTTATCACGTCCAAAATGTCCTCCTAAGCCACTTCCATGTAATTCTTGGATCAAATGAAGACGTAAAGAACACTGTGGTATACATAAACGATTTCCTTTAAAAACAAAACCATCTTGAATGAGATAATCATCAACACTGCCTGTTGAAAAACCACACTTTTCCCATAAATTTTTTAAATTTTTATCTTCACCATACAGATCTTTCAAGAAATCAAAAGCTAAACTCTCATGTTTAAGAGTAACTAAAAGATGAGCTCTTCTACTCAAAGCATCAGCAACTTGATTAATTTTTCCACTTTGATGTTTAATGGAAAATGTATATTGATTGATAGTTGATAACCACCTATCATGCATTCTATTGACCTTTGCTGAAGTTTTCAGAAACTTGAGAGCTTGATTATCAGTGTTGACAACGAACTCACTGTGAATAAGATAAGGATGCCAATTCTTAAGATTTGAACTAGAGCAATTAATTCTAACTCATAAGTAGACCACTTTTTTCTTGTATCTGAATTCTTTTCACTATAATATGCAATTGGATGTCCTTCCTGAGATAACACAGCACCAATGCCAACAACAGAAGCATCACAATGAATCTCAAAAGGTTTATCAAAATTTGGCATGGCAAGAACAGGTGCACTGCACAATTTTTCCTTAAGAAGATTAAATCTCTTATCTGCTTCTTCAGTCCATTCAAAAATATCACACTTCAAACAATCTGTCAAACCAGCTGCAATAGTGCTAAAGTTTCTCACAAATCTTCTATAGAACGAAGCTAACCCATGAAAACTTCTTACTTCACGTATAGATGTTGGAGTAGGCCAATCCGCAATTGCCTTAACTTTAGAATCATCAACAGAAATACCAGTATCTGACACAACATATCCCAAGAAAGTGACTTTATTTGTAAAGAAAGTGCACTTTTTTAGATTCACATACAAAACATTGTCCTGCAGTTCCTTAAAGACTTGAGATAAATGTGAAATATGCTCTTCTTCATTGTTGCTAAAAATCAGTATGTCACAAAATATACAATGATAAATTTTCCAAGAAAAGGTTGCAGAACTTGATTCATAAGTCGTATAAAAGTACTAGGAGCATTAGATAATCCAAAAGGCATGACTAACCACTCAACAAACCTTCTTTTGTCTTGAAAGTTGTTTTCCATTCATCACCTTCTCGAATACGTATTTGATGATATCCACTACATAAATCAAGCTTTGTAAACACTTTAACACCCGAAAGCATATCTACCATGTAATCAATTCTTGGTATGGGAAACCTATATGGTATAGTAACTCTGTTTAATGCTCTACAGTCTATACACATACGATGTCCACCATCCTTTTTGTCTACTAAAAAGGCTGGACTAGCACAAGGACTCTTGCTAAGTCTTATCAAACCTTTTTATAACAAATCATCAACCTGACCTTGTAAAATCTCATGTTCTTTAGGACTTAACCTATAATGAGGTTGGTTAGGAATAGAAGTTCCAGGTATAAAGTCTATCTGATGTTGTAGATCTCTTAATGGAGTCAAAATATTGGGTAATTCAGTAGGAAATAAATCACTAGAAGAAGACAATAAAGGTTTTACCTTGTCTGGAATCACCACCATTGGTTTATAAGCTTTATGAGAACTCAAAGAATGATTTGGTTGTAAAGAATGAACAATGGTAGCAACTAGTGCATTTTTCTTCTTATCTGTTGGTTCCTTGACTGAAGTAGGAGATTGTAAAGGACATAAAACTTTAGCAAACCCTTCATGAACAAAGGTATAAGTATTCTCATAGGAGTTATGAACATCACGAATATCATACTGCCATGGTCGTCCCAATAATAAACTTGTTGCAGTCATGTTAATAACATCACACAAAGCATAATCTGAATACCAAGGGAAAGAAAACTTCACCAAACATTCACTACACCAAATTCTGGGATTAGAAACAGAACCAGGCCGTTACAAAAACGGGTTGTAACGGCCCTCGCCTGTTGCAAAAGTGGGTGTTACATTTTTTTTTGTAACAAAGCATTGTGGCCGTTACGATTTTTTTGTAACGGCCCTCCGTAATGAGCTTGAGCCGTTACGAATTTGCCACTTGGTAACAAAAAAAAGGCCGTTACATTAATTTTTTTGCAACGAGGACGTTGTAATAGCTTAGAGCCGTTACTTAACTTTTTTGTAACAAAAAAAAATTATCTACGGTCAGCCTTGACCTGGTCAAAATTGGTCAATTGACCAGGTCAAGGCCGACCTGGCTTCATTTTTCTCATTTAAATAAGCCGGAATTCTAAATTCAATACTTGCATACATTCATCATCCAAAATCAACAACAATTTCTTCAATATACTCATATCACATTCATTCAATTCATATCAGATTTATATTACAAAAGAACTAACAGATATAAATTACAAAAGAGACTAAGTGCCAAACTTTTTGAAATTTCTCTAAGTACCAAACATTTTTTTGGTTTTTGTTAATTATAAAATTTCTAAGGGAATACATGGAAGGTTCCAAGCTTCTAGGGGAACACTGAAACTTACTAACTTCCTACAAAACTTGAATAACCGCAACTTACAAATCTTGAAGGTGCTTTGTTCTCCACCCTTGCAGCTAAGCTTTATATCCTTTGCAGGCTTGATTTTGTTGAAAGCTTGGGCATCAGAAAACTCGATATAGGCAATCCTGCAAAATACAACATGCTGCATTATTATGACAAGTAAACTGGAAGAAATAATGTTCAAAATACGCAGCAAGTAAATGCAAACAAGCAATTAATTACATAGGTGTAACACCAGATAGAAAATTTACTAACCCCATGTAGCATGATGGTGTCAATGAACATAATCAAGTACCACAGCTTCAACTGCAACCAGTTACGACACCATCTTATAAGCAAAGAAACATCTGCAATAACCTGTGAACACAAAATTTCTGGATACTTAGATGTTGGAAGTAAGCAACACATCAAGTTATGAATTTATCCTTGCTGGCTTGATGGTGTCAATTTCCAACAAAATTATTGCACAAAACAGAAAAACCATTTACAATGATGTCTTCAAAGACAAAGACGGACGACGTATTACAAGTTTCTTATAAAAACTGTACCTCAGCCGTGTTTTCCATTGAAGACATCAATGTACACAATGTAAAGGAGTACTCCCAGCTCCTGCAATGAAATCCATAACCTGGAAAGTTAATGACCAAGTATTAATACACCTTCAGATCCATAAACTGCAAAGACAGTTGTAAAATAGTTCAACCAGGGGTTTGATGATAAGAAGAAGGTTAGAACTCCCACTAACTATGTAATTTAGAAATTCAGCCCAAATCATCAGAACATGTCTTACCTGGTACTTAAAACGAGAAACAAGAGTAGTTACTTATGTGGATTTGATGAGGCTCCACTGCCACGTAAAAATTTGAGCACTTATGGCATTAGATTTTCTCCTTCACAAGACAACGTGCCAATAAATATATAATAAAAAATTAAAAAAAAAATCTATTTAACACTATGGCAAACTAATTCATACAAAAGGACCAAGCTATTTAAAGATGTACGCACAACCTAGGGAATAAATTTTTTTCATGCACGATAATAATCTTGATCAAGACCGAAGGAAGTGGCCAGAATAGCTTGGGAAAATTCATAAGCCGCAAAATTAATTAGCAACTTCCCCGACAATCAATGCAAAAATGAAATCAGATGACATTGTTGCATAATGATATTGACATTATTAAATACATTTGTACTTTGATTCAAGAAACAAGTATCAAACCAATGATGCTCTCTGTGTACCTCATTTATAGTTAATCAAATCAATAAGAAGTTCAGCAAAGAGCGTAAGAATGTATGCACCAGTTGTGACCCCCAAGCACATCACATCACCTAAGATGAAACATGAATAATTCAAGGCATTAAGAAAAGAAGAAAAAAAAAGGAACCCTAGATGGATAAATATATGTATATACATCAAGAGAAGCATTGTAAAAGGCATGTTAACACATTATAGTTTGATCTGTCTCAGCTTTATTCACCAGCAGTAAGTAGATGTAGAAGGAAATTAACATATTTCGTTGTTACAGGAGTTGAAGTATCATTGAAAGCATTGACATGTATTTAAATTTACCCAGCGACTAACATCATGCCTAGGAGGATTAGTGTGGTAGATGCAGAACTTTTATCTGTGTTTGCATCAGGAGCATCTTCAACCCGACCATTGTTCAATGTTGTTTTAGTTGTACCAACCGTTAAAGCAAATGAGCTTCTAGATTTGATCCCAGAACCCGCATCTGCTGCAAAAAGAAGTGCATGTTTCTGAGTTAATTTTTCCTTGGTACCACCATGCAATCATATAAGTTATTAGCTTAATAAGAAAATTCAATTAGTTAAGGATATTATCCGTCTTGAAGGCATCTGGATTGAGTCAAAAGAGTAAGATCACTAACTATATTAATGGCAATGTCACTGCAGAGGAAGATATTCTCGCATAGAGCAATCACTTAAGATGTGTATAATCTCCTTGAACAAAAAACGAACAAAAATCTATTATTCATATTCAGTCATTAACAAGTATTTATACGAAAAGAAAATGACAGATGAACTAATGAAGAAAGATATTAGACCTCTCCAATATGACCCATAGCTTGCGAATCAGAAGAAATAATACTGATGGCCCCCAGATCACGCAAAATGTCTTCTGCAGTAATTGACTCAGCCCTTATTCGAGATTCAGCAGATGATACGTCATCTGGGATATTCTTATCAAGATGATGAGAAACCATATATATGAAACTCAGACCAGTTTAAGAGGCCGAAAGAATAAGAGATAAACAACAAGAATTAGGAAAAAAAAGATAAAATTTTATTTTTGTGTTCTTCTTACTAGCATGTTGACGTTCTCATCTACTGTATTAAGAGTATAAGGACGAGTTGGGTTTGTGGATGAAGGAAAGACATGTATTACACTAGATACTTCGATGATATTTGGAGCATGAACACCGCCTGCACCTTCAGTGTTCAGTGTACATGTAGTTGCACGAGTTCCATCAGCAGGACCAGTCCCACCTCTAATCAACGTTGTGATACCTTCATGAACGAAAACATTTTGTGAATACCTTTCCAAGAACTGTTATATTATTATAATGCTTACATGTTTGGGATTATGATCTTTTAATTTTGATCAGTCCGACAACAAAATTAAGTGTAATTAACAGGGCAGAGGTAGTATAGATAGACATTTAGATACATGTGTAACTTGAAAGTGTTAGGACTGCAACGATGTGTTGTATCCTTATCCAAATCTTTAGGCAGGTTGATAATCTGAATGGCTTCATATGGGCATTTCTATTCCAAAATGAAACCACATAAAACACAGGACAATAAGTCATAATGAATAACCACATAACAAAAAAAAAAAAATAATAGAAAAAAGGTCTTACCTTGACACAGATACCACATCCAATACTTCAATACACAATTTCCCTATTCAATTAACACAAACATAAAACCCAAATTATGAAAGGAAAAAAAAAACCTTAAATTACAAAAACAGAAACTTAAATAATGATTCAGCATCTTCCCTAAATCTGATTGAAACAAATAGGGGTTTTTTCATTATGAATTTCAATAACTAAATCGAACCCTAATTGGTGGATGATGTGATAGCTAGGGATCTGTAAAATTACCAGTCTTGACAACGGGGCAACTCTTTTTGCATTCTTGACGACACTTTTTAGGTTTGCATCTGTCAATCGGTAAGACATGATGCTGATTGAATTTTAAGAAGAAGATGATGATGAAACCACCGATTCACACGAACGCAGTAGCTGCTCTCTCTTCAAAGAGAATAAAGGAAGGGATACAAGTAGAATTAGATTCAATCGAAGAAAATTAACAAAACGAAAATAAGATGAAACAAAGTATTAGATTCACGGATTAACAAGTCGTATTAGGAAAAATAGATGAAATGAAACCCTAAAAACCAGACGATTGAAAACCCTAAAAATCGAGAATCTTATGATGATAAACACTTACATAGATCGATGATTGAAGATTATTGAACAGATTGAAGAGATTACTGTGATGGTTTCTCGACTAATGGTTTCACCAGGGTTCATCGATTCATCGGATGAGAGGAAAACAAGAGAGGCAGGAGCAGAAGAGAGAAATGAAAAATGAATACTAGATTTGTCGATTCCCTTGGGTATATCCTAAAAATCATGCATGTGAGTGGCACACGCATAGGGGGAAATATCCTCTAGTATAAATGATCGTGGGTGGAAACATAATGCTACGCATGTGAATGGCACACGCACAGACTCAAGGTGTTAAGACCCAGGTGTGACCAAGCGTGTGACTCGCACGCCTACAAAAAAATTCGTAATGGCTTAGCTATGTTACGAATTTTAAAAAAATTAGTAACGGCTACAGCATGTTATGAATTTTTTGTAACGGCCATTTGTAACGGGAATTTTGTAACGGCCACAAAGCCGTTACGAATGCCTGTTACGAATCCGGGAATTTGGTGTAGTGATTGATGTGTAATTTGCTGAGTGGAAGAGTTGTTTATCCATCCAACTGAATACGGCTTTGGATGAAGGGTAACAGGTAAACCAAGTTTTTCAACTAATTTTGCAGAAACATAGTTTTCTGTACTTCCACTGTTAATGATCATGGTACAAAGCTTCTCTTCAATGAAACAATGAGATCTGAAAATATTATGTCTCTGAGTAGGACATGGTTCAGTGATTAAAAATGGTCGAATCATTCCAAGGAAATCTGCATCATAAGTCTCATGTTCTTGAAGATAAAATAACTCATCATCTCCTAATGCTTCTTCTTCTTGTGTTTCTTCTGGAGTTTCATTAATGTAAGCATGGAATTTGCGATAATCACTAGAAGTATGGCCAGTTTGGTTGCACTTGTTACATTTATCTCCTCAAAACTTTGAATAAGGGTTAGAGGGTTTAGATAATGGAAGAAATTCTTGTGGAAATTGATTACCTCTAGTATAACGAGCAAAGTTACATTGTGGAGGATCCTGAAGTGGTTTAGCAGATGATATATGCATTGTAGGAGCAGGTTCTGAAAGAACAGAAGTAGTTTGTTGTTGCCTAAAAGGTTGGTTTGGACTTCTGTCTTGTGGATCAACAAAGACAGTTCATCCCTGGGAATATGGATCAACAACAGTTGTTGCTCCTTTTTCACCCTGGTAACCATAAGAGCTATATGGTCTTGCAGCTTTATAAAAGTGTTGATAACGAGCTTGTCTTGGATTAGCCTGGCGAGAAGTACAAAGTACACGCCTTTCAACCTTAAGAGCTTGTTGTATCGCTTCAACCATTGTAAAAGCTGATTGTGTCATTCCTTGTTGAATTAAATTGTTCAAACTATCTATAAAACGTGCAACCAATTGCTCTTCAGTTTCATTCAATTGGTTACGAGCAACTAAAGCATAAAACTCAGCTATATATACTTCAACAAGTCTAGCTCCTTGTCTACAGTTTTGAAGTTTATGAAACAAGTGTTGTTTGTAATCTTTTGGTAAAAACATAGCTCTTAATAAACGTCTCATTCTATCCCAAGTGCATATAGGAGGTTTGTGATACTTAGCTCGATCTTTAGAGAGTGTTTCCCACCAGGTTGCAGCTCCACCTTTTAGTTTATAAGCTACCAACTTCACTTTAGAAGAGTCTGGAACATCCATAAATTTGAAAAAGGATTCCACTTCATAAAAATAATCTAGTAATTCTTCGATGTGTAAACCCCCATGAAAACTAGGAATATCAGCTTTAAGTTTATATTCTAGTATACTTCCATAATGACTCATATTAGACGTTAATCGTCTTTCGTTTATCCACTTTTGTCTTTCACCTTCTTCGATTTGCGCTTCCTCATCACTGTTGATATTGACAGGAGTAGGTTTTTTGTCAAGAAAACCTTCTAATGGCTCATTGTGGGAAAGATGATGTGAGACGTTCTCAGGAATATAAGTATGCCGATAAAAAATATGCGGTTTTACTTTTTTTGTTTCATCAGCTACTCTTTCTTCTACGTCTTTTATATCATCCTCTGTTTCTCCTGTCTTCTTTTCTCCTTCTTCTTCATCATCAGTTAACTTAGGCATCTCCGGATCACCAAGACCAACATGTTTCCATATTTTGTCGATACAGTCTCCACGCAAATTAAGTTTTGTTTTCAACGAATTTGTAGTTGAATCCATCCTAGTTTCAAGCTTGTTTTCTAAAGAAGTAATGGAAGTTTGAAGTTCATCAAATTTGGTCCCAATCTTGGTGTCAAGGAGTTTTTCAATGTCAGCTAAGGTGATAGGTTTATCTGCCATTGGAAAAAGGAAAACTAAAATAGCTTTGAGAAAAAAAATTAGGGTTTTGAATTTGTTGCGGAAGCTGTGTAAAGGATATGTTTCTAGATAAAAATCTAAAAACTCTGTATCTGATACCAACTAGTGTAGCACAGATAAGGGTAACAAGGATAGGTTTAAGTTTCGTCAGAAACTTAACAGAAAACTGATTCTAGGATCAAGATTCTAAGGTAAAAGATTGATAAACAAACTTGGTAATAATATTGATAATAAGATGTTAATCAAAACAAGAAGGCATAGCCTTTAAATAGGTTCTCAAGAACCGAATAAACAGAAAAGAAAAGGAAAGCTAAAAAAACTAGGAAAGAAAATACTTGCTAGGCAAGCAAACTGTAACTGACGATTTGGATCAATTGTTATAGTTGATACACGCTTTAGGAGTCAACTGTCACAGTTGATACACGCTTCAGGTGTCAACTGTCATGGTTGATACGTAGTAAGATATACTACATAATTGGTGGCGCGGCATGGGGCCATGGCGAGGTGCGTTTGGCATGGAGCAGTAGGTGTGGCTGGCATGATTTTCCATTGGCACGGAGGTGCGGCTAGCATGGATGGCATGCTTTGGCGCGGTCGGTGTGACTGGCATGATTTGCCATTGGCATAGAGGTGCGGCTAGCATGGTTGGCATGCTTTGGCATGGTCGGTGTGGCTGGCATGATTTTCCATTAGCACAGAGGTGCGGCTAGCATGGTTGGCATGATTTGGCGCGGTCGGTGTGGCTGGCATGATTTGCCATTGGCTTAGAGGTGCGGCTAGCATGGTTGGCATGCTTTGCGCGGTCGGTGTGGATGGCATGATTTGCCATTGGCACAGAGGTGCGGCTAGCATTGTTGGCATGCTTTGGCGCGGTCAGTGTGACTGGCATGATTTGCCACTGGCACAGAGGTACGGCTAGCATGGTTTGCATGCTTTGGCACGGTCAGTGTGGCTGGCATGACTTGCCATTGGCACAGAGGTGCGGATAGCATGGTCGGCATGCTTTGGCGCGGTCGGTGTGGCTGGCATGATTTGCCATCGGAACAGAGGTTCGGCTAGCATGGTTGGCATGCTTTGGCGCGGTCGGTGTGGCTGGCATGATTTGCCATTGGCACACGTGGGAATTAGGGTTGGCTTGTCGTAACCCTAATTTGAAAAAGATACCCCGGTAATTATTTAGGGACACATTAAAGGTTTCAGTAAATGTGCCTAGTAAATGCTTGTTACTTTAAATGTTGTGACATCACCATCTGCTGGGGTTTAGTGTTTTACGATTTTAACCCTAATCTAAAAACCACTGTCAACATTAAGTCCCCTGCTTAGCTCGGAACAGGTACCTTATTGCGAGGTAAGCATATGATGGTGACAGACAAGGACGAAATCGAGATGTAAATCATTGCAAAGATGGTCAGGAGAACCCGACTAACCTTTTTGAGTGGTAAAGAGAGTTTTGGCTTCCGTGTTGGCGGCCCTACGTAAGTTGTACTGGAAATGAAGACCGTGGAGTGGTGAGATGAAAGTTACCGGCTTGGTCTGGTCGTACATCTCCAAGGAAAAGGGGTGCGGTCTTGGAAGGCGACACCAGTGGACGGCTTGGCTCAAGGGGCCAAGAGGTGGCGTGGTCTTGGTAAGGTAAACGCGTGTGGATGATAGGTTCGCGACAGTGGATCAGGCAGCTTGGCAGGGGGGGCGCAACAATGGCATGGTGGAACGTGCAAGGACGGCTAGGCGTGGTGGGGCCGTGGTGTGGCGTGAGTGGTCTTAAACGTGGAAATTGGTCTTTGCGGGACCGGTTTCCTCTTTTCCTTCCTTGGCTCAAATTAGAAATCCTTTTCTTGTTCGAACTCCTAAGTATCACGCCTATAAAAAGATGGCTGGCCTCTACCTTTGATTCACGCCCTTATTGTTTTTTTTTTGTTGCTTGGTAGCGGTGAGGCGGGCGAGCGGATTAGGTATGTCTTCCAGTACTTCCTTTTATTTTGTTTTCTTGTGTTGGTGAAAAAAAAACCCTAGTTGCTGGTGTACCTTTCCATGACCGTAGTAATGTTGACCACCTCAACTCACTGTGCAAAGTAAGAACGCGATAGTAATTGCTATCCCTTTTCCATGAAAACCTAGTTTTTTTTTTTTTTTTTTAGGGTTTACTCCTTGTCTTGGTGTAGCCGTGTGCATGGTCCCCTCCCTTTTTGGGCGCGTATATCTGGCTGAGCGCGAGTTTCCGGCTGCATGTAGTGGTGATGTAGAGTCTGCCAGTCCCCACTTTCGCGTATGCACGAAAGGACTTTGAAACCGATTAGTTTGTTCCCGAGGAGGCTCCCATGCGTCCAATAGAATAATTTCTACATGCTTTATGTAATAGTTCCTGCTCTTCTTGTTCCATTGTAGTTATCGCAGCAGTGAAAACAGTGTAAGAGAATTTTGGTTAAGATGTCAATAGTTTCTGCGGTACCGAGGGATGGGAGTAATTCCAAGCCAAACATAGATGACGAGTTCTTCATGTCATCAGCCGCGATTAGGAAAAACCATCCCCAATATGTGTCGATCCTTCTGACAGGCCCGAAAAGAGAAGGAGAGGATCGATCGGTTTGGCCAGGAGGTGTTATAAGGTTTTGCCTTCATAGGATAGAATATTGTGCCTCTTCTATCGACTTTAAAATCCCTAAAAGTCCGTTGCGTTCCTTTGAGAAATGGACGCGATTTATGATGGACCAGGAACCTGTAAAGACAAATTTGACCAGGGCGCAGATTGTCGACGCTGTTGCGGCTTCCGCGGTGCTTCAGATTAGGAAAGACATTCCAGGGTTGGTTGCTTTTGTTTCCAGATGGTGTCCAGACACCCATACGGCCATATGCAGGTGGGGCGAAATGACCATTTCTTTGGAGAGTGTGGCTGTGCTACTAAATCTTCCCGTAATTGGAAACCTCAACGTTACGTTTTCTGCAGACGAAGAAGAAATTCGCGCCACCCTGGTTGCGAAGTCAAATGGATTCGTTCGGAAGGAAAACGAGACGAAGTGCTTTTACGACTGGTGGGTGTCTCAGTGGTTTCCTGAGGAGTTGAAGTTGAACTAGAAGAATTGCGTACTTCATGTCGCGGCGTTTTTGGCTCTTTGGCTATCTAGGGATATTTTTTAGGACGGCTCGGGCAAGAAAGAGATAAGACAGGAACTTATCACATTTTCCATAAAATTAGCAAAGGGTGTTGCTCTCCCCCTCGGTGGTTTGTTTCTTGGTTCTCTGTATGCACACCTGGATCAGTTGGTTTCGGATATGCGCGCCTCGAATGGCCATATGAAAGTGGATTCGTATGTTCATGCCGCCTTTCTCCAGGCATGGTTGTGGGAGCATTTAGAGAAGTATTTCCCGAAACCGTTGGCTATACTTCCTGAGTCTTGGGGTGGATCCTGAATACTGCTTTGGTCAAACAGGCGCCGAAAAACTGGTCCAAAACTGATTAAGTTTCTTGACAACTCGTATGCGGTTAATTTTCGTCCATTGGCTCCGTTGCATGCGTCCATAACTCATATTAGTACCTTTGCTTCTACTTCGAATATGTCTTCGTCTTCTGATGAGGAGGGCTTGAGCGTTTGAGAGATGGTGTTCATACGTAGCTGCACGCCTGGTCACGTGTCATCTTTTTTTCCAGGAGCTTGCAAAGCGATCGATCTCTTACAATGTTGATAGGGATGCTCGACATATTGGTTTTGACCAAGGGGTCCCACTTGTTCGTCAGCCGGTTGTCCAAGAAATCCCGTTATCAACTATTCTCAATTCTAGTGCTCTCGTGTTGGGTAAAATTCTGCCTTTCCTCGCGGAACGGAATCCATCCACGACTTCCAAATACAACATATTTTGGCAGGATGAGTTTCTTGCTATTCATGGATTCGGGAATGATGTGGTAGAGCATCGTCAGGATAAGCCTTCTCCTGCGATTTTAGCGGAACATCCACTGCTAAGGGATCCCAGGAGAAAATCCGTTAGTCCAAATGCAGATAGTCCCCAGGTGAAGGAAGGAAGATCTAAATATTGTGCAGGCGGCTTTCAGTCAGACTCAATGGTTCTGCCGACTTTTAGTTCATCCAATATGCGGGTACGTACGGCTCTCCTCTTGACCTTGGCCTGGATCGTTTATTTCTTGTTCCTTTTCTGAGAATGCGCCCTTTGTATTCTGTCCAGGTTCTCAGTAGTACGGACGCCTTTGCAAAACTTGTGAGCAGTCAAAAAACATCATTTTCGAGACAGATAGCGGCGTTGCAGAGCCTACCTATGATGACGCGGAACTCGAAAAGGATGAGAGTTCAGGGTCTAGCGGTGGCAAGAGAAATTCTTTCGATAACGGTGTTGAAGTTTCGTCTAGTCAGTATGAAACTGAATCGGTGAGTCCCCTCCATGTTTTTCTTCTTTCCCCTCTCTTTTTTTTTTTCTTTACAGTAAAACTAAATTTTGATTTTTAGGAAGAAACCGTTTCTGGGGATGATATTGAAGTGGAAGACCACAAGAGTAAAGACGTAGCCGTACTTCCCACTGTGGAAACTGTGCCAGCTAGCGACTTGGACATGGAGATTCATCATCCCGAGGGTGCTGCCGTGACTCAGGTGGAGGAGAGCACTTCGAGGGGTGAAATCGTAGTTAGGATCTCCTGCCAGTTGCTGATTCAGTTACAGGTTCCACCTTCAATCCTCCGTATCTGGCCCCTCCCAGGTCATGTGTTGATTGGTGGATTTAGTGTGCCATATAAACATGCGACATTGTACACCAAGATTTGGGAAAGCTATGGCCACATTGCCACGACTAAGAAGATCACTAGTCGACATGCGCTAGTCAAGCGTGTGGAGGAAGCCTTGTCTTCGATTAATGTGAAGTGCAACGTGACTGGTCATACAATTTCTGAGGATGTAATCTCAAGCTGTAAGTTCCATCGTGACATGTGCGTGGGCTTCGAATTCAACGTTCCTTGGTTCGTTGAAGGTCTCTCGATGTTGAAATGTCGTTGGCCGGGAGCATTGAAGGTTCTTCTCGCAGACATGATGAAGAAGCGAGAAGCGGAATTCAAGAAGTTGTGCGGGGAAGTCAAACTTAAGAGGGCGGCTCTCAAAGCACGAGGGAGACCTTTGCCAAAAGGAGCAAGCCGCTGTTGGAAAACTTCCCTTGAATATATATCTGTATTCTGGACCTCTTATGTTTAGGTTTTTTTTGAAAGGAAAATGAGACGCCTAGTTTCGGTTTTTGATTTTCTGATTTTCTCGGGTTAATAGATAAATGCTACCTTTGACAGTTTTGGATTATATATTTTTTTGAATGAAATGTTTAGAATTGAATTGTCTTTGGTTATGAATGAAAGTGACGCAGAAATCCCAGGAAAACCATGGAACCGTGTGTTGGTAGATGACATGGGAAGAAACATGGCTATAGGTTTTATCAGAACTTGAGAAAGCAAACCACGTATTTTTTTTCTAGATAAGACTTACTCGGTTTATCAGGTCTTCTGATGAGAATAAACTTTCCGGGTGTAGGACCAAGTTTTTTTTTTCGAGAAACATGGTCATGGGAAGTCCCCAGTCTTCCGAGTCATTGCTGAGTTATCTTATAACTACGCCTTTAATCCTTGGGCGGATCGTTTTGCTCCCACCCTCTGAGAAGTCCCCAGTCATCCCTTGTCTTGTCATGACGGATAATCTAGATGTCGAGTAACTGAGTCGGAATGGATCGCCTTCTTCTACCTTCTTGACCTCTGGGTCGAAGAATGAGGTCGCTGGTTGAAAATTGACATTGTAACCGAAAGATCGAACCTCCCGCTGTGGTCGCCAATTGTTTGTAGGTGAAAACGGTTTCTGCTGATTTCGGTAATTGCGGGTGTGCAGGTGAGAAACAATTTAAACCCTAAACAATGTACTGCAAGGGAGTACTTTGGATTCGAGAAATCAATCTGTACAAGTCCGGCCTAAACCAAGAAATGGCCGTTCCAGACTTGCTTCGGTCACAAAGTGGAGGAGAATGGGTTGGTTTTGGGGAGGGATGCAAGGAAAGTGGTGAGACCAGAATAGTTTGATTCTGGAAGAGTAGTTAGGTTACTACGATTTGTTATCAGAAATGTGAGGGAGCTCACAAGGTGAGCTAGCAAGAAAGTATTTCTGAGTGTTGTATCTCCCGTATGAACTTGTTGTTCGAAATAGGTAAGACCTATTTATACAAGTCGTAGTAAAAACGTACCCTGGTCTCATTAAGGAGTGGGGAAGTAAATGCGAGGAGGTGGTAACCGTATGCATGGAATTGATGTTCCATAAAGCGGTTAACGCATGAAACTGGTTTTCATGAAACTATTAACGTTATTGAATTGATGTCCCATAAAGTAATTAATGCATGTGCTTTATGTCACATGAACGTTTCACACATATCTTCCCGTATTTACTAACCGCCTCAACCTTATGACACTTCCTTATGACGGGCGTAGTGTACGACGCACGTTGTAAACCGCCAAACCAATACCAAAAGAGGATCCCCCAGTTTGTGTTGATGTCTCGAATGTTTTGGAAAACATGTAGCACGTTGTTGTGGCTTGGCAAGTCAAGCTCGGGAAACTTGCCAGCCTGGTGACCTTCGATGGTCGAGATTTTGCATCTTGAGAGGAGGGGCAACCGTTGATCGTTGCACGCCTTCGTTTTGGTAGCACGTAGTGAGGGCCAACGTGGTGGCGTGGCTATATTGGCATGGGAAGTTTTGGCGTGGCCAAACTTAGGTTTTCGGGCCAAAGGTTACCATGTGTCGTTTGGTAACCTTGGTTGGCTAGGATTTGCTCCTGGTTTTGAAGGGCAACCATTGATTGTTGCACGCCTTCGTTTTGGTAGCCGCGTAGTGAGGGCCAACGTGGTGGCGCGGCTAGGTCGGTATGCCGTTGGCATGGAAAGGTTTGGAGTATGGGGCCAAGGGTTTGCCTTGGGCGTGGCTAGCTTTGGATATATGCGATTTTGGCTTGGCATATGGGGCCAAGGGTTTGCCATGGGCGGGCTAGCTTTGGCTAGGTGCGATTTTGGCTTGGCGTGTAGGGCCAAGGGTTTGCCATGGGAGTATGGCGTGGCTAGGGAGGCAAGGGCGTTCGGCTTGGCATGATGTGACTAGCATGGCTAGGGCCAAGGCAAAGTGCGTTTGGCATGGCACGGCTAGCTTGGCTAGGTTTGGTTTGGCTTGGCATGTGGGGCCAAGGGTTTCCCATGGGCGAATGGCGTGACTAGGGCCAAGGCAAGGGCGTTTGTCTTGGCATGATGTGACTAGCATGGCTAGGGCCAAGGAAAAGTGCGTTTGGCATGGCGCTGCTAGCTTGGCTAGGTTTGGTTAGGCTTGGCATGTGGGGCCAAGGGTTTGCCATAATCGCATGGCGTGACTAGCTTGGGCTAGGTGCATGACCAAGCTATGGTTTTGGGGCAAAGGTCGTTTGGTAACATTAGACGGCCATGATTTGCTCCTGGGATTGAAGAGCAACCGTTGATTGTTGCACTCCTTCGTTTTGATAGCCGCGTAGTGAAGGCCAGTATGGTGGCGCGGCATGGGGCCATGGCGAGGTGCGTTTGGCATGGCGCAGTAGGTGTTGCTGGCATGATTTTCCATTGGCATGGAGGTGCGGCTAGCATGGCTGGCATGCTTTGGCGCGGTTGATGTGGCTGGCATGATTTGCCATTGGCACAGAGGTGTGGCTAGCATGGTTGGCATGCTTTGGCGCGGTCGGTGTGGCTGGCATAATTTTCCATTGGCACAGAGGTGCGGCTAGCATGGTTGGCATGCTTTGGCGCGGTCGGTGTGGCTGGCATGATTTGCCATTGGCACAGAGGTGCGGCCAGCATGGTTGGCATGCTTTGGCGCGGTACATGTGGATGGCATGATTTGCTATTGGCACAGAGGTGCGACTAGCATGGTTGGCATGCTTTGGCGCGGTCGGTGTGGCTGGCATGATTTTCCATTGGCATAGAGGTGCGGCTAGCATGGTTGGCATGCTTTGGCGCGGTCGATGTGGCTAGCATGATTTGCCATTGGCACAGAGGTGCGGATAGCATGGTTCGCATGCTTTGGCGCGGTCGGTGTGGCTGGCATGATTTTCCAGTGACACAGAGGTGCGGCTAGCATGGTTGGCATGCTTTGGCGCGGTCGGTGTGGCTGGCATGATTTGCCATTGGCACACGTGGGAATTAGGGTTTGCTTGTCGTAACCCTAATTTTAAAAAAAAATACCCCGGTAATTATTTAGGGACACATTAAAGGTTTCATTTAATGTGCCTAGTAAATGCTTGTTACTTTAAATGTTGTGACATCACTGTCTGTTAGGGTTTAGTGTTTTACGATTTTCACCCTAAGCTAAAAACCACCATCAACAGTTACCTATAGAAAATGAACTGTCATTGAGTTTGATGCACATATAGTTCAATACAGCAGCACCAGAATTTTCCTCTGGTATAATTCATCCGCTGGCACCAGTAATGATTGAAAAATTTAGCCTGATGTGGCCTGTTTTCATCTCATCGTGGCTCATTAAGACAACACCACACCACCAATGGGTGAGAACAGATGATGGCCTAAAAGTGGCACCACCAAATCGGAAAAAAAATACCCAATCTGATATGCAATTACGGTCCTATAAGACCTTAAACTGTGGGATAAATGATAATCCATCATATGATTCTGGTTGTGCAATTTGATAACCTCTATGGTCTTTTGCTTCTGCATGAGCATCATAATGAAATTCCTGGAATTAAATCTTATTGTGCCAAGAGCTGTACAAGAGGCAGTATCCTGTTTGGGGTGGTTTGACTACTTTCGTCAATGGTTAAAAGTTGGTCAGATCTTCATCACAACATTTCGTAACTAGGTTTTGTTATAAGGGAACCCTTAATTTTACAGCTGATCTTATAACCCTTATAAGTGGTAGTATAGGCGAAACCTAAACTGTGCCTCCCATTATCTCTTTGTATAGAGACGGAGAGAAGCCCTAAAAAATATAACAGATCTGCAACTACAAAATCATGGCAAGAAGAAGTGGTGGTGGTAATTCAATGGCATCAACAACAAGCAGCAACATGATTTATCTCTCAATATCTCAATTTCACATTTCTTTTCTTATCGTCAATTTGATCTACTCATATATGGTTGTAGATTTTCCTGTATTCCTTTTTTATAGTAGTTTTAGTGAGTGATAGAATCTTCTTTGTTTCTTCATGTCCATAGTTTAGTTTTATGTATTTCAAAAATTAACCTAGTGTTGTAATGTGGTGGAGAAGTTCTATCATTACTAGTTATTCTTCTTTGTTTTTTGGGTCTTGAAATGTAATCTGGATGCAGTAAAATCATACCTAGCTAGCTATCCAATCCAATTTCAGTATTTTTCCTATATTATTGAGTTCGATGTCAAAAATAGATGCACATATAATTCAATACAACACCACCAGAAATTTCCTTCGGTATCGCTTGCCGGAAACATCCTTTGACACCAACAATGTGTGAAAAATTTAGTCGGAGGTGGACAGCTTTCATCTCATCGTGGTTTAAAAATGGTATTTGATTTAGATGCTCACTCATAAGACAACCCCACACCACCAATGTGAGAATGTTGTCACCATATGATAGCATAGAAGCAATATATAAGCAATTAAAATGGTACCATCAAATTGAATCACTAGTTTCCCAGCACAACACCTTAAAACTAAGTGAACTTCATGGTTGAATCTAGTAACATGATATTTTCAATTTTTAATTTCTTCGCTAGTTGGATCTGGGATAATATTAGTCTCTACTTCGTACAGATGGGGTGAAGTTGGATGAAGTAAAGAATGTAGTATAGATGCCATAGCTGACCAGCCTGAGCGAAAATCACCAGAAGAAATGTAGAAAGATCTAAGGATTCCTTTGTCGTCGAGTCTAGATAGAGTGAGACGAAGGAAAAATCCTTTTTCATTTGAAGCTTTTTGCATTGTCAACCACGCTGGATTATCAGAAAGTGCCAATGAGCAATATACAGAAAGGTGGTAACAGGATGCTTAAGACTGCTTAACGCTTGCTTATAGCTGCAACAAAGAACAAAATAGAGAGCTAAGTTTTCTTTATATCATGTCCAATAAATATACTGGTCTCCTGTCGCAGACCTGAACTTAGGAACATGCGACAACTATGTCCAAATATGAGAATTTAAGTCAAATTAAGTATAAGAATCTCAATTATATGTACGCTTAAAACCAGGAATCAGTACAGATCAGATACTAATCAATACATGAGAGGTGACACAATTATCAATTTCAGTATAACAAAATAAGCATAGAGCAAAATCATAAAGATACCGGCAACTAAACAAAATGGGGGAGAGACTACATGCCTGTAAAGCATATACATCTCAACAAATGGGCATCGAGTTGAATGTTGGAATATTTTCAACTGCGCTATCCAAGGGGGGGGTCCTGGTGGTACGGTTCTGTTTTGACCGTTATAAACATATCCAGAATATTCAAATCCAACAGACTCCATTGATGTCTGATGATGAAGAGACTCATAGTTTCGTGAAGAGAAACCTGTTGGTGAAAAGATATGTCTATTCCCAATAGATGCGAAAACCCATATAAATGGCATCTCCCAAACTCGTTTAAATCATAACATCAAAAAACCTTTTCTGTTTTCTCTCTTAAACAAAGCATCATCAGAAACATTATTTCACATGTGTTCTTGATTGGATCAAGGGGTACAAACCTTGAATTCAATTTCTGTTGTAGGGCTTTCATTGTATCCTGAAGGCATTATTTCACATACCTGTTGTAATCGCCAATTTATTGGGAGGGTAGAAATAATTGTCTAAAAGAAATCGTATGAGCCTTGAAAGCTTTTGAGTACAACAATCTTTCTGTGTTATTTCATCTTCTATTGCAACCCAGCTTTTCCAACAGTTTTAGACAATTAATTTCTGGCAATGGAGGGTGAATCTTCAACTTCGAATGCTACTGCACAATCCCTACAAGTGATGAACCAAACCCTGACTCGACTGGAACGTTTTGATGGTGAAAATTTTACTCGTTGGCAAGAGACTGTGAATTTTTTTCTGATCACCATCAAGTTGTGGTACATACTTGAAGATGGATTGGAGGCGATTCCTGCACCGTCAGACAAAGATACTCCTGATTTGATTACCAAACGAAAGAAGCGTTAGGAAGATGATTTCATGTGTCGTGGTCATATTTTGAATGCCCTGGAAACTTCTGTTTACAATGCGCATCGGAGTATTGCGACTGCAAAGGAATTATGGACTGCGCTTGACAACAAATACAAGATTTCTGAAGCAAAGCAACAAGAAATTCCTGACTTGCAACTTCATGGATTTTAAGATGGTTGACAGTAAGTCAATCATTGCCTGTGTCGATGAACTTTTACTCATTGTTAATCATCTTAAGGATGCTGGAATTGATCTTCCTTCTGCGTTTGTTGTCGGGGTTATTATTTCTCGTCTTCCCCTTTCTTGGAATGGTTACAAGAAGAAACTTAAGCATGCTGAGACTGACTATGATTTAGAGGCATTACAGCGTCATCTTCGAATAGCAGAGGACTCTCGTAAGCGAGAACTTAAGGATAGTCCACAGTCTGAAAACCATTCTAAGGTAAATAGCGTAAAGACACCGAATTCCTTGAAACCTAAGAATGATACTCAGTTTAAGAAGCATCATCCCAACAAGAAGATTAAGAAGAAGGGCAATTGTTACTTCTGTGACAAACCCAACCATTTTGCTCGTGACTGTCGTCTCAAAAAGAAACAACAGCAGAACCAGAAAAAGGAGGCAAATATGGTCGATGACAAACTTATGATTGTGGTGCAAGCCGCCAATGCTGTTCTTTGAACTGGGTGGATGGTGGTACGACAATGGTGCAACCGTCCATATCTGTAAGGATAGAAATCTTTACAAGACATACCAACCGGTTAGTGGAGAAGTAAACGAAGTTGTCTCCGCAAACGGCCAACACAGCAAAGTCATTGGGAAAGGCACTGTTGAACTCTCGTTTACTTCGGGAAAGATCACATTCTTACTAATGTGTTACATGTCCCTGACATTGTAAATAACCTTGTTTCCGGCGACCTTGTTATGAAGGCTGGATTCAAGACGACTTATGAGTCTATTAAGTTTGTATTGTCCAAAAATGGTGTGTTTGTTGGACATGGATATGCTTGTAATGGGATGATTAAGCTTAATTTAATAAATAATTGTTCTGCTTATATTGTTAACTCTGTTAATTTATGGCATGCTAGGTTGGGTCATGTGAATTATGGTTCTCTTAGAAACATGAAACGATTAGGTTTGATTTCTTATTGCAATTTTGATCATGCTTCTAAATGTGAAATATGTGTACAAGCAAAGATAACTAGAATTTCCCATAAGTCTGTATTAAGAAATTCTTCCTTACTTGAATTAGTACACAGTGATGTGGGTGATTTGCATGGTTCTGCCACTCGTGGTGGAAATAAGTATTATGTCACTTTTATAGAGGATAGTACTAGATATTCTTACACATATTTGATGAAATCTAAGGATGATGTTTTTGACATATTCAAAATATACAAAGCAGAAGTAGAGACACAATTAGGACTGAAAATTAAGATTTTACGTTCTGATCGTGGTGGTGAATATTTTCCTAATGAATTTAAATTCTTTTTTCAAGAGCATGGTTCAATTCATCAATTTACTGCACCTTATACACTTCAACAAAATGGTATGGATGAAAGGAAAAATAGAACTTTGATTGATATGGTTAATTGCATGCTTATAAATTCTAGTTTGCCTAATTCTTTGTGGGGTGAAGCTATGTTGTCTGCATGTTATATTTTGAATAGAGTTCCTTTGAAAAAGAATAATATTTCTCCTTATGAATTGTGGTTTAAGAGAAAACCAAGACTTAAAGTTTGGGGTTGCTTAGCATATGTTCGAAAGCCTGATCCTAAAAGACCAAAACTGGGAAACAGGGCTTATAAATGTGCTTTTGTGGGATGCTCTCTTAATAGTATCACCTACAGATTTTTAATCCTTGAGACTTTTGAGATTATAGAATCTGTAGATGTGGAATTCTTTGAGAACTTAAATAGGAACATTTCTCAAATGCAACCCATGGAGAACTCATTGTTACCTAGTCTAGAATCTGAAGAGACTAATGAGAATGTTGATCATTCTGTTCCTACTCGAGACATGGAGGATACTTCTGAACCCATAGAAGATATCGAACCTAGAAGGAGTAACAGAGCAAGAATAGAGAAAAATTTTGGTCCAGACTTTATAACATATCTTGTAGAAGGTAACAAGAATAGAATTCTTAGTGTTACCAAATATATTATGCATGTTGATGATGACCCTAAAACTTATGCTGAGGCTATGAGTTCCAAATATGCTAGTTTTTGGAAAGAGTCTATCAATGATGATAACCAACATGATGGCGTGGCTAGGTTGGTTAGGGCCAAGGAAGGGTGTGGTTTGGCTTGGCATGGCAGGACCAAGGGTTTTCCATGGGCACATGGTGTGGCTAGCTTGGCTAGGGCCAAGGCAAGGCGTGTTTGGCTTAGCATGTGGGGCCAAGGGTTTGTCATGGGCGCATGGCGTGGCTAGCTTGAATAGGTGCGGTTTAGCTTGGCATGTGGGGCCAAGGGTTTTCCATGGGCACATGGCGTGGCTATGGCCAAGGCAAGGCGTGTTTGGCTTGGCATGTGGGGCCAAGGGTTATCCATGGGCGCATGGCGTGGCTAGGTCCAAGGCAAGGCGTGTTTGGCTTGGCATGTGGGGAAAAGGGTTTGCCATGGGCGCATGGCATGGCTAGCTTGGCTAGGTGCAGTTTGGCTTGGCATGTGGCGACAAGGGTTTGCCATGGGAACATGGTGCGTCTAGCTTGGCTAGGGCCAAGGATAAGCTTGTTTGGCTTGGCATGTGGGGCAAAGGGTTTGCCATGGGTGCATGGCGTGGTTAGTTTGGCTAAAGACAAGGCAAGGCGCGTTTGGCTTGGCATGTGGGGCCTAGGGTTTTCCATGGGCGCATGGCGTGGATAGCTTGGCTAGGGCCAAGGCAAGGCGTGTTTGGCTTGGCATCTGGGGCCAAGGGTTTACCATGGGCGCATGGCGAGGCTAGCTTGGCTAGAGCCAAGGCAAGGCGTGTTTGGATTGGCATGTGGGGCCAAGGGTTTGCCATGGGCGCATGGCGTGGCTAGCTTGGCTAGGGCCAAGGCAAGGCGTGTTTGGCTTGGCATGTGGGGCCAAGGGTTTGCCATGGGCGCATGGCATTGCTAGATTGGCTAGGGCCAAGTCAAGGCGCGTTTAGCTTAGCATGTGGGGCCAAGGGTTTGCTATGGGCGCATGGCGTGGCTAGCTTGGCTAGGGCCAAGGCAAGGCGCGTTTGGCTTGGCATGTGGGGCCAAGGGTTTGTCATGGGCGCATGGCGTGGCTAGCTTGGCTAGGTGCGGTTTGGCTTGGCATGTGGGGCCAAGGGTTTGCCATGGGCACATGGTGCGACTAGCTTGGCTAGGGCCAAGGAAAGGCGTGTTTGGCTTGGCATGTGGGGCGAATGGTTTGCCATGGGCGAATGGCGTGGCTAGATTGGCTAGGGCCAAGGCAAGGCGCGTTTGGCTTGGCATGTGTGGCCAAGGGTTTTCCATGGGCGCATGGCGTGGCTAGGTGCGGTTTGGCTTGGCATGTGGGTCCAAGGGTTTTCCATAGGAGCATGGCGTGGCTAGCTTGGCTAGGTGCGGTTTGGCTTGGCATGTGGGGGGTCAACTTATATTGGTGCTACTTCTATTAACCAAGAGTCTTTTAGAGGGGTCAACACAAGACTCCCACTGTTGGGATTTCTCAGCAACAACTCCCAAGAAGGTAAAGGCATCCTAAACATTTTTACTTGTGAACTCACCAGCGCACATAGGCTCGACCATGGCTTTGGTCGAATAGTCTAAACCATCATAAATAATCTCTACGAGTTTCATCTTATCATATCCATGGTGAGGACACTGGGATAGGAGATCGTTAAATCTCTCTAAAAATCTATAAAGAGACTCTCCCTCTTGTTGCACACTGGAACTAATTTCCTGTCTAACAGCTGTAGTTTTATGCTTAGGGTAGAACTTCATATAGAAAGCAAAAGAATAAGTTCTGCCATGTTTCAATGGATTCAGATGGTAGGTTGTTTAGCCATGTCTTGGCTTTATCTTTCAAGGAAAAGGGGAACATCTTAAGTTTCAAAACTTCATCAGTAAGTTCTTTTATTCTAACTGTCCCACAAATTTCCTCAAAGTCCCTAATATGAAAATAAGGGTTCTCATCATCTTTTCCTAAGAATATAGGGATCATTTGAAGAAGACTAGGTTTTATCTCGAAATTAGCCGTATAGGCTGGCAATTTAATGCACGAAGCTCGGTTGGTCCTGGTTGGGAACATGTAATCTTTCAAAGTTGCCATCGCTGGCACAGCTGAAGTACTAAGGGTACTTTCCTCACGAAGAGACAAATTCTCAAAACTGAAGTTTCCAAAAATGGGGTTCTCAAAAGAATAGTCTTCGATTTCCCCGTCTTCACAAGAAGAACTACTAGGTTTGTCACTAATCAAACGACCTAGAGTGTTTCTTTTCCAAGCCCGTTCTCTAATGACCTCGGGCATACACTAGAAAAAGAAAATAAGAAAAAGAAAAATCCTAAACGGAAGGGAAGTTCTATGCAAACACAAACAAGGCTGACTCCACCACAGCAAACCTAATGATATCTAGCAAACAAAAAGCATGATGGCTCCACTTGGATTATTTTCTAGACCAGCTTCTAATCCTTCGAAAGGGAATTCGTTACAATCTGAGCAAACCACTCTGGAATCAATCTGAGTTTAAGTAAGTTGAATAGAGGCGAGGGAAGTTATGCGAAGCTTTGATACCCAAGGCCTCACCGCATTGCAAGGCGGCGCAGTCACGCAGTCTCGTTCTATTCAAAATTTTAGGCTTAGGTTCGCGTTTGGTTTCGTTTTCCTAAGGCGGGCAAGAAGAGAACGGTGATGAAATCCAAAATCTTATCTTGTATGGCCAGGCCTTGCCCTTTACCAGGAAATTAAAGCAGCCGTTTTCAATACCTCAACATATATGCAAACGAAGGAAGACAGTTACTCGCTTATAGGGGATTCGCGAGTGTTTCGACAAACTTACCTCCCGTACCATACGGGGGATGAACCGTTGTAGTCGACTCGGGCCACGACTCCTATGTCATGTACGAACCCGAGGGGCCGAGGTGATATCGTAATCACCGTCCTTCTCTGCAAACAGTTTAATATTTAATACTACCCTTCCGTAGGGTTTTAAAAATCAAAGAATGTCCAAATGTGGGGGTCCAAAATCCAAAAATAAAGTACAAAAGAAAAGGAAAGTCTAAAAAAAATATAGAAAATATCTCTCTCTTTTTTTTTTCTCTCTTTTTTATAAAATATAAAAAATCTTCTTCTTTCGCTCCTTTCGCTTTGTCTTTAACTCCAAATCTTTAAGTATCCACCAAAAGCTTTGGAAAATTTTTCTTTCGCTCCAAATCCCAAAATCTGAAAGGAAAAGGAAAAAACCCAAAAGTGTAAAGAAGAACAAATAAATAAAAACCTAAAAGAAAATCTAAAAACTCTAGCCTAAAGACAAGTCCGCGTCGGCGGCGCCAAAAATTGATGGAATTTTTCAATGATGTTGTAGTGGTAAGAAGGGTTTGTCGTCACTCGGACTTGATGAAATTGAATTTTAGATTTAAATTATAAAACTAGCAAATATATACAAAATAATAACAATGTTTCGAGAGGTACTAGGACTAGGATTCCACCAAATATTCAAATTCATGTAATTCACTTATTTATTCTAAACCATTATAGCTCATTCAATAAGAATTTTGACTCTATTTCTTTGCCTAATGTAGATTCTTAAAATATTAATTGTAAATCTTAAGCATGGAATATCAAAAGAATAAATCCTAAGCATAAACCATCAAACGAAATGACAATTAATTAAGAAAAATCTTTTTCTAATTTTATTTTAATGCAAATAGTCATATAAATAATTAAATAAATTTACCACATGACGAATTTTGGTTTCCTCCGTCGTCCTAGAGAAAGGTTTATCTCATCATGTTGGAAATACGCTCAAAAGTCGATTTCATTGCTCAAAAATGGTTTACAAATGATGAACAAAGAAGAAATGATGAAAACCGGGTTTGCAACAGTTATATTTGTTGCAAACACTGTTACAAACTACGATAGAGATAAAGTGCTATCTTTTTATCGTAGCTGCCACCACGCTTGGTAGTCGTTTTTCACTGTTGAAAAACGACCTTTCGATAGTCCTGTTCTTCACGTTCTTCAGAGATGCAGCAGCAGAAATGGTGATTCTGCAACTCGATTTTCTAAGCTCTGTAATACTCTAAACTCTCCCAAACTCTTCGTATCTCTTCATTGCTACCCCAATACGCTATTTATACACAAAAGGCGATGAAAATCCCTTGTAATAACTCGTAATAATCCTCCTAATATTCAGTAATGAAAATAATATTTTCGGGAATATTTTCTTCCCTGAATCAACTCTTCACGCGTCAGAAGCTGGCAATATTGCGTATAATATCTTTTCTTAACTCCACAATGCCTCGGTAGGGACTCAGAATACTCCAAACACACACACAGAACGTTTTATGAACATACAGAACCCGTGAATAACTCTTCTCGTGCACAGCTCTCTGTCTTCTCCTCGCGAATTTTTCAGCCAAATTTGATCGACCAGAACACTTGCAATAGCTTTATATATGTCCGAGGAACAATCCCATAAATTTTCAGCCATTGAATCTCCTTCTAACACGTCCAAAAATCCAACCAAAAATCTGCCAGTGAAGAACAATAATTTCCCGCCAAATTCCAGAATTTGAAATGGAGAGGATGAAGTGCCCCGATCCAAAACAGGGGCGCCTTTATCAGCTAGGGCGCCTGGGGTGCCCTTATCCAAAATGAGGGTGCCTTTATCACTTTTCTCCCAAGGGTCCAAATAACACTTTTTGAGCAACTTTTTCCACACAAGTGTATTTCTCCAAAAACACCTACACACACATAAAAACACCAAAATTAGTACAAAAATCGAGACTATCAATAGAGACAATGAGGACAATTCAGACACAAAAATGTGTCTATCAGATAATTCAGCGAACTTTGTATAAGAATGGGCGATGAACAAAACTTTAATAGATACACGGAGTTCAATCGACATAATGTTCTATCATGCATTCAAAGGAATGGGATACAAAGATGAAGAGATGACTTGTTCAACATATCATATCCACGGCTTTGGCAAATCTACAAAAAAACCTAAAGGATAAATAATGGTGCTAATATTGCTAGGGGAAATTGAAACACAAGTGACATTATACGTGGTGGATATAGAGTCACCTTACAACATGCTATTGGGTAGGCGGTGGATATATGCAATTAAAGCCGTAGCATCAGCGTTGCATCAGTGTATCAAATTTCCAATGCCAAGTGGAGTAGGTGAAATCAGAGGGGATGTTAACGGTGCGAAAATGTGCTATCAAAAAGAAGTGGAGAGTTATGAAGGGTGTACAAAGAGGAAAAAATTTCGCTATAAAATGGCGAAGGAGGCAAGGAAAGAAAAATAATTAGAATTTACATGATAAAAGCAGATGAAGGAAAAGGAATACCGGGTGAAATTTTGGAAGAAGAAAATAGACCGATAAAAACAATAAAAGAGCCAACCCCAATAGGAGAATCAACGGCGATCTACACTGCAGCAGAACCAATAAAAGAAGTAAATGTTGGAATCGAAGGAGAACCAAAAATGTTAAGAATCGTAACCAAAATGGATGCAGATGAGGAAGAAATAACAGTCAATCTATTGCGAGAATATAAAGATATCTTCGCGTGGAGCATGGATGAGATGCCCGGAATAGATCCTTCTATCGCGTGTCATCATTTGAAAATTAACAAAAGTGAAAGACCTTTCAAGCAGAGGATAAGAAAAATATCAACAACGTATCATCCCCAAATAGAAGAAGAATTACAGAAGATGCTTGACGCAGGAATTATACGACAAGCTAAATACCCGGAGTGGATAGCGAACATGGTTGTGTTGCCTAAGAAAAATAAAGGGATAAGAATCTGCAGAGATTTTAGTGATTTAAAATAAGGCATGTCCAAAGGACAGTTTTCCATTACCAGATATTCCACAAATGGTCGAATCAGCGACAGGAAATGATAGAATGTCTTCTTTAGATGGATATAAAGGTTACAATCAAGTTCCTCTCGCTGAAGAAGATCAAGAACACAATGCCTTTTTCACACCCAGATGATTATATTGTTATACGAAAATGCCATTTGTATTGCGAAATGCTGGAGCAACATATTAGAGGATGGTAGAGAAGTTGTTTGCGAAATGGATACATAAGACATTAGAAGTGTATGTGGACGACATGTTGGTTAAAAGTAAGGAAGCTAAAGATCATGTGCAAGATTTAAAGGAAATTTTTGAGCAGATGAGGCAATTTAAAATCAAGGTAAATCCTGAAAACTGCATTTTCGGTGTTGTGTAGGGAAAGTTCTTAGGATACATTGTGTAAAAAGAAGGAATACAAGTTGACCCAGAGAAATTACAAGCAATTCGCGACATGCCAACGCCAGCAACGTAGAAAAATGTCCAAAAATTAAACGGACTCTTGGCTTCGCTAGGAAGATTCATTTCACGATCATCGGACAAGTGCAAACATTTCTTCAACATACTTAAGAAGGGAGAGAAGTTTAGATGGACATAAGAATGCGAACAAGAGCTGCAAGGGATAAAAGATCATTTGATGAATATATCTATCTTAGAAAAAGCAGATCCATGGGAAGAATTGCTAATCTATCTTGCGACAACTTCGCATGCATTAAGTGTTGTGTTGTTGCGAATAGACGCAGGGGTGGAAAAGCCGATCTACTACATCAGCAAGACATTCAATGCGGCAGAGAAAAATTATTCGAAGATTGAAAAATTAATACTTGCATTAGTTTATGCAACATTTAAGCTTCGCATATACTTTAAGGCTCATAAAATAAAGGTGCCAATTGAGTCAGTAATGAAAAATTCAAAAATATCAGGAAGAGTGGATAGGTGGAACACGCAAGTGGGACATTTTGTGATCGAATATGAAATATTGTCTTCACTGAAATCACAAGTTTTTGCAGATTTTTTAGCAGAATTTCCATTAGAAGACAATGAAGCTGTGGAGGAGATGATGGATATAGAAGAAGAGCATGGGAATCCAAGAGACTTGCTGACAAAACCTAATAGATGGGAAATCTTGGTGGATGGATCATCAAATGGGGAAGTTAATGGAGTTGAAATTGTCTTAATTTCGCCCGAAGGAACGAAAATGGCTTTTTCCTTCAGATTGGAGTTCGCATCCACTAATAATGAAACATAATATGAAGCAATAGTACATGCCTTAAAATTCGCAATAGAAATTAAGTTAGAAAACGCAAGAATCACTAGTGACTCGCATCTAGTCATTTACCAAATAAAAGAGGAATACACTACGAATGAACCATCATTGAAGAAATATAAGAATCTCATTGAGGAATTGTCAGCGAAAATCCCAAAAATAAGATGGAGACACATATCAAGGAAGGATAAAAGTTTAGCATACACCTTTGCTTTTATCCCAAGTATGATGGTAGGTCCAACCACGAGATGTATAAAGATACAGACACTTCTTTCGCCTTCAATAAACAAAGAAGAGGAGGAAGAGGCAGATGTGATGGTAATAGAAGATGGGGAAGAGGAGAGGGCGAACAATGTCGCAGATTGGAGAATCGAACTTCATGCATATCTAAAGAAAGGAGAAGTACCAAGGAATAGATTGGAAGAACATAAATTGAAGAGTCGTGCGACAAATTACGAGCTTAGAGATGGGGTGTTGTATAGAAGATCATTTAATGGGCCATCACTTAGATGCTTGACACGAAAAGAAGGAAAAGAAATACTGAAAGCATTACATTATGGAGATGCTGGTAACCATAGTGGAGGAAGGTCTTTGGCATACAAAACAAAAATGCAAGGTTATTATTGGTCGTACATGCATGAAGACGCGAAAGATGAATCAAATCCTTGCGAAGAATGTCAACGGCATGGTAGGAGGATACATGCACCTGGAGCACCTTTATCATCTTCAACAAGTGTGTGGCCCTTCGGAAAGTGGGGTTTAGATATTGAGGGACCATTTCTACCAGGATCTGGACAAAGAAGATATTTGATTGTCGCAACAGATTATTTCACAAAGTGGGTTGAAGTGAAGGAAATGCAGCATATTCGCGATAAATATGTCTTCACATTTATATTCAAACATATCATTTGTAGATTTGGAATTCCTGCACAATTGGTGTCTAATGCTGGAAAATAGTTCGAGCGTCTGAATATAGAAATGTTACTTAATGCATTTAAGATAAAATGTGGGAAATCCACTCTTTTATATCCGCAAAGAAATGGACAAGCTGAAGCAACAAATAAGACAATTGAAGATACGTTGAAGAAGAAGCTGGAGGGTCATAATAAAGCATGGTGCGAACAGGTGCATAATGCAGTTTGGGCTTATAACACAACCAGGCGAGAAGCTACGTGAATGTCACCTTTCTGTTTAACGTATGGGGTTGAAGCGGTACTACCAACTGAGGTCATTATTCCCACAACAAAGAGAGAAGCATTGGAGAAAAATTTAAGTGCGGATATGATTTTAACAAAGCTTGATGAACTAGAAGAAAATAGAGAAATGGCTTTATAGCATATGGAGAACTATCAGCAAAGACTAGCCCGAGAATACAATAAGCGTGTTAAAACAAGAGAATTTCAGCCAGGTGATTTGGTGTTGCGAGATATGCCAGTGTATCAGAGAGGAAATGATGGAAAATTAGAAAAAAAATGGGATGGACCATATATCATTAAAAAAATATTCGGAACAGAGCATATAAATTGATGGATCCTGAAGGAAAGGATACTGGTCGCATGCTTGATCGACCATGGAATAGACTATATTTAAAGAAATATTATCCATAAAAGGTCTAGCAAAAGTTGTTGGAAAATAGAAAAATGAAATGAAGATCAAAGTAGAAAATTTTATTGCGAAATTATATTTATCAAAACAAATTGAAAACATGAGATAATTTCGCAGAAATTATAATTTTTACAAAAGAAAGAGGCACCCAACTATGGCGTACACCCTAGTTCGCGAGAAAATCTCGCAAGAGGAAAATATAAGACCTAAAGAGCATCATAGAAGGGGACAACCTATTACATTTCTCAGGGGAAGGCTATACAGCCACCGGAACCTGGGTCCTGGAGATTTGGGGTCAATAAAGCCCATCCAGAAGAGCCGCCTTAGATTTTTAGACTAAGCTTATGACTTAGGTTGGACGACTAAGGTTTCTCCTAAGGAGTGCAAAATTTGATCAAGGCGCAGAGGTACACGGTTGAGCCAAGAGTTCCCGGGGCGTCTGGAGCGTACCTATCCATTCTTGGAAAGTCTTGACTATGATGCACTTGGTCCGAAGAAAACCACACTTAGGGTGCGGTCTTGTAAACATGAGCCATATTGGCGAACGGATAAGAGGCCGCAAAAATAACTGGTTGTTGTTAAGACCGGATGGGAGGATCCAACCTTTTCTGGTAGAGGTACGCCTCCTTGAAGGGGCAACCAGGGGGATGATAAGGACGACACCCTCCATTAGGGAGCTGATAAGTATCAAAGACGCAAATGTCATGAGGTTTTTTACTCACGGGAGTATTAAGGCTTTTCATATTTGTGCAATGATCCTGCAGAGGCAATAATAATACAAAAAGATAAGACGAGGTCAATGGGTCGGTGCACGAAAGTGTAAAGACATCCTGCGATTTCGTCGCACGACGACAATGTCATGGGGCTTTATGTTCGCAAGAACATTTAGGTCTGTCATATTATCGCATAAAAAATATCCTGCTGAGGCAATAATACAATAAAATGATAAGACAAGATCAATGGGTCATTACATGAAAGTGTAAAGACGGCCTGCGATCTTGTCGCAACGACAAGGGGTGGCAAAATAAGACCTTTACTTAGGAAGGCAAAATAAGACCACATAAGAGAATAATAATGAATGAAATCTTGGAAAATACCGAGATATATAGATAAAAATATATGATAGCGAAATCATGCAAACAAGATTGCGATCTTGACTCACATGAAACAAAAATAAATTTATAAAAATTAATTATTTAAATATGTAAAAGATCCACTTCTCACGAGAAAGATAATGAGAAGCAAGTATGGGAAATAATAAAGAAGATGCATTATATTTCTCGCTAATAAGGAAATAAGTTTCAAGATTCATTGAATTACATCATTCGCAAGAGTAGTAAAGCGGAAATAAAACAATTCAAGAAGCTAAAGCTAAGTAGCTAAAGGAATTTCAGACTTCAACATTAGTTTCGCAAAGAGGCGTTGATGGAAGATATTCTCCATCGTTCCCACTTTCGCAAGTATTCTCCTTTTCCTGATTTGTTCCGGCCTCTTCTCCACCTTAGTTACTGCCATCATTTGCTTCCTTAGAGGATTCATCTCCTTCATCGTTCTCAAGAATAACTTCATCATCACTTTCGAGTTCATAGTCACCATGAGGATCGCAAGGAACTTCATCAGCATCTACTTCAAGAGGAAAAATTGTTGTAGGAGGTAGTGCCTTATTTAGTAAGATGATATTTACAAGGACTTCAGCTTTGAGGTGAACTTGGAGAAGAAGTGTTATTTGACAATTTCTAGTAAGCATCGCATTCTCCTTGAGATGTTGAAGATAGTCAAATCTTCTTTCTGCACGATCGCGAGAACATGCATGGAAAGTAGTAAGCATCGCATTCTCCTTGTGAATCTTGGCTAATTTGGATTTCAAAGAAGAAATAGAAGAATGAAGGTTTCTCTCAGATTCTGCGAACAACAATGACACAAAAGGTTGTTATAGCGAGATTTTCGTAAGAGGAATATTGCGAAAATAATTAAGTAAGAAAAGGTGGTAAAGGCAGCAAGATTTTTGTGACTACCTTATTTTTGCGAAATAAGATATTGAGTTAAAGCCAAGTTACTATTCTTCATATGGTTCATTGCATCGTCAAATTCCCCAACCAAACCTTTCAACCGAGATCGAAAATCTTTGTCCTTAGAGACTAGTAAAGCATTTTCCTTCACTAGGGAAGCATAGGAATCTTTTAGTTGAGTGTATTGTTCCTTAAGCTGATTTGCCTTTATACTCAAAGCTATCCTACCTTGAATAAGTTTATTCTTCTCAGCAGTAGACGACTCAGTTACTTATTTAAGTTCACTCTTCAACGAGCGAAGAGATCGCTCTTGATCATCACCTATTTTTTGGCGTATACTAAGTTGTTGCGAAAGTATCGCTACTTTGTTTAAAAGGATTCTTTTCTCTTGGACATGGTTTCATTCTCATCTGACAAAGTTTCAATCTCCAAGTTAGCTTTAGTTAACGAATAAGAGAGATGAGATATTTCGTTACTTAATGTTTCTTTCCCTTGAGCTAATTGAGCGTTCTCATTGGAAAGACTGTCAATTTGGTCAACAAAATACGAGTAAAGATTGTCTAATTGATTATATTGATCTAACAAAACTTTTTTATCATCACGAGCATCTTCAGCGGCATATTGAAAGTCGTATCTCTCCATTATTCGTTTCTGAATTAAAACTTAATGTACGAATAATGGATTTTAATAAAGGTGAACGCAAAAGAGATAAAATTACCAACGTAGATCAGCCATAAGTTAAGACAAGAAGATCATACCTTTTAGCTCATCATTCTTTTTGCGAAGGTTGTCACAGTCCAGTGACACATTCTCAAGCTTTTGATTCTTGAGTCGAAGATTTCCACACTCTAAAGTCAAGGCTAGGAGATTCTCTTTTAAGTATTCAACTTCTTTCTCCAAAGATGCTTGCGAAGCTGCTTTTTCAGAACTAAAATACTTGCTCAGAGTCTCGCAGATACTAAGTTTGATGGGGTCAGTGGAAGACTTCCGAGCATCATCAAGAGCATCAGACAAAATCTTAAAGGCAATGTCTAATCCTTCCAGGAATCCCTTATCAACAAAGAAGGATTCAGATGAGGAAGTAGCGAGGATTGAAGATGTGGGAATTAAATAATCTTTTACAGGCGAAGTATGAGGAGGATTAATAGTTGAGGTTGAAGGCAAATCAATTCTTGAGGCATCAACAATGGGAGAAAAAGAGTTTTCATTCACAATAGGATCAATTGAAGAGGTGACATCCTTAGTGATATCTTCTTGGACGGGAGCGATAAGTAATAAAGGCTCAGTTAACGAAGGTATGACAGGCATTACTAGGGGTTTAAAATCAGGAAATGCAATGGAATATTTAATAGTTTTTAATTGGCGAGGCTTCTTGATGGGTTTATTACCATCTTCAGCATCCTGCGAATATCAATTCAGATAAGAAACAGAGGAAACAATATTGTTATTAAAGAGGTGATGTTTCTTACTACCTTGCTATTTGCAGGATTTCTTTTCTTTGCAACAACCTTATGATGCGAGATTTTAGAAATGTTAGGGTTTGGGACTGTGAATTTGGTACTAGAGGTGCTTTTGCTGCAACAGAATCAGTATGGGAATCATATAAAATAATAAAATTAATTAGGGAAATCAACAAAATAAGATCAGTTCCAGCAAAATCAAAGAAGAAAAGTTAAACTAACCTTGGTGACTCCATGAAAGCAGCAACATGTAGATAAATTTATGAAAATCAAGAATGAAGAAAATTGCAGAGGATGAAGATTTACAGAGACTTTGGAGAAGAGGAAGATGAAATAAAAGAAGAAAATTATTTTCCACTAACTTTCTCCTTAAATAGACAAAAAGAGATGACCGGTTGGAATTGAACGTGTCGGTAAATACGGGGAATAATAAACACGTGTAGACGGTTACACCAAATTCACGGAAGGTTGTCGGTAAAGGAAAATACGTAAAGATGAATAGATGCAATGTTGTGAAATAGAGGTTTTGATGTCTTTATCTTCTTCGCAGAAAAGACATGAGAAGAGGCAAGATGTAGGAGTAGAATCTCGTAACAACAATGTTCCAGCGAAGATATAACCAACAAATGTTTGCGAAGACCATTACAAACTATTTGAGGAATGACGTAGCAAGTGACGTCAGCCTAATCACGAGGAAAGTGTGAAGACTTTGTGAGATTGAAGAACACGTGCAAAGAAAACCCTTGCAAGCTTGCGAGAATGACACAGGCCAGATCCGAAAATAAAGGTTGGTTAGCTATCATCCACTATGTAATATCTTATATAAAGGACCAAGTAGACTTGAGAGAGGGGAGAGATCTTTTTGGGAGAATAGTTAGAAAGCAAATAGGAAAGACAAAGTCCAGAGTAACTCTTATTTCCTTGTATTCTTATCATTCTTGTAATATTCATAAAAGAAGTTAATAAAGATTTGACGATTGTTCTTATTATAACTGTGTAAACTCATTAGGGTGTTTTTGTTGGGAGATTTGGCCCCAGTGCACAACTCTTCGTCAGTTTTGGAATCACTTCATATCATCTCTGCAGGTTAAGTGGGTCATGCCATATGGCTTTATTAAATCCTTGATGAGTTGTAATGGAAAATCGCTAGACATAAAGAGAGAACTATGATATTAGGCATACATAAAACTTTTCGGGCATACAAAATGATAGTCCCATCTTGGGTGACCTTATAAGGGGTAACCTATGGGTAGCTCAATTACCTATATACCCTTAATACAAAAATCTAAAATCAGTTTTCTAAAACATCAAAATCAGCTTTCCTTAACATCTCTTCTTCTTCCTCCTCTAGCCGAACTCTTCCCCTCTCGCGAATTTTTTTTTTATCACCGTGATTAATTGTCGATTCGTAAAAATTTGATTGTCGATTAAACTGAACTACATAATGACTCGTAGAAAGAAAAGCAGGGACTAGGCAAACCAAATCGTCTTCTAATCCATCAATTGAAGAAGAAGAACCAATTGAAGATGAAGGTGTAGAAACTGAAAATCAACCACCAATTGAACCAGAATTGAACCAACTGCATCTCCAACTCCGGAAACGAGGATAAGAAAGTAAGTTTTACAAACCCAATCTCCTATTTTCTGTTTTTCATCGATTAAATGACGGTTACAGTGCTGGGTTCGGCTCAAAATTAAGTTGCGTTTTTAGCCGAACTGTTCTTCACAAAAGCTTCCTGTAAGTGTATATGAACAGTTCGGCTTGAAATTTAATGAAATTTCAAGCCGAACCTAGTCACAGAAAGAGATGCATAGGGGTTCGGCGTATTCGATAATCATAATATGTGCCGAACCTAGCATATTTACGAGGTTCGGCATTACGATATTCACAATATGTCTTAGAACCAATACAAAATTATTAACCCAGAAATGTACATGATCGGGTTCGGCTTATATTCTACTTATTCAAATAGCCGAACAATGTGTTTCCAACAGGTTCGGCGCTTACGAATTTCTAAATATAAGCCGAACCCTAAATATTTTTTCTTCCAGACAGTTCAGTGTAGGGTTCGGCTTGTTAGGACAATTCGAACCAAGCCGAACTATGGTCTACAAGGTAGGTTCGGCTCTTAATCAACACTTTCAGCTAGCCGAACTGTTCATCCGGACTCGCCTAACCTTAGTGAAAAAACACAGACTTTTGATGATTTTAACCTACAAAAGTGAGATTAAACATAAGATATGTTGGAAAATAATCTACACAATTTTTTTTCTCACTTTCCCCTTCTTCTTCTAAAAAAACCTAACTTTTTTTTTCTTACTCAAAATTTTTTATCTACACAAATTAATAACTAAATAATCCTAAAACTAATCACTAATTATTAATCACTAATCAGAATTATTTTAATTAATCATTAGTATTAACACTAATCCTAAAAGGGCATATTTGCCATTACCAAAAATATTTGGTTAAGGGGCTTCTGATTTTGCTATTTACACTCCTTTTTTGTCTTTACTTGGTATGCCCTAAAAGATTTCTGTATGCCTAATATCGTAGTTCTAAAGAGAGGCAGTGGATGATATGGTTCCTGATTTTTTTGCTGTGATATGGAAAATTTAGAAAGATAGAATTGCTAGAGTGTATAGGGAGCAAGGCAAAAACTAAAGAAGATTTGTTGGTCGTTATAAAGCAAAATATTGCCTATGCAGTTCATCAAAGGAGGTTTTCAACGGTTTTACCAAAAATCAAGTGCTATTCAAATGGGAAGACATTCTGTTATTTCCATTTTGTAACATTGGCCGTGGTCTTATGACCTAGCATAACCAATTCAACAACTAAAATGCAGGAATATACCAATTCAAGCATAACGAGCCTTGAGATATAGAGAACTTGCAGCACCAAACAATATCCTCAATAATGTAGCCAAGTCTGGTCTATAGATAATTCACAAGCACTATCATCATCACATGGCACAATTTATTTCTATCGAAAGGTTCTATAAAGCACCATAATATTTACGCAATGTCCCTGTCATTAAACACTAGCAAGATCCATATATTAGGTAAAATCCAAATTACAAGTACAGCACCAATGCACTCTGAAATTGAAATATAAGCTGACTGAAATTTACATATACAGCACTAATACACTCGGAAATTTCTCCACCAAAAACCAATTTCATACTTTAAAAAACTTAAAACATCTCTGATTCAATGATTACCAATATAAGATCTTTAATTTGTTGCAGATTTGCAATTTCGTCAGTTGTTGCATAGCGCGAACTACAAACAATTCCGTCAGTTTAGTTGAACAGTCAGACTTCCATAACCGATATATTTCACATTATCCCCTCAGGTCCTTGCTTAGAAAAACCAAAATATGAATGTCAGTGATGTGGGCAAAACAAACAAAATATCACACAAGACCATTATTTTACAGATATTACCCGCCCAAGCACCAGACGATTGGATGCTTCCGTAATTGCCAGAGTTACTAGTGACCTAAAACCTTATTTTTGAGAGGAAAAGTCATTATGACAATAATTTTAAAGAGATCTGTAATCTCCCTTGTCTTTGATCTCCACCAGGATATGTGTAGTAATGATTCCCACATCAAACCAAAACTACCCATCTGATTCTGTTTTTCACTCAAAGCCGCCTCCTCCATTCTCTCAATCTCTTTGTAAAAACATCTACTGAAATTCTAGGGTTGTGTTGATTTATACAGAAAGAAAAAATCGGTGTGATTTACTTCAATGCCCTCAAACCAATTTCAATGTTTGTAGCCCGGTGTGCGGACCTCAATTTGTAGAGCCGGATGAACCTCATCGGATGGTGTTGAAAATAACAAATTTGATAATGAAGCAGGCAATCACTGTCTGGGGTGGATGATACCTTTGGGGAAAATAGCATATTTTTCAGGGGCAACAGCGAGATTAACATGTTCCAAATCAATCAGAGTATTTGACTGATGATGAGTCAAGATATGCATTACTCAGTATGTACGTAGCGAGAACTTGTCCTCCAATTTTTGGTACCAAACTATGGGCGTAGGCATTGGGAGCAGTCAAGGTTCAAAAGTCTTCTTTGCAGGTAATAAAATTGACAAGCACTAACAAAATTTATGGATGAAGTAAAATAAGGTCTACAGAGGAAAATTTCTCTAACAATTGGAATGTAGGCTCTGAACTGACTTCTTTCTATGTTCAAATTTTAAAGTACAAACACTGCCTAAATTTGATACGAATCAATTACATACTTTGTTCCAATCATAATGGTTAATACTCAAAGAAACAAACATAAAACATTTCTAATCCAGTGATTATTACCAATATATAAGAATAAGCTCTTATATTTCTTTTTCTTTTTTTTTGAAAAAAAGGCAAAGAGAAATAAATAAGAAACGGTGCCAAGATAGCACTTTCAAAAGATATAAGAAGAGATTAGCAAAGCGCCTAGAGAGCTTACAACAAAGCTCTTATATTTCTAAAGATCAACCATTTCACTATAGCATTCGATTATCCACCAACTTCCGAATTGGCTCTTCGGTCGGATGATTTATCACCAGCTAAAGAGTCTGTAGACTGTAGGTGAAGATAAACCTGAATACATAAGTGATATCTCATATGAATATGAGGACATGCCTGAAGAAACAGAAACATGAATGTGTTGTGGGCTAAGCCAGTGAAAAAAAACACCATTATTTCACAAATTTTACCTAGAGAAGCTAATTCCAATGGGTTCTACTGTCCATATCAAACTGGTAGGGGAATGAACCTTATATTTGAGAGGAAATATCGTTCTCTCTAAGATTGGTTACTGCCAATTTCAAACTTGGAGGGGCAATGGAAACTTAGATTTGAGAGGAGATATCATTCTGATATTTTCAAAGATCTCTAAGTCTCTCTTCTCTTTGGTATCCAAGGGGACCAAATTCAATCACACCAGAGATACTAGAACGTAACGTTATCTGATTGTCCAGGTGCCAAAACCTTATAATAATTGTTGAAAAATAAGAATAATCAAAATGAAAATACAAGTAATTATATTGTTATGGTTCAAAAAATCTACAAGATTCAAAACAGATCTACTGTGGCAATACAAGTCTTCATTAAGAATAATTATAAGTGACAAGCATTACCTTCACTTGGCTTATTCTAATCGGAGTATCTATGAAGCACCAGAGACATTTATAGATTTAAACTGAATATTTGTAAAACAGACTAACAATAAATAATTTCCAGAAATTCCAAGAATCGGTTTGTAAATTATTACAGAAACAAAATCATAATTGTTATTTTTTAACAGATCTACCCATCGAACCAAAATTCCAATTGTGGGATTTCAATAGCATGCAGAGCTTCCGACTAATCTCCGGATCCAAATCCATATGCTGGGTTTCGAAAAAAAGATGAATGCAATATCTAGCTTCCTCATGTCTTGGTGTGCCAAGACCTTACGTGCAATATCTAGCTTCCTCAGTTCACAAAGCTTAATTTTGAGAGGAGAGATCATTATGACAGTTTTGAAAGATCTCTGATCTCTCTAAATTAAAACTCCGACACATTTGATCCCGGTTACAGCAACTTATTATCAGCAGAACTCCGGTTACCATCGAACACTCACTCACACTGTCAGCCTCTCTAGTCTCTACTCTTTAGTACTCTCCCCAATCTCCGTCTAAAACTTCTTCTAAGATATTAGGGTTTGGTTTGCATGATTTACCAAAATACCCTTGAGGGAATCCGAATAGATGTTTGATTGCAGCCCAGCCCAGTGAAGAGGCCCTGCTAATGACGATTTCTAAAGAACGGTTTTTTGGGGACCACCCTTTTTTTTAGGGGGGACCATTTTTTTATTTTGGGTAAGACATTAGAAGTAATTCTAGGTCACCCCTTATCTAAATGTTTATATTAATACCAAAACTACCCTCTGATTACATTTGGTTAATGATTAGTTAGTGTTAATATTAGTTAGTGTGATTAGTGAAATGATTTTGAATAAAGATTTGAGATTAAAATATCAGATTTTTAAAAAAGAAGTAGAATTATTGAGAGAGAAAAGTTAGAGAAGTTGAAGAACAAAACCATGGATTTTTTTTTTTTTTGAGTTCACTAATCTAGACTACTCAAGTGATGATTCAATTGATGATAGCTCATCTGAATCTACATCTCCTTCCTCTCCTAGAGTATATGTCAATCTTCACAATGATCCGGATATGGATTATTTCTTAGATGGTGAATGTATTCTTCCCCAAAGCCAATCTCAAGATGGTGAAAACGATGGATTTTACCAACCACAACCGGAGGAAGACTATCGGTACCCAGGTATGCTCTAAACTTAGATAATGTTGGTTGAATTGGTCCAAATTTTCAAAAAACTGTGAATTTTTAGAGTAGATTTGTGCTTGTTCGGTTACCTTGTGTGAAGAACACGTAACCGAACTCATCTGAAAGTGTCGTTCGGTTACTTTTTCTAAACACACAGGTTACCAAACTCTCCACTAATGGAGGTTTTTTGAAGTTCGGTTAGCGGACATGTTACCGAACTCTGTAAATAGGATTACAGTGTAATGTTCGGTTTGGCCGAAATGTAACCGAATATCAGGGTACATTAGTTCGGTTAGTTTGCAACCAACAGCTAACCGAACTTTACGTAAAATAAGATTGCACATTAGTGTACAAAGTTCGGTTGGTTCGCAAACTTCATACCAACCCTTAATCTAACCGAACTCACGTACAATAAAATTTTATTGTGTATACATAAAGTTCGGTTAGTTGTGAACTTGCTTGTCAAACCGAACTATGAATTCGGTTTTCATGATAAAATTATCAAGTAACCGAACTTGAGGGTCCATATGTTCGGTTGGTTCGCAAACTTCATACCAACCCACTACCTAACCGAACTTACGTACAATAAAATTTTGATTTAGTGTACGTAAAGTTTGGTTAGTTGTCAACTTGCTTGACAAACCGAACTCTGAGTTCGGTTTTCCCGATAAAATTATAGTAAAACCGAACTTTAGGGTCCATAAGTTCGGTTGGTTCGCATACTTCATACCAACCCACTATCTAACCGAACGTACGTACAATAAAATTTTGATTTTGTGTACGTAAAGTTCGGTTAGTTGTCAACTTGCTTGACAAACCGAACTTTGAGTTCGGTTTTCCCGATAAAATTATCATGTAACCGAACTTATTTATGATTGCAATTGATGTTGTTCCATTTCTTGTAGATTGAATATCAACCTATACCAATGGATAATCAACCTTCTCCGGTTGGAATGTTGTTTGAAGATACATCTAATCACTATGTCAATGATTTGGTTTTTGATGAAACTATTGATGCGAAGAATTGGGCTAGAGACCATGCCAAGAAAGCCATGTGCGTATTAGTTTTGAATGGAAAAGAAAGCCAAACTCGTTTTGAAATGGTTTTTGAGAGAAGTGGAGATCCCAATGTTAGTCACAAGAAGAAGGGTTATGTGTATAAAGGAAAGACGGCGAGGAAGAACACAACGTGCTCAAAGAAAATTAAATGTCCGTTCAAGCTAGTATTTAGTAAGTGCAAAAAAAAAAAGAATGGATGGGTTCTATCTATGGATAAGGTGGTAGGCCATCATAACCACCCTCGTCCGGATGATCTTGAAGGACATGCAATGGCCGCTAGGCTCACTCCTCAAGAAATGGAGAAAATAGCTAAATTTAGGAGAATGGAAATTTCACCACTTAACATGCTTCGATTACTAAAGGATGATAACAAGGATAATGTATCATCTTTGACGACCATTTACAATGCAATTGAGACAATTAAAAGGAATGAATGGAAGGATAGAAAAGTGATGCAACAATTGTTTTTGGTAGCTAAAGAGAAAGGCTACGCAGTTCAAAAGAAGGTAGGTCCGACAGATCAAATAACGCATCTCTTCATTGCGCATCCGAAGAGTGTTCAATTGGCTCAATCCTTCCATCAAGTTCTTATAATGTATTGCACTTACAAGACTAACAAATACGAGATGCCATTGTTGAATATTGTTGGTCGTACCTCGACGAAGTCACCGTTTACCGTTGTTTTTTGTTTTCTAGAAGATGAGCAAGAACCAAGTTACACTTGGGCGCTACAACAAGTGAAGGCCATATACCGAGATGATGATATCCCCGCGGTTATAGTGACGGACAACGATGTAGCATTAATGAACGCAATAGAGAGAGTCTTCCCATTAGCACATAATATTCTTTGTATGTTCCATATATGGTGTAATGTGATGAATATGTGCAAGCCTCAAATTTGTCCAACAAAGAGGAAAGAATTTGAAGAGATTAGTAAGCTACCGGAAGATGAACAAGCGACTGCAAAATAGGAATTCGATATATAATACACTATAAATCACGCTAAATGGGTTGCTTTCTCTGGTGAATGGGAGTTCTTGACTTGGTCTCTCACCGAAGAAGAGTATAATATAAATCTTGCGGCATTTATCGAACATTGGTCTAGCCCCAAATATCCTGAGGATATTGTAACGTATGTGGTTAAGCAATGGTTGGAACCGCACAAAGAGCGCTTCGTTTATGCATTTACCAACCACCATAAACACTTTGGGAATCAAGCGACAAGTTTGGTAGAATCGGCTCACCACCGGTTGAAGAAAAATATTTTTGGATGTGTCGATAATTTTGTGATTGTGTTTAACGCAATGGAGAATTACTTCAACCGTGAGATTGATAGAATTAAAGGGAAGTTTCAAAAAAGCCTAATTGTTTCTTAAAAATTTGAAGGTAATGAAACACTTAACCGTCAAATAGCCAAACTAATCCCTTAGAACACAAATTAAAAATCAAATTATGAAATTTATTTACTAATCCACATCACTAAATGTTGGAAGCACACGAACATAAGGAAACAAACTACCAAATCCGCCATAAAAAAGTATTCCAAATATAAGTAACTGAACTACCAAATCCGCAATTAAAAAGTCTTCCAAACATAAGAAACCAAAGTAATAATTGTTTCAATCACTTATTTACCATGACCACTACCAAAAACTTTTCTACTCTTGCGTTTAGGAGCTTTAGGTCGTCCTTCGTCACTAGGAGTGTCATCTCCACTGCCTTGTTGTTCAACCATCCGACTTGAACCTTCCCCTTCTCGGCGACTCCTCTTCAACGGCATGGTCTGGCTTGGATCAACCTGGCTTGAATCGACAAGGCTGGGATTAAAAACATTAGTTATTTGGTTGTAGAGGTATGTTTGTTCTCGACTCCGGATTTTTGCCACTCCGGATTTTTGCCATCATTTTCTTCAACAATTTACCACTTGCCTTCACCTATTCTCATCAAAAACATAAGTAACTATTATTTTTTCAATACTTCATAACATTTTGAAAAACAAAAAATAAGAGTAAATTTCTTACCGCCGAATTCCACAAGATCAAGGCCTCATCACCACACAGAGGGGTATGCTTCATAATTTTCTTAGCCTCTTTCTCCACTGCCTTTGCTTTTGTTTTCTCAGCACGGGCTTGTTGGACAGTGTTTATTACACGAGGATGAGAAACATGTTCATGCCATTCCATATATCCCTCGTTAGCGGCATTTGGCTCATCAAACGAATCTTATAACTCTTCAACTAGAACAAGATAATATCCAAAGTTCTTCTAGTGGTCCACTGATGGAGCAGGATCGTATTTGGGGGTGAAATTCATCTCGGTGTTCTTGGTTCCCTGCTTCTTCACCTTGAAGTTGAAGTTTTCCACTTGTGGGACACTTTGGACACAAGAAACTTGTCTTAATACTCTTCGAGGATTATGCATTGTACAACCTCCAGGATGAAACAACGGTCCATTGTATGCCGCAACAGGTGAGAAATCAATAACCTCAACATCCTCCTCGTCTTCATCTGATGGAATGGTGTAAGGATGGAAAACCACATCTTCCATTATTAACTTATCCAATTTCTCCCTCAACTCCAACACCTTTTTTTTTCTTATTCTTTTCTTGTGAGTTCAAAAATTCATATTTACCAGCTGTAGGCTTCCCATAAGGCCAAGGAGTGTGAGAATGAGACAATTGCAGTTCAGGGAAGTGGTCGTAGACCCTAACCTACAATAAGAGGCAACAAATAATACATTCGCAATATGATTAGTAACAATACACATTCATTCACTTATATATTGAAACACACAAACGATAATTTAACGGGGTACCTGAACAAGGGTGTATAAGCCTCCAAAATATAGAGTCTTAAGCCTCGAAGCTTTTCTGAGTTCCTCTTGAACGAATGAAAGAACCGCAATGCCCCAACAGTAGTTGCTCACCTCAGTCAGGGGATCCAATAGCTGGAGGTAATGAGCATTTACCACGTGACCTGAAGTGTCAGGGAAGAAAATGGTTCCTAGTTGATATAACAAATAAGAAGTCACATGGTGCTTAATCTTCTCCTCTGTCATCACCAACTTTCCTCGAGCAACCAATTCTTTGGTCCCTGAAAACTCATCAAACAAGGTCTTTAGCTTGATCTTTTTCAACTTCTTCTTGTACGTGCGGTCTGCCTCAAACTCATTATACTCTTAACCTTCCTTAGGCTCTTTGTTAGCTCGTCTAAACTCACATTGTGCCTTTTTATCGCTCCATCCTAGACACCTTTCGCATAGCTTTTCAAGAAGTTCATAACTCATCGAGGGATCGTAGCCATCTAGAACACTTGTTCCTGTTATTGGTAGGGTTGTGATTCTAAAACAA
>JAJJWW010002135.1:0-106837 GCA_023531295.1 Papaver armeniacum | reverse complement strand
ATCTAGTTGGTTAAAGAAACCAAGTACTTGTGTCCTAAGTAATATGACTTAAGAGGTTTGTCTCTTAGAGCTAAGTTAGAAACCCTATACTTGTAGAAAGTAATCCTTGTTAAGGAATGTGTCCGATCCTATTGATGTATATAAATAGCCATAGAGAGAAATAGAGAAAACACAATAGGAACTAGTAAGAGTTCTCTTCTCTTTGCTTAGGTTTGTATATTCCAACCTATACTATGATATATAAAATTGCTTATTCCTTCCGGGATTCAACCTCGTCAAATACTTGTTCTTCTTGTGTGTGTGATTGTGTTCTTGGTGATATTGAGATACCTCGTAGTAGTGCAAACCTAACGCTTATGCAAAGTGGCGCAACAATTGGTATCGAGCAAGGAGACGGCTCTTGGATACGGGTACTCGAATTCCAGTTGAAGTGAAGGTATTTTTTTGAAGATTTCTTGAGGTAATTCTCAAAGGTTCTTTTTTATCTATATTTGAACAATGGTTGATGGGGACGCAGATCCGAAAAATCCTTTAGAGGAAATATCTTGAGCCCACAAGTAAAGATAAAGAAACAAAAGAAAAAATACCGCATTCACATAGATCACAACTCAAGGTAGAAAAGTTTACAGAACCAATAACTTTGGTTTATGGAGAACGGATGTAATGGATGCTCTTGTTCACCTTGATCTAGAAGAAGCTCTGAAGGTCGGCCAAAGGAGATGTCCTCAGCGGTGGAACAAGATGAATAAATTATGTCTTGCTTCGATACGAGGGTGTTTAGCAAATCGCGAGAAGAGTTAATTATCAGCACGAGACTTGACTAAGGATCTGGAAAAGCTAGAGAAGGAATACCTTGTGAAGAACGTAGCAAATAGATACATCTTAAAAGGAATTTGTATCGCTATAACTTGAAGAGAGCAACTCTGTACCGAGCACCTAGATTCATATAATAAACTTCTTCTTGAGTTGGTTAACTACGATGAGAAGATCAACGACGAGGAACAAGCTTTGTGCACGATAAATTCTCTTCTGAAAAGTATGAACTCCGTGATTAAAGCATTAATGCATGGCAAGGACAAGATGACATATTATGCGAGGTCACTACAAGATTGCGAAGTGAGGAGTTCAGGAAGATGGATCGTGAATATCTTGCAAGTGAAGCTAATAATGACTTGCTTCTTGCAAGAGGTCGTTCAAATGATGGGGAGAAGAAGAATGGTGGTTATGGTAAAGGTAGAGGACGTTAAGAGTAGGACGCACTGCAGAAAGATGAGTGTGCTTGGTGCCATGATTTTGGTCATTGGGCTAAAGATTGTACCAAAAGCGTAAGGCAAGAGAAGGAGATAATAGTAATACCGAGGTGAACATTTCTAAAGGTAATGAAGAATCGGATGATGCTTCCGATTTCTCGTTAATCAGACACCATCGACCTTTATGCTATTGGAAGATGGTACATGGGTATTAGATACTTTGGGCAACATATCATATATGTCCATATCGTGACCGGTTCTCAAGTTTTGAAGAGCTTGATGGAGAAGTAAAGATGGGAAATAATCATACCCGCAGGGTGATTGGGATTGGTAGTGTTCAGTATCCAAGATGCATGATGGTATGGTTAGAGAGTCAAGGAGGTAAGATTTGAAAATTCCGCCATAAAGAAGAATCGATTTTACTCGGAACTTTAGAAGCTAAGGGCTATAAGATAAATGCGATGAAAATGGTGTTTCTAAAGGTAATCTGGATCTATGGTAATCATGAAGGGCATACGTCATCATAACTTGTACTACTTGATTGGGAGTACAACAACAGAGATGTGTCTATTTCCTCGAACACATCGAGAGTGCAATACCGAAGACAAGACAAAGCTATGGCACATGAGACTTGCACATCCAAAGTGAGAAGTCGTCAGATAGGTTGATTCAACAAGACTTGTTGAAAGGTGCTTATTGCCCAAGTTAGCATTTTGTGAACATTGTGTTAAGGGCAAGAAAACAAGAACAAGCTTTGGCACAACAATTCACAACACTAGTGGAGTTCTTGACTATGTTCACTCGGATGTTTGGGGTCCTTCCAAGAATGCATCATTGGGAGGGAAACATTGGTTTTGTCGTTCATTGATGATTATTCTAGGGCGCGTATGGGTGTACACCATGAGGCATAAGGATGAAGTCCTAGAAATCTTTGTGAGGTGGAAAAAGGCAACCGAGACTCAAACCGGCGGAAAGATCGAAGTACTACGTTCGGACAATGGTGGAGAGTACAAGAGTGATCCGTTCTTGCAAGTATGTCGGGGATGAGGGATAAAGAGGCACTTCACAATTAAGAAGACACCGCAATGAATAGGGTAGCCAACGCATGAATCATACTTTGTTGGAGAAGGTCGATGTATGTTATCTAATCTTTGGATTAGGTAAAGCGTTTTGGGAGGCATTACATATGCGTGCTTCTCATTAATAGGTTGCCATCACCGCATTAGAAGGTAAACCTCCTATGGAGAAATGGTTTGCAAACCGGCTTATGATTATGACTCAATTCCTCTTTGGTTGTCTGCATTGGTATCATGTTAGTGAAAACAAGCTTGATAGCCGTGCCATAAAGGAATCTTTGTGGGTATGAATGGAGTGAAAGGGTTCAAAATTTGGAATCCAAGAGAAAAGAAGATAGTCATGAGTAGAGATGTCACATTTGATGAGATGTCTATGGTAAAGTCTTGGGTTCTCGGCAGTGGAGAATAGAAGCACCAATACTAATGAGCCTTCTGGAGGTGGGGATGTTTAACTCCACCAATTCGATTAAGTCAGACATTGAATACTTCAAGACATTGGGTCTTCAAGAGGTAACTACCAAGTTCCAAATGATAGTGACACTATTGAGGAAGAGGAACAAGAGTCGGAAGAAGATCTGACTACGGTCATGGAGACCATAGCAACCATTAAATCGAGAAGATCAAACCGAAGCCTTGGTTGGATGAATGATTACATTGCTTATGCATTACCGGTTGTTGAAGATGGTACTCCTACTTCTATTTAGAAGCGTCACGCAGTCAGCAGAGTGTAAAGAATGGGAAGCAAAAGAATGCGGGGCAGTGGAGTCTCTTTACAAGAATGGCACATGGATTCTTATGAAACTTCCTAAACGGTAAGAAGGCCATAGGGTGCAAGTGGGTATATGCTAAGAAAGAAGGATCTTCGGTGAATCAAGTACGCTACAAGGCAAGGTTAGTTGCAAAAGGTTATGCCCAAAGAGAGGGGATTGACTACAATGAGGTGTTCTCTCCTATGGTAAAACACTCATCAATCCGTATTTTGTTGGCCTTGACACAATATGATTTAGACCTGGTGAACTTGATGTTAAGACCGGCATTCTTACATGGTGATCTAGAAGAGGAGATCTATATGACTCAAAGTGGGTTCAAGGTTACCGGAAAAGAAGATTGTGTATGTAAACTAAAGAGATCGTTATGCAGTTGACAGGTTCCAAGACAATGGGCCTGGCCATTTGACGAGTTTATGATGGAAACATACACAAGAAGTCACTATGACCATTGTGTATACTTCAAGAAAGCTACGTGACGTCTTTCTGTATATTTGCTCTTGTATGTCGATGATATGTTGATTGCATCGAATAACAAGAAAGAGATTGATAACTTGAAGTGCATGTTGTCATCCGAAGTTTGAGATGAAAGATCCGGGAGAGGCTTAAGAAGATTCTGGTATGGAGATTCAACGTGAGAGAGAAGGGTAAGGTTTGTTTGTCTCGGAAGGCATATTTGAAGAAAGTGTTACAGTTTGGTGTCTACGAAGGAACTAAATCCGTAAGTACTCCCCTTGTTGCTCATTTTAAGTTGAATGCGCGTATGTCTCCCACTACTAAAGAAGAACGAAAGTATATGGCCCAAATCCCATATCTTTGAAGGCTGCCCGAAGTAACTTGATGTATACGATGGTATGTACAAGGCCTACATTTCACATGCAACAAGATGGTCACCGTTATATACATTGTCCTTTAAAGACATTGTATCTTTGTGAAATGGATTTTAAGGTATCTTTTATGGGAATGATTGATGTTGGCTTGGAGTTTGTGAAGGATAGAAGAAACAATCGATTATGTGTTTAGGTATGTGGATTCCTTTATCTTTAGTGATTTTAGACAAGAGACGTTCAACTATAGGGTATGTATTTACCATGCTAGGGAGCACCCGTTAGTTGGAGATCAATATGCAGCCCTCTTTTGTGGCGCTTTAACTACGGAGGCGGAGTATATGGCGATGGCAGAGGCATTTAAGGAGGCTATATGGTTACAAGGTTTGCTAGATGACTTGGGAGTTGGCAAGATCAACCGCCTGTGCATCATGATAGTCTAAGTGCAATTTATTTGGCTAAGAATCAAGTGCATCATGCTGTGAACCAAACATATAGGCGTACGGTTTCACTTTTTGAGAGAAATTCTTGAAGAAGACATTCTACTTGTGAAGATCGATACCAAAGACAATCCAAATGATATGTTGACTAAAGTAGTATTCGGGATCAAGTTTCGACATTGTTCGAAATCGGGTCCACATCCTTCCTAAGTTTGGTGAAAGCCCTTTTTGGGGCAGAGGTTCTTAGAACTGGTGGAGGTCTTCTAGCAAGACCATTTGAGAGAACTACGGTGGTTTGATTCTATTGAGGATACGTGGCGGCCGGTGATGGTTCAAATCGACGTTGGAAGATGGAGGTGATTTTATCTATTGATCGTCTCATGCATGAATGCATGATCCGAGGTGGAGTAATTGTTGGTAGGTTTGGTCAAGGTCTAGATTAGAAATCTAGTTGGTTAAAGAAACCAAGTACTTGTGTCCTAAGTATAGCAACTTAAGAGGTTTGTCTCTTAGAGCTAAGTTAGAAACCCTATACTTGTAGGAAAGTAATCCTTGTTAAGGAATGTGTCCATCTATTGATGTATATAAATAGCCATAGAGAGAACTAGAGAAAACACACGGGAACTAGTAAGAGTTCTCTTCTTCTTTGCTTAGGCTTTGTATATTCCAACCTATACGGTGATATATAAAATTGCTTATTCCTTCCGAGGATTCAACCTCGTTAAATACTTGTTCTTCTTGTGTGTGATTGTGTTCTTGGTGATATTGAGATACCTCGTAGTAGTGCAAACCTAACGCTTGCAGGGCCAAGGCAACACCTCTTGGTACCAATCATTGTGTGGGTGTAATCTTTACAAGTAACGCATGTGTCTACATTAGAGTTAGGGACATTGCTCAAACTCTATTACACAATGATAACTAATTGAAAAAAAAGGCGGATAAAGTTTTGAAATGGACTAAGAAATTCAAGCAGATAAAGTTTGATTTCGAGGCTAACAATCTGGAGAGGTTCTCAAAGAAGCTAAGAAAGGCTTTGGATAAGAAGCCGACTAAATTTCCTCTCATGATTTAGACTAAATCCGTAACATATCTTTGTTTTAAGGACACATATTTAATTCCTAGACACAACAATTTTCCCGATTTTAACTTAGCTAGAATATGTGGTATGACTACCTTTCCTTTTGAGCAGCATGAAAGAAATCTTCTTATTCAGTTTAACCGTCTTAACAAGGTCTGTCAAAGGTATACTTAACGAAACGGATAATATCCATTTCATGTCCATTTCGCTAAATTTTAACGAATATTCGATAATTATCCGTCGAATATTGGAAATTTGCTTTGGTAGCTGTTTTGTTAAGATTAACAAATATCGACAATATCCGCTAATTAACCGAAATACTAAATTCAAAGCAAAAAACATTTAAATTTGATTGTTTGTGTTTAGTCATTTATTCTTCTCGTGATTCTACAGTTGTAACACCAAATCGATTTCGACGAATTCCTTCTTTTTGAATGATTCTACAATTGTAACACCAAATCGATTTCGACGAATTCCTTCTTTTCGTTTCATTCAAAATTATTCAACGCCTGTCAAAAATTAGGTACTCATAAACTTATAGTAGTTGTTTTGTAAATATATATTCATGTTGGATGATTATCATATAACATATCCGTATTTTCGTATCGGGTAAGATATCATCCGTGATATCGAAACATGATATCCTATACTTTAGGATAATATCCTATACTTTAGGTATTCACGAAACCCTAATCTCAAGCAATGGCCATGTCATGTTACCTGCCTTATATATATGCAACAGGAACGGTGAAAGAGGTCTGCTGCCTCCTTTTCGGTTAAAAAAGCACCATAAACAAAATTTACCTAGTGTTAAAGAAAATTCAGTGGGTAAAAGAAGAAGAAGGGTTGCATGTGGACGTAGTTTTGGATGGGATTATCTCTCAAAAAACTGGTAAAAATAAAATGTGCCAGAAATTTCTGGTTGGAAAAAGGAGGATTAGATTAGAGGGAGAGAGAAAGAGTAGTGCTGACGCAAATTATTTTTGAGAGTTTTTTTTTAATTTCTTAAATTTTTTCTTAGAAATAAAAACAACACAAAAAGAGAAAGAAAGAGAGAGATATGGGAAGGAGGACGACAATAACAACTGCTTATACAGAACAAGAAGATAAATATCAGAATCCCATTTACATCAACAATCAAGAAGAAGAAGTTTTATCATATTTTCATCTCAGATTACTTGTTATGTTATTATTATTATTCTAGGAAAACATAAGGATTTATTGGAGTTTTTATTTGATTATTATCATGATTTATGCAGTATTGGATTCATCGATCTCAATCTTCATCGGTGAGTTTGGGTTTTACTTGGGTTTCTGTTGCAGATTCATTCATTGTTTCTTAATCTGTTGAAAATCATGAGAAGTTGAGGTTAATGGGGTGATTGACCCTATAATGTATGTTAAGTGTTTGTAATATGTTCCCAATGAGCTTTATGAGTGAATGATGTTTTTCTCTTTGTATGTTCTTTCAGGCTTATCGGTGAATTTGTTAAGTAATCATGAATCTACAATGCGCAAACGGGTAGTGGTATGGGGGTCAGAAGATTTGTTCATATCATTTGGTTCGGATCCTAATTGATGGGATTATAAGGATATATAGTTAGTTCAAGTAGTGCATTTGGTGGATATTTGAAATTTTGGTGTAGTGATTCATTTGGGTAGTTGGTGTAGTAGCTAGGAATTTAGTTTTGCTTTGGACAAATTTAGGTAAAGGTTTCACTCTTTAGTCTTCTGATATAGAAACTGCACTTAATAGATTGCTAGGAATAGATAATTTGCAACAGTAGGAAAGGTTGTAAGAGAAAATCATTGGCTGAAATCTTATTTATGGGATTGCCTCAAGTTGCTGCCACCAAAGTCTGTGACGAAGTCACAGCATCTGTGAGCACATTTATGCATAACCTGCCTCAGTTCAGTGGTGCAAGGGGGTGCGACTTGGATAGAATGCATGGAGCAAATGTGGGTAATAGGATGCCAGGAGATTTTCCGTGTTCTTCTATTGGAGATTTCCAAGGCAAGACCACCTTGGAGGTTCAGAATGCCCCGAATGCACTTTCCAAACGTGATGGTTTGGGAAATGATGCATCAGATGTTCATCGGTTGTGGACGGATTATAAGGATAAGAAATGTTGGTTAACTTCTACCGCTGCACGGAATATTCATCATCCTGTTTCAAGAATTGTAGGTTTTGGATCAGATGAATCGGCTTTGTTTGCTCATGGGATAGAGGAAAGATTACAAGGTAATGTACGTTCATCTTCATCAACAACTGCTGGGATTAATAATAACAAGACTGAGTTGCACGGACCACTAGCGAGAAAACGCTTGTTATCCCCTCTTAATAGCATGCTTTCTGCAAATAGTTTCAATGGTGATCCCTAGACATAGTTGGGGATGATAACAAGTTCACCTCCTGCGGTGTAAGTAATAAGTTTCGGCTATCTGTGTCACAAGATCATAAGAAAGCTAATATCGGTAATTCAAGTCCCGTTATGGTCAACATCCAGCTGCCCAACAAGGAATACCCTGCTAGATAATGCCACTTCCGCAAGCTCCAGTATACTCACTGATGGCCCTTTGCTTGTACCTCATGAACATTGTTTTCCACTGCTTGATCCTTGTAGAGATAATCTAGTAAGAACCAAAACTGGGGCTATTGCCATAACCCAGAAGGAGGTGATCTCGCCTCCTCTCTCGTTATCCCCTCTAGGTCCCAAATTCTCGGAAAGAATGAAAACTGGAGGAATTTGCAGAATTTCTAGAAATGGTGAATACATAACCTCAAAGAACATAGGTAAACCACTTGATGGAGCTGTCTCATATATTTTATTTAGCCAGGAAGAAGAGGAGCCCGACATGAGGACTGAAAGTCATAAAGATATTTATCCACGTACCCCTGAAAAAAACTAATAAGGTTGGGCGATATTGGACGCCAGAGTCAGCACCTACTCCACAATGCATCAAAATGATTAGAAGTGTTAGAAGATCCTTGGTTGGTTCATTTGAAGAATCTCTGTTATCCGGCCGGCTCTCTTCTGGCAAAGCCAATCAGGTATGGGTTCATTACATCTCGATAAGTGGGCGATTGTGTCTCTACCAGTTAATATATTATATATGTAGATTTGGCCTTTGTTTCATCTACATAGACTCTCATGTAACACTTTGTTACGTCTTTTTGACTTCATATCATGCAGACAATTGATGGCTTTCTTGCTGTTCTTAATATCACTGGAGGAGTTTTTCGCCACCATCACAGAGACTTCCCTTCACAGTAACTAGTGTGCACGGAGATAGTTACTTGCTATATTATTCATCTATTGATCTTGCTGGAAATTTACCGTCAAATAAATATAAACCATCAAAGCTCAAGAGAAGCCTCAGCAACAATGATTCTAGAGAAGCCAAGACTCGCCTGCGCATTCCTGTGAAAGGGCGAATACAGCTGGTACTAGGTTCTGCCTTGTCCTCATATTCGATTTGCTGAGTATTGGAGTAATATAGTTCTGATGACTACAAATTGTAATCTTATCTGCAGGTTCTCAGCAATCCAGAAAAGACACCTCTTCACACATTCTTCTGCAATTATGATTTGACTGACATGCCAGCTGGAACCAAGGTATGTTAGCATAATATATCTAGATGGTGCTTTATGCTTACAGAACATTAGTGATTTGAATTTTGAACCAAAAGTTGTGTTTTAACTCGTATTTGTCTCCCTTGTATTATGAAAGCCAGATTTACCTTTCTTAGAACCAAGCTTTCATAATTGGTAACTAAATGTATGGGATGTGGTGGTTAAATGGGAAATGGAATTGTCTCACTGGTGTAGTGTTGTTTAGTAAGCTATAGACAGGTAGCCGGAGCTATGTATTAGCGTGTGTTACAGCATCAAAGTTGTTCACAATGCCAGATTGGGACATCATTGTAGAATGCCTTGTGGATGCATGCATGATGTTTCCAAATTCAACCTTTTGATTATTTTCTGAGGATTACTATAATACATCATGAAACTCTTATGTAATTTCTTGTCTTTTTGTTTTTCTGCATTGTCGTTCGCACGAAGACATTCTTGCGTCAAAAGGTTACTCTAGCTGCTTCCAAAGGAGGAAGCACGAAATCTGCTCCAGCATCAAAGCAGTGCCATCCAATGAAGCCTGTTAGAGAAGTTCCCAACCCTAACGAAGTAGTTGACACTGTAAATAACTTGGGTTCTGTGAATCAAAGTTCTAAAGTTACAAAAAGTGATAGATCCCATTCTATGGGATGTGTATATAGTGGTGATAATCAACAATATCCCCAGCCAGGTCGGACCCAACATAGTGGAGAGACGAACCGCTTGTTGCTTTCTCCAGGGGATGCTCTTTCTCGGACAAATGAATTACTTGGCAGTCAGCAGGAGAAGACTCCAATGGAAACGAGTGAAGAAACTGACAAGAGATTTTTTCATAGTCCTATAAATGAGAACACTGCTGGTGTTCTGCGATATGCCCTTCATCTTCGTTTTCTGTGCCTCTCTAAGAGATGTTCAAAGTCGCTGCAAAGGTGCAAATCTGATCCTTTATCCAACCCACAAACTAATAACTTGGACGTTGGAGGTGAACGACGATTCTACTTGTATAATGACTTGAGGGTCGTTTTTCCTCAGCGCCATTCAGACGCTGATGAAGGAAAGGTACATCTTCATTCTAAATTCTTATATTCGTATTAACATTCTTCTTAGATAATTATTTTCAAAAATCATGGTTTCTTTTCATAGTTGTTTCTGTGAGGTTATTTGTTCATCTTGAGAAATGTCTTGGTTTGATTTTAGTTTCCATTTTTCTTGTTTGTGTACTCATTCTTCCTTGACGTCTAACTTGATTTTTATGTTTGTCTTATCAAGGCTTTGTTTACTTTTTCATGGCAGTTGAACACAGATTACCATTTTCCGGAGGATCCAAAATACTTTGCCTTCCAAGACTGATATCTCGACACTCGTCAACGAATAATGTACGTAGCCGTCTCATATCCTCGGTCATATTTGTACATATTCCCGCCATCAACACCCATATCATTTCCTTTTTGTTCATAATGGGTGAGACATCAATCAACCTGTAAAGATTTTCGTCTTTTCAATAAAAAAATTAAACAATAATGTTCAATTCTAAAAGTGTTTTTTCTTTCAAATTTTGGAAATCTTTTCTTCCTCTGTTGGTCTTTGAACTTTGAAGAGAGTACTCAAGTAAAAACATAAGTGATAAGGAGGGTCCATCTTGCCAATCTATTGCATGTGAACTACAATGTCCTATCCATATCTACATATTATTGCTTGTTTGAAGGTATTTATTGTGTTGGGGGGAAACAGAATGTGGTATTGACTAGACGATAATAAGTTGTTGTTATTACCCTTGAGTTTCTTTGAAGAAAGAAGAACAGTACACAACATGTCTAGGATTTTCTTGTCATATAGGTAAAATGGACCCTGCTTGGTGGTGGACCTCTTCAGTTAAGACTTATTGTCTGACAGATCAAACAAAATAATTGAAATGCAGGGGGATGGTGCCTGGGTACTAATTGGTGGTTCTCTTTGCATATTTAGAGCCATTTGGTTCTTGACTAGGTGATCACAAGCTTTGGTTTACATGAGCACTGGTTCTGAACAAACTTATGTGCAGCAATTCACCGTTCTTTGTGGTTGCGCAATACAAACACCTAAAAATATGGACTAACACCTTGATGGCAACACTACATCTCTTTAATGAGAAAACACATGCATTAAACAATTTATGGAAATTACATTTTTGAAAGGCCAAATACAATAACTACACTGGAGCCAATTTTGGTAGTGAGGCAAGATGAGGTCAATGATGTCATGGAGTTTGATGGTGATATTGGAATTGGATGATGCAGTCCATGATAAATCTCAGTCAGTTGCAGTTGCCAACATCATATCTCACAAAACCCATTAACTCTGGCCCTTCTAGTCTTGGATTGTTCTCATAACTGTAAATTCAGACAAAACCATCAATGCCAGTATGACACGAGTAGATAATACAAATTACTCGTATCATGATCAGTACTACACTAAAATTTAATAAATGAGATAATGGGAATGGGACATGAATCTCACCTCTTCTCAGTGAATTTGGTGAAGGACCCTGTAGTTGGAATAGTACCACATAAGTCATTGTTTGAGACATCTAAGCTCTTGAGGTTGCCAAGCTTGGTAAGATCTCTAGGTATTCTTCCTGTCAGTCTGTTTCCATTCAGTCTCCTACAAAAGAAAAAAAAAAAATCATCATCCATCATCACATTGCAGAGACAGAAAGACATTGCGTGAGCATATATTCCTGCATTCACATTGTAGCAAGTTCAAGTACTTGAAGCAAAGAAAAGACTTAACAGTTAACAACAACAACTACTACACCAATAGTAGTTATTGTTTCTGATCATCAACAGTCATGCATCAATTTCCACCCAACTAGCTAGTACGTAGCTTCTAAATGTCTTAATTTTTAGATGCAAAAACCCATACTTGCAGTAGCTAAGAAAGATAGCTACATATGGACATTGCCCACCAACACACGTCATTCCTATTCCTATCTTTTTCTCAAATGAATGAATTTACTCCTTCTAACAGAGAGAGAGAGAGAGAGAGAGAGAAAATAAAAAAACTTACAAGAATCTGAGATGAGAGAGCTTGAAGAGAGTTGTAGGAATGGAACCAGTAAGATTATTTTGATAAAGATCCAAGCTCACTAGGTTTTTCAATCCATCTCCTAGCTCCTTTGGTATACTCCCCACCAAGTTGTTCTTATACAACTCACTGCAGCAAATACCAATATAACTGTCAAATTCATGAAAAAAAGAAGAAGCAGAAGATAAAATGTAATCTATGATCTCTTACAGATATTGCAGGTGTTCAAGCTTCGCTAACTCAGGAACCAAATTACCAGACAACTTTGCATTTCCCAAATCTCTGCATCATCAACACAAACAAGAAGACTTAGATATAGAAACTAGTATCAAGTTGTTCACTCGACTCACATTCCATTTACATACTTCTACGTATACTTACAATCTAGTAACTCTGCCATCTTTGTTACAAGTAACATGAAACCAAGTACAAGGATTGACTAAGGTTGGATCCCAACTTTGTAGAACATTGCCTGGATCTTTTACTGCTCTTCTTAGTGCATATAATGCATCTCCTTCCACATTTGCATTTGTTGTTGTTGTAATTGAGAACACCACCAACAACAATAACATCCTTGTTAGAAGAACCGTATCACCCGATATGATCAACTTCATTGCAGAGACCAGTCCCTTTACAAAAAACTCTGTAAAAATGCAAAATGTGAGAGAGAGAGAAACAGTGGGGATGAGATAACTCAGCTTGTTCCAGTTAACTTATATAGAGAGACGTGTAATGAATGCTAGCTAGTTGTATGATTTATAAAGCAAAAAGTCATTACAGACCGAGCTGAAAAAACAAGGTGAAAACCGCCACACACAAACCCATTCATGCACGTCTCCCGAGGGGCTGGGCCCACTGGAATCCACAAATAAAAAATAAAATAAAATGTGAGAGGCGGTTTTTACCTGGTTTGGTTTTCTCGGTCCGTAGAGAAGAACTGTTTATAAAGATAGTGGTGCATCCAATACATGACAAAATATGTTCAAAGATATTAAGGTCTGGGACCGTGGGTATATGTTCTTTTTTTTTCCGTGGAGCAAAATGAAAAGTTACATTATACATTTATACTAGCTCACCCTCGGGAAGGCTAGCCATAAAGGAGGTGAGGAGTCGAGGACCGAAACATTAACTCCTCTATATTATTTGGCCCAAGCCGCTAGGGAGTGAGCACCTTGATTCTAAATTCTAGGAATGTAAATGTGGTTAAAAATTCCATTTTACGTGATATTCTTGGAGTTTTCACGTAGATTAAAAAATGGAGAGAGATATGAAGATTTTCTGTTTATACCTCTGAGAAAAGTCTTCAAACATTAAATGTTATTAGTTCCAAGACAAAATGTAAGGGTGTTTGACCATACTAATATTGCTCTTATCCCTAAAGTGCCTCCTTGCTGAATTGATTTCTCTGTACATACCTATTGGTCTGTGTAACTTCATTTATAAAATCCTCTCTAAGACTTTAGCCAATAGATTGAAGCCTTTTGTGAATAACATTATCTCCCAAAATCAAAATGCCTTTATACCTAAGAGGAGTAATCGTGCTACATGACCCGCTACATAACAGTCAGTTGACAGCTGATCCTATGTGGCGGGTACAGTCATGGGATGAGGTGGTTGCTTTATAATTCCACGCAATCAAGGAAATTGCAGGATAAATTAACAAATGTATTTATGCTCGGTTAGAAATTTGCTCTTGATTCAAAAACATCAACTATTCGATCTATAAGTTTATGGGCAAAATACTCCTTCCTTTCAGGAGCATCTCTTTTCAAGGAAGAATACAATCAAATAAAATGGTCGGAATTATTTCCGGAATATACCATCATCTCTCCCTTCTACATAATAAAAAATTGGGTATCTCTGCGGTTTATTGCTCTTTCTCTTCGTGATCTACTTGTAGTTGATATCCTTATTTGTATTAGAGTTTTGATTATCTTGATATTATTTATGTATTTTGATGTTTTTGTTAATCTTGTAAGCGAACATGTAATCACTATTTTGATTTAAATGAATTGAAATTTGTTGATTGACAAAAAAAAAAAAAAAATCTGCTCCTTTTCTTTTGGTGTTGTCTTCACCTCTTCTTATGCAACAAAATGTTAACTTTTGTCTCTTAATAAAATCATCACTCCAAAAGTATTTTAATCCTAAAGTTGATTCTGATTAATAACAAGAAATTTATCAAATCTTCTTAACTAATGTACCCATACATGGCACAAATCTGTTAAGGTAGATGATGCTAAATTAATTTAGATAACTAGATTAGTTTTGATGATCGGAAAAAGCGATCTCGATTTCTCGATTCAATCTATTAAATTTCTCTAACTTTCTTCAACCCAATTCCTCTCTTTATCAAATTTACACAATCTTTTTACCATCCAACTCCAACACAATAATGAATTAATGACCTAGGTCAAATCTTAATCTCTGAAAAAAATAATACATATTCTTATATAGAACAATAGTAGATCAACAAATAGTATATATAAGGTTCCATAAAGGGATTACAATTTTCATCATGTCTTCTCTGACTTTCTTGATTAAACACCATTAATCAAGATAAAAAAAATGTTACCCAATACTCAACATAATAATTAGTGTCTGAGAAAACCCGAGGGTTTTGAATTAGAAGAAGGAAAAAAAAATGAAATTAGGAGGAGTTTATTCCATTGCCGAAACACAAAGAATTCATGAAGTTATCATTCATGCTATGTAGCATGTGTTGTAAACTGAAGAGAGAAGTAATAAAAGAAAACTAATTACAGATGACGTGGTTAAAAGAGAAAAAAACAGTTTCTTGCCACTGTATATGCCATGTATGATCAGCTGTTAAAGAGTTGTTGTCAAGATGGTCATATAACATTTTCATAAGAGGAGTATTTCTGATAATATTCTTCTAGCTAGCCATATTTGCTGTTAATCACAATGACAAAGCCGAAGGCATTGCTGCCAATAAGCTTGATATGTCCAAAGCTTATGATAAGCCGGAATGGTCTTTTCTTGAGAATGTTTTTTAAAAAAATGGGACTGTCTGATCACTGGATAAATCTTATTAACCAGTGTGTTTCCTCTGTTTCTTACTCAGTCCTCCTTAATGGTAGCCCCACTGGTTTTTTCAAATCAGAAAGAGGACTGAGGTAGGGAGACCCTCTATCCCCTTATCTTTATATTATTTGCTATGAGGCTCAATCTTCTTACATTGATACCCTCTCTTCTAAAGGACTGGTTGAAGGCATATAAGTGTGTAAAGATGCTCTTGCTATGACATATCTTTTGTTTGCTGATGATTCCCTCCTTTTTTCTAAAGCTACTATTAAAGACATTCAGGCTATCAAAGATTATCTTCATAAATACTGCCTGGCTTCTGGCCAAGAAATAAACTTTGATAAATCTGGAATTCTCTTCAGTAGGAAAATACCTGAACATAGGAAGGCCCAACTTGCTAATATCCTGGATATCCAAAATAGGGTTTTAGGAGAAAAGTATCTTGGTACCCCTACTGTGTTTCAAGCTTCTAAAATTCAAACCCGTATGGGTATCCTCCAAGCCATTGATGCCAGAATTTCTATCTGGCTTCATAAGTTCTTGTCCCAAGATGCTAGAACTACTCTAGTTAAACATATTGGTCAAGCTATTCCCTTGTTTCAAATGAGAGCTTTCCTTATCCCCAAACATCTTTGTAGACAAATAGATTCTCATCTCTGTAAATTTTGGTGGGGAGAAACCCTTGACCCTAAGCATAGAAAATTACATCTGTTGGGTTGGGATATCTTGTGCTCCCCTAAATCTGAAGGTGGTCTGGGGTTTAGGAAAGCTGAGCTAAATAACTTGGCTATGCTAGCTAGAAATGCTTGGAGAATTATTGAAAATCCTAATTGTATGTTAGCTACTGTCCTTAAAGCCAAGTACTTTCCTAGAACCGATTTCTTGAATGCCAAATGCATTAGTAAGTGTTCTTGGACATGGAAGTGTATGCATGCTATTAAGGAGTTGATCAAACCCTTTATCTCTTGGATTGTAGGGGATGGTCAATTTATTGATCCTTGGTGTGATAAATGGATCCCAGATTTAGGTTCTGCCTCAGAAAACCCCTTAGTCCCACCTGATCCCAATGTTAAAGTCTCTTACTTCATTAATAACCAGACTAGAACTTGAAATGTTAATAGACTAAACACTCACTTTGATGATGCTTCTGTTAAGAAGATTATCACTATTCCCTTAAGCCAGTTATGCACTCCTGACAGGAGGGCTTGGGAGTTTTCAAAGAATGGTAGATTTTCTTCTAAATCTGCCTACATGGGAATTAGAGGTCTTAGGCCCTCCCCATGTATCAATATTTGGAAGCGCATTTGGAAAATCAGGTTTCCTTACAAAATCCAAATCTTTCACCGGAAAGCTGCTAGAAATGCTCTACTTGCCAGAACTATTTTACATACTAGAATTCCCATGCATAGTGTTGATTGTGCAAGATGTACTGATCCTCATGAGTCTGTCATGCATGCTTTAGTCCTCTGCCCATTTTCTAGTAGGGTTTGGTTTCTCATTTCCCTTTGTGTTAACACTCAGGTCTTTCAAAATAAGTCCTTAATTGATTGGTTGATTTATTGGCTTACTGACCCTGTAACTAAACTTCCTGATGAGGATCAATGTCTCTTTGTTACTATCCTTTGGTCTATCTGGAGTAGTAGAAACAACCTTGTTTTCCAAAACATTAAAGAAACTCACATAGCAGTCTTAGCTAGAGCTATGCTCTTGACCAGGAAATCTTGTTTAACTATCTCTCCTAAGGGTGCACAGGAACCGAGCCGGACCGACGGACCGTCCCGGAACCGGTGGAACCGTACCCCTTTTTGTACCGAACCGAGGTACAAGGTACAGGTACCGGTCAAAAAAATAGGAACCGAGGCTAAGGGGGTACAGGTACACGGTCTTATATAGGTCCCGTACCGTCGTGGACCGAATGTACCGAAAACTTATAGCCATTAGATTTAGGGGTAATAAACTAATAATAGCCTTTGGATTTAGGGGTGGTATATATAAAACATAAGGCTAGGGTTTCTTATTTTCTTCTTCTTCTTTTTTTCCGTCTTCTCTCTGAGAAGGAGAAGAGAAGAACTCCATTAGATTTAAACAAGCTGAAAGATTAAAACAAGCTGAAGACTAATTAAAAAGATCGATCTGCTGCTGTTGAAATTGGTGATAACTGGATGGATTAAAGGGTGTGTATGAATCAATCAAGGTTCATGAGAGTTGGGTTTGTTATAAATTTGAAGGAATAAGTTGAAATTGATAATAGATTGATCTGCTTCTGCTGCCGTTTGCATTGAACAATGAGTTATATTGTTAGAATGGGTTTGAAATTGTTGGTTTCTTATGGAATTCGAAGTTGCAAGGTTTGAGAAAATATATATAAGAAGGACAAGGGCTTCAGAAATGTACATAAAATCCATAACAGATTCACAGCCAGCACCACTAACATCTATCACCGCTAACCCACAAATCAATAAAGTAATATCCATCTCCATAAACAAATTACAGATCAAATTATCAAAAAGCTATAGAATGTCACCAAATATTTACTGAACAGAAAATCAAACAAAAGCCCAATTGTTAAATCTTTCACCTTTCGATTGTTTTTTTTTTTGTCTGGAACCGAGACTAGTCTGGGAACAGACCACTGTACCGCACGTGTACCGAATGGTATCGGACCGAGGCACGGTAGTGCAGTGCCGGTCCAAATTTTGGAACCGAGGTTAGGGAGGTACAGGTACTCGGCCTCGGCAAGAACCGAGCCGAACCATACCGTGTGCACCCTTAATCTCTCCTACTACTTCTGTTAGTCTGTGTGACAAATGGATGCCCCCTCTTTTGGTTGGATTAAATGTAATACTAATGGAGCCTATGATGATATCTCTGGAGCTAATGGCGCAGGATATATGATGTGGGACTTCGCAAGCAAAGCCTCATTTTGTGCTTCCCTGGTTTTTGAAGTAAAGTCTACTGAAGAAGCTGAAGCCAGAGCTATCTGGGCAGTCTTGAAGAAAGCTATGGAGGAAAAATTCACACATATCATCATTGAGAGTGATGCCAAAGGTCTCATTGATCAATTTTCTTCTGGACTGTTCGATGGTGACTCAAGAACGGATGCTACCTTTAAGGATATTCTATTTTTCTCTTTTAGTTTAGTAGATTGTGTGTTTTCCTATCAACCTCGTTACTGTAATTCTGTTGCACATGAGCTTGCTCAATGGGATAAATTGAACAATTCTTCTATGTACTGGTTTGTTCCTCCAGTTTGGCTCATACCAACTTTTGAGGGGGATCATTAGCCTTTTTTGAAGGCCTTTATCTATATAAAAAAATGTAAGGGTGTTATTGGTAGTTTTGTGGAAAAATATGAAAATTTTCAAGTATTATGGAACAAAAAATAACCCTAAAACATCATCTAAAATGGAACAGAGAGGCCACAATTTAACATCGGAATAATCAAAATCTTACATATTAATTTTGTTAATGTCCAAGAAAATGAGTTTTTAACTTCTGTTTTTTTTTCCGCCCTTATGTGTGTCACTAGGTAGGGACACTAGCTTATTTTCACCTATTGTAAATGAAAAGTAACTTTTAGTCCATACAATCTCAAGTTTGACCATCGAGTTAATATACTTTTGGATGAAGCAATGCCTCCTTAGGCTTGTGCCTGGGCTTGGTGCTTTAATTTAACTCCATTTTTTTTTTTGCCGCCTATAAAAGCAAATTTATTTTTTATTTCCAAAACACCCGAGGGCAGGTTAGTATCCCTCGTGATTTTCCCCTTTATTGCTTTGTTTGCGTATATTGCTTGCTTATTTCCTTTCATCTTATTGTTGAGTTCAGAGAGGAGGCAGTTTGTATATTGTGCTTATACATGCAATTCTATCCTGGACACATGTCAATTGTCGGGTATAATATTCCTCGTTCTTGAGGTGTAACCCTAGACTATTGTGTTAAGGATAATTTGTAGAACATGTGGCTCTGCGCTCGTGTCAAATTATTTCTTTAACTCAATGGTTTATTTCAGCACTACCTGATTCATCTAACCCAATTGTTTCGTTTTTACAAGTTCCAACAGTCAATAGGGATTTTAGCATCATTGCTAGAATAATGAGATAACTTTAACTTCATTGCTTTCTCGAAGGCAACATGAATATCGTACAACTCTCATTTATGCATTTGGTGAGTTGAATTTTATATCAAGATAAACTTGTTGCAAACTTTAGTTTACTTAGATGGTCATGAAATGCAACCATCATTTCCAAAGCATCCTAGAGCAGACTATTATCCCTTGTTATTTTCCCTTCTCCTCGTTTTTGTTCGCTCCCACTACTTGTTTATTTCCTTCCATCTTGTTATATTTCCTTCCGAATTCTAGGAATGTAGATGTGCTTAAAGGTTTTTAATACAAAGATATATAAAATTTAACATCGAAATAATCAAATCTTACATATTAATTTTATAAATGTGGGAGAAAATAGGTTTTTAACTTCTGTTTTTTTGGTCCTTACGTGTCACTAGGTTATTTTCACTTATTGCAAATGAAAAGTAATCTTCGATCCATACAATCTCAAGTTTGACCTTCAGGTTAACATACTTTTGTAAGAAGCACATGCCGCCCCTGGGCTGTGCTTGGGCTTGTTGCTTTAGTTTAAATCCATTTTTCTTTCTTTGACGTCTATAAAAGCAAATTAATTTTTCATTTCCAAAACACCCCAGAGCAGGTTAGTATCCTTCGTGATTTCCACCCTTTTTTGCTTTGTTTGTGCACGTTGATTGTTTTTTTCCTTCCATCTTGTTGTTGGGTTCAGAGAGTGGGTAGTTTGTATTGTGCTTATACATGCAGTTCAATCCTGGACACATCTCCATTGTCGGGTATAACATCCCTCGTTCTTGAGGTGTACCCGCAGAGTATTCTGTTAAGGATAATTTGTAGAACATGTGGCTCTGCGCTTGTATAATTTCAATGGTTTATTTCATCACTATTTGATTCATCTAACGACTGTTTCGTTTTTACAAGTTCCAACAGTCAATAGGGATTTTTCCATCACTGATAGAATAATGAGATAACTTTAACTTCATTGCTTTCTCGAAGGCAACATGAATCCCATACATCTCTCATTTATGCATTTGCTGAGTTGAACTTATATCAAGATAAATTTGTTGCAAATTTTAGTTTACTTAGATGGTCATGAAATGGAGCCATCATTTTCAAAGCATCCCAAAGCAGGCTATTATCCCTCGTTATTTTCTCTTGTCCTTGTTTTGTTTGCGCCTATTACTTTTTTATTTCCTTCCATCCTGATATTGAGTTCAGAGAGTAGGTAGTTTGTATTGTGCTTATATATGCAGTTGTATCCTTGACACATCTCCATTGTTGGGGTATAACATACTTCATTCTAGAGGTGTACCCGCAGACTATTGTGTTAAGGATAATTTCTAGAACAGGTGGCTCTGCGCTTATGTCAAATTATTTTTGAGTTGTTTATTTCTACACTACTTGATTTATTTCATTTTTACAAGTTCTAACAATCAATAGTGAAAAAGCGGGGGACGTCTAATAACCACACCCAATATTTCGTTCGACAATCTGTATGGACTAACTCTAATATAATTCCAAAAGAATCAACTAGACAATCAGACTCAATCAAGGAAATACATCCAAGAGTTATATCTCAATTTCTCAATACAATCTGAAATCAAACTGATAAAGATCTGTGAGCCTGATTGATATGAGAAATAACTTGAACGGTACCAAATACCAATGTTCAAGTGTCAATCAATTTCAATCAACAACCAAAGGTTGGATTTACCAATTGATTTATCTACGCACAACCTGTGATTTTTAATTATATAAACAAATATAATGCGGAAAAGAAATAACATAGACACCAGAAGTTTTGTTAACGAGGAAACCACAAATGCAGAAAAATCCCGGGACCTAATCCAGATGTGAAAAATACTAGAACCCCCTACTATATGGGTTCAATATATAGAAGCCCCACTAAATGGATCCTCCCCTATCAACTCCATACTTTCACTTTTTAATATTTCTAGGCCCAAAACTTTAGATTTCAGGGCTTGGTAATAAAGTTTAGGGTTTGGGGGAAATACGTAATACCAAATATGCCATTTACTATATATACCTAATGAAATAGGCTATAGATTTCATTTCTAGATATTTTCATTTTCACTTTCTCTCACTTCTCTCTCGTCTACTGCTCCGAAGAAAGTTAGGGTTTTTTTATCATACCGAAAAGAAAACGATTGCGAGAGAGCGAAAACGATTCTCGCTCCATCGATATTCGCTGATGACGTTTAATTCAACGTTTCTTCTAGTTTTCATTGTATGATTTAGCGAGTTGCTTGAGAATTAACGAATCCGGAGAAAATTTCAATCAACTAATCTGCAGATTCAACTCGGATTCACCAACAAGCAAATTATACGAGTAAGTATCCTCTTCTCATTGTGATGATGCTTCGGTTTAGAGATTTTAGTTGATTTATTTTGGATTAAAATTTCGAGAAAAGTATTTCAAAACCTAAATCTTCGATGCTTTTCAATTGACTTATCCGAGTTGAAATCGAGCTTAGATTCACAATCATCTACTTACTACTGGTTGTTTTGATGTAGAGTTTTTGGAAAAAAATTGAACAAAAATTTCCGATCTGTTCATCGTCAAAATCGTTGTATACCTCTATTTATATCTTCGATCTAATAACTGATTTGAGACTCGATATCAGTGAATCATCCTCTCTATTACCCATAGATTTGATTTGAATTTTATTCACTTTTAGTTTTTGATTTTCATTTATACATGATAGATTACATGAAATGGTGGTAGGAATTTAGTTGAGGTGAAGGATTTAGAGAAGGATTTGAGCTGGTGGTGGTGCTGGAGCTGTAGGTAGTAGGAGTGGTGAAGAAATAAGTAAATTAAATCCAGACACGATTTTGTTTGTTATTGTTGATGTTGTTATTTGTTTTTGTTTTAGGTTTGATTTGTTGTTTTTTACATTTCAATTTGATTTTACAGGGGTTGATTAATGGTGGTGGTCATAATTTTGATGGGGAGGTTGAATAGTAAGTGGATAAAATTGAAGGAGACTATGAAAAGAAAGAGGATGAACCATGTTTAGTTTTTGTTGCTGGTACTGGTGAGCAATTACAAAGAATTTGATTAATATTTCATTGTGATTGAGTTTCTAAAAGAATGTGATTGTTATGTCCATTCAGTTCTGATTATGTATCCATTTTGCGTTAATTGTTGGCTTACACTACTGGTTTTGTGTAGGTCAAAGGGATGCATAGAAATGAAGAAACTAAAAGTTATTACCTCTGGAGCACAATTACCGGATGAAAAGGTGCAAAGGTGCAGGCAGGTTTGATACAACTATATGTCTATCGCTCTACTTGAACATCATATGCAGGCGTCAAAAATTAGTTATTAGTTGGTTTAAAGAATACGTAACTTATCATGGTTGTTACTAGTTTTAGGTGATTCTGACAGTACGCTAGGTATGTGGATGTGTAGTTAATAGTTACACATGTCAATTAGGTGTGTAATTGCTACTTACACATGCAAATTGAATGTGTAACTTCTAGTTACACATGCCAATTGGATGTGTGATATTTAAGTGAAGCATTTTTTAGTGTTAGGAATCTTTGAAATGATTCTCAGTTCAGATTATTAGTATGTTTAATTCAATATCGGTGTTGCTTAAACTAGAACTTTGTAATGAGTTATCGTGTTTATCGGTTAAGAATCGGCTGATTTTTGTGGTGTGTATGTGTGCCGCTAGTTTAATATAGATTAGTAAGCATTTATATCTATGAATAATATATTGAATGCTTACGAGGGATTTGAATTTGGGGTTGTATTTATGGATTGAATGAGTGTTTGGTTGTTGCATCTAGGCTGTGAAGGTCGGCGATCCGGGTGGAATATCTTGATCGAATGTGTAACTTCCAATTACACATGCCATATTGATTTATCCATCTTTTAATAGGTTACCCTCTCTCGAAGCGGATGAGTTAGAGGTATGATTGAGTAAGACTTGATATTATATATAAAGAAGAATATGAAGATTAATTGGTGTTTCTTAGAGGAAAGATAGAGATGAAGTATTGTGCGATTGTATGTGTAACTATGATTTACACATGCATATTAGATGTATAACGGCTAGTTACACATGCTAATATGCATGTGTAACTAATGTTTACATATGACATATGCATGTGTAACTACTGATTACACATGCATTTTGTATTCCTGGGTAAGAAAAGAAACTAATGACCGAGTCAGTTCCATGGACGGAGTTAAACTCGTTACATGTAGACTTCAATACCTTTCTACCTCTAAAGTAATCAACTACCTCAACTATCTGGAAGAGAATACTTCAGTTGAATTACTAACTTGACATAGTTGCTTGATAATTTGAGTTTGGTTTGACTTTTTTTTTCTCTTTGACTTTGTAGGTTGTTGGTGTTGTTGGCTTCATGGATCATCGACTAGATATTCCCGGAAACACTTGATCGTGACTTGCATCCACATAGAGGACTGCTAGCGAAGGTAAATGTATTTTACGTCACAGTTTCTTTCTTCACAACTCAATTAAGTGCGCTAACTGAGACCTAGCTTCTGTTATGTTCAATACACACAGTGAAATGACTCTAAACCGTAGTGGTATATGGAATAATATAGTATAGGTCAAAAAACTATATTGGTGGATTGTATGTGTAACCTATAGTTACACTATTCAGATGGATGTGTAACGGCTAGTTACACATGCTAATTGGACGTGTAACGGCTAGTTACACATGCTAATTGGACGTGTAAAAATTTGACTGAACCGAAATAATGCGTAGTTTTATTTCTTGGATGGTTTTATTTGTGCGTTGATGTTGGAATGATGGTTAGTTTTGGAGTATTTACTTATTAATTAAGACTGACTAAAGCAGATTATTTGCATTAGCCTATTCCTGAAGTACATACCTAGGAACTAGTTTCCTTCACCAAGTACCAAAAACATTTGACAGCTAACTTTTTGGGGAAGCTGCCATATTTTTTTGCATTAGCTTGTATGTATGTTTATTTAAGCTTATAAAAACTGATTGCTTGTTGTGATATTTGGGTTTAGATAACTTTATAAAAGTTAATTGGTATTGGTCTTGGTCTTCTTTGGAATTAGAGTTGACCACTGAATACACAAGTCAGATGCATGTGTAACTCTCAGTTACACTAGATAGATGAATATGTAACTTTCAATTGCACTAGAAAGATGTGTGTGTAACTTCTAGTTACACATGCTAAGAAATTATTGTAAATAATTCTTAAAGTAATACATGTATTATGTATTTTTTTTTAATGTTATGTCTATTTTTTGATGTGTAACTTCTCATTACACATGCCATATGGATGTGTAACCTTTGGATACACATGTTATATGCATGTGTAACTTCTGCTTACACATGTGTAACCCTTTCATGCCATACCCATGTGTAACTTCTGGATACACATGCTCGTTGCATGTGTAACTTCAGATTACACATCCATATATTATTGGTGGGAGGCGGTGGTGGCCGCCGGCGATGGAGGTGGTGGTTTTCGGCGGTGGTGGTTTCTGCTGCTGATGGTGGTCACCTGCGGAGGTGGTTGGCGGTGGTGGTTGGTGGTGGCGGTAGTCGGAGGTGGTGGTTTCGGCGGTGGTGGTCGCCGGCGGAGGTGTTTGTTGGTGGCGGCGGTCGTCGGAGGTGGTGGTTGGTGGTGGTGGTGGCGGTGGCGGTCGTTAAAGATGGTTGTGACATCATGTTTGCTATATTTTAATATTTTGGGCTTAAATTTAAATTTTATTTTATTTGGGGCTTGAAAATATACAAAAGGGTATGGTTGTCTTTTAATAACTCGGGGCCTAGATTTAAACTTCTTTTAACTAGGGGCCTCATATTATGGGTTATCCATGGGTTGGGCCTTAACCTAATTTCCCCAATCCAGATTTGAACACCACACTGTATTAAGCCGCTACAGACACTAGCCTACTACAAGTTAACTTTAGACTAGAATGTAGTTGAGCCCTAACCAAGTCTCACACCGATTAAGGTACAGTCGCATTCCTTACATCTATGAATCCTAGCAGGACTATACGCACTTGATTCCCTTAGCTTATCTCACCCACAACTAAGAGTTGCTACGACCCAAATTCGAAGACTTACAAACAAATTTGTCTACCTCAGAAAAGTCTATTCTGATAGATAAATCTGTCTCCCATAGAAATATCTATGAAGTTTTGTTCTGTCTTTTGATAAATCAAGGTGAACAGGAACCAATTAATAATCCGGTCTTATATTCCCGAAGAACAACCTAGAAATATCAATCACCTCACAATAACTTAACTATATGGTAGTAAAACAAGTTATTGTGGAATCATAAAGAATGAGACGAAGAACTTTGTGATTACTTTTTATATCTTACCTATCGGAGATAAATTTTTAGCCAATATTAGAGAAGATAGTACTCAATACGATAGAACAAGTAAGATCAGAACATGCAACTACATAGAAAATAGTTTGGTTTGGCTTCAGAATCCCAATGAAGTCTTTAAGTCGTTAACCTATAATGGTTTTAGGAAAAACCTAGGTTAAAGGAGAATCGACTCTACTCCACAAGATTAGGTTTTCCAGTTGCTAGAGTTTTCCCTTATATAGTCTTCAAATCAGGGTTTGACAGCTTTGAAACAAAGCAATCAATATTCACCATTACATGAAATCCTAATTTAAGATTCAAGCTAAGTTTGCTTAAAACCAAAGCGATATCTCTCCACCGTTAGATGGTCTTAGCTTGTTACACACAAATGAAATATACTTTCATTTAGATATGGGTAAACGTACCTAAACGTGTATATTGAGTTGGCTCAACAATAGTTAACCGAAGTTAGCCATATGAACACTTTTGTATTAACAACATTCATCTAACACTTATATATCAAATGAATCTAATTGTGTTACTCATAGAGTTTTTCAATTGTTTATATTCTCATAGAAGTATACAAGACACAATTGAAACAAAATCGGATTGATTCAAAAGAATCAATTCATGAACATTTAGCCACGGTTTGCAAAGATTGCATTCCTTAATATATAAATGTATTTGTTCATGAGTATGAAATCATACTTAACCGATTTTAGAACTTAAACCAACTTAGTTTGCAAGCGGGTACATAAACTTAAGTTAGGACTTTGGTCACGTCCTACGGGTTCGCAAAAGCGAATGCATATTGTCGTTAAATACCTAACTTTCAGTAAAACCGTTCGCATCTGGTATGCAAACTTGGTTCCGGTCTTTGTGATTAAAACCGTTCGCATCTTGTTATGCAAACTTGGTTCCTGGACATGAATCATACTACAACGGTTTGCATCTTTGGTATGCATCTTTGTGCTATATCCAGACAATGGTTAGTTGTTATAAAATCCCATTTCAATCATTGAAACATCCTTAGAAGACGACAATAGATGTCTCACACAAACTATATATTATCCTATAAGTAATTTTCAAGTGATCGAACGATCAATACGAAACATTCCGAGTCTACATCAAATGTCTGTCTTACACAAATCATGTAAGATGTTTCAACGAAATTTTCACATGATCATCTTATGACTCATTATTTAGTTTCCAACAAATAAATTATTTTCCAACTAAACTCGTCAAGAATAATGATGAACGTAGCTAAAGCAAAAATCTTCCCAACACATATTTGAAAAGATATAAGCGAGTTAAACTCGGTCTCGAAATATCAAATGTGTATAATGTAAAAGTCTATATAACGATACGACTTAGTCTCATTAGGAGATCGAATAGAATAGACTTCTGAGTGATAGATAAGTTTTAGTCTCCACATACCTTTTGTTGATGAAGTTCCTCCAAGCTCTCCCCAGTAGATCTTCGTCTTCAATCGATGAACGTCGTGAAGTCTAAAGCTCAACTGCACATTCTATTATAATCCGAGACATAGCTATAAGTAGACTAGAAATCAAGACTTATAGTTTTGATCACCTAAACTTGACAAACAAGCTTGAGATAGCAATGCTTGCGAGTTCGACCGAACAATGCTCTAACAAATAGGGATTTTGGTATCACTTTCTAGGATAACACGAGATAACTTTAACTTTGTTGCCTTCTTGAGAATAGCATGAATCCCATACAACTCTCGTATATACCTCTACTGAGTTAAATTTATATCAAGATAAATTTGTTTCAAATTTTAATCTACTTCGATGGTTACGAAATGTAGACATCATTAACTCTTGGTACCTATTAAAATCATGCCAAGAGAAATTTTGAAAGACATTGTTTAAATGTTAACAACATGCAGTAGCAAAGAAAAATGTACTTGTAGGACATGATACTAAATCATGAATAAAGGTTTCCTCCTAATTCAAATAAATAGGATACTAATTAGAAATAATTTGAGGACCATTAAAAGGTAAATTATTATCTATACATTACACATACGGAAAAAGAAACCATTACCCTTTGAAACAAATGCAACTTCTCGACCTCGTTCGATGATCTTCAAGACGTAGATAGCAACCAACCCTCCGATGACAGCACATCAGGTCCAATCGATGAGACAAAAGAATCTCTGCCAAAGAACCATTGAAAACTATCACTTCCTTTAAGGTAATGGATTTTTTTTGTTGTTGTTGCAGAATATGGATATTATATTCCATATATACTCTGTAATCCCAAAGTAATATCATTAAGTGTAGGCATCAAGCTCAAGTCCAAGTCTAGGAATACTCTAGAATGTATGTAACTTAGATAATGTACTCCCATGAGGAACACCTGATCATTCAGGAGGATCTCCCTCAAACATATACTTGTATAATCTTATCCTCAAATCTAAAGATCCCTCCTTGATCTCCTCATGACCCCAACTTGAAGATTATATTAATAAAGTGGAAGTTCCTTCTTTCATGCCTCTTTACTTATGTTTTAACTTAGCATTGAGTTTATCTCTACTTGGATGTGGTTGTTAGCTTTTTACCAACTAAATTCCAGCTCTACCAATATCACATGATCTTTTATTTTATGAATATTGGTTTTTTCAAATGTTGAAGTGACTAACTCAGCTAGGTGAAGAACAAACATGTGCTTTCGTTCTATGATAAGGTGTTTAACATGGGAAACAATACTGTTCTCAATAACAACTTTAGGATTTTGAATATCTTGAGGATCAATTGCAACATATCTTGTGGGCACTAGTAAAGTTAATTTGTCTCATGACTCGATAATAATTTAGTTGTTCCTTTTTAGCATTGCACCCATGTGTAGGATGTACGTCAATGATCTGGAAGAATAGCAGAATAATCTGGTAACAAATTGTACCTACACTTAGATATTTTTTTGTATTTTCCAATAACAAATAGAAGGTTATGAACTGAGAGTTTCTTTTGGATATCAATCCAAATGAGTATTAACATTCTTATACCGAGTAATATAACTAAATGGAATTCCATAATCAATAATATCCGAAAAATGGTGAATCCATATAGGCAATATATATTCGAAATATTATCAACAAAATATTTTATGTGAATAGAGAGATATTGCTATTGTCTTTGAAGCACGACTCAAGGATAGTTTTTACACAATAAAATGTCTGAGAATAAACCATAAACTACTATTATTTTGGGTACTGTTAATTTGTCATAATTGGATAATAAGAAGGTTGTTTAGTGTTGGTATAGACGATATCAAGGGAAGACATGTTCTTTTGGTTCATTTGGAGATCATAGCCTTTAACATGATGAGTGATCTTATTGATTGTAGTATGAAGGATATAATATTTGACAGTGATTTTTCTAGGTGACTGGTAAATGTCCATATGACATTTTTAGCGATTGACCTGGTCAATTGTTATTTTATTTTCGATATGAAAGTAAATTTAACTGACTGAATCAAATTGTTACATTAAGTTTGTCTATCCCCAATAATTACACAATGAAGACAGGTGGAACCTCATACCCAACATCGCTTAAAACATTACTCCTAGCATATGCTTTGCTAGAGAATTAACTACACCACTAGCTGTTCTTTTAAGTAAATTACAGGTCCAACTACTTAATTTGTTTATAATAACTAGGCAATCCGGGATGATACTGTTTATAGTCCAACAGACTCAACCTTTTCCGCCACTTATTGCATGACTACATTCTTTTTATCTCCTTCCAAATCCAAATCCCGAATTCCCAGTCTTTCAACTAGTTTGATTGCTTCTTATCTACTGTCCATGAGTGTCTATATTGAGCTCTATTGAATTCACCTGCAACATTACGCTTTATTAGACCAATTCCAGCAGGTAAAGAAGGTTTCTTAAAAGAAACATCAAAATTAATTTGTATTGCTCCATTAACTGGAGGTTGCCAAGATTCCTCCTGAAGATAGAAATTAATATTTTTCCCATTAGATAAAGACCTCTCCCAAAACAACAGAGCATCCTAGCTTCTGTATGTTCCACATAGATACATAAACAAACCTTATTGTCTCTTGCATACCTAATCATTGAATTGGTTATAGGTAAATAAACCAACTAACCACTACATAAAATCAACATTTCTTACAAAAGTGGCCACAGAGATATCCATAAAAACCAAATTCTACTGGTAAGAGCACAATCAACAAATAAATGTTACATACTTTCATCATGAGAATAACGAAGAGAATAAACAGTTTCAACATTTGAGACAAATCTTCTTATTTTATGTCTCAAACAGAATTGAAGACATTTCTACTGAATATGTGTAACCTTAGACGGTAACCACACTTTCCATAATTTAGACCATGTGAAATTGGAGTTACTGGCTAAACTGTATTGTTGGACTTGGGAGGATTTTTCAGAATCATGTTGTACGCCGATTTAACACTGAAAGTACCATTTTTAATGCTTATCCATGACCAAATTCTCCCAATCTAATCCGCTACAGGTTGAGAACCATTAAGTGGTCTGGTGGTTCTCAAGCTTCCTCCCATAGAGGAGTTCGGGGATCGAACCCCTGAAATACATAAATCCTAGGTTAATATACCTTGGTATAGTGCTAGGCCACTCTTATATCTTATCAAACAAAAATCTGTTATAAACTTATGAAGCAAACTTGTCAGTGGAGGCACATTCCCAAGGCGGATAATAGGGGTACCAGTTTACTGGGGAAGGTACCAAATTTCATAACAAAAAAATCCCGTCTTATATGGGATATAGTAATCCTCCCAACAAACTAGTACCCCCGTTAGCATTATCAATGTTGCACACTTCAGCTCCTTGGTATATATCAGAAATGGTTGCAGAAATTAAACACTGGATGCACCGGATTCTATGTTGTGTTATTCAACACAATTACAGAGAAGGAAACCAAGCAGCATATGGTCTAGCGAACTATGCAGCGGACGGTAGCCAAGCTGGAAACTACCCAACCTTAATATGGACGGGTTAATCCGACTTTTCTTAACCATATTCTATTAAGCGAGTCTAGGGGAATCACATTTCCTCGTGTAATATCTGTTTAGTTGCTTTTATAATATACGCACGCTTCAAAAAAAAAAAAAAACCTAGTCAATTTAAACAACAAAAATTCACAGGTGGGAGGAGGATACTGTTGGAAATAAGATGCGGTTTCGGTTTCTCGGAAATCCTGTTCATGCGACAAACACAATAATAATAATAATAATAATAATAATAATAATAAGAGAGTTAGAAAGACTTATCGAATTGGTTGATCGAGACGAGGTAATCCTCTTTCCTTAGACAATTCATCCCCGCATATGGTGCTCACGGTTCTACGGATGTCACCTTCCAAGATACAACGATCACGCCTTATAGTAAGTAGCACTACAATACTATTAGGCCAGCGAATGTTGACAATTACTGTGCTCTTAAATGACTCTGACTCTTGACTCAAAACTTGTTTTCTACTTCTCAAAAAACTTGTAAAAACCCATACAAAACAAAACTAAGAGATGGTTTATATAGAGTCAATGGTGACTCTACAAGGTGTCTTTTCACCCATAGGTGACTCTCCATGGCCAATGGTGACTCTCCATAACACCTATTTATAACTAGGTGTCTTATGGTGAAAAGGCTTAACCCAAACACATCTCTTGGAGTTTAAATCTTAAAAACTAATTTTCAGTCAAATAATAATTTAACTTAAAATTCCAATAGTTACTTAGCTGGAAAGTTGAGAGTTATTTTGGATCGTAAAACCATTGCCACTAAAGCGTATATTGAAATTAGAATCGAGAAAGATTTGAGTACTTTCCCATACTAGCACAAATGTTACGGGCTTACAGTTCTGGATGGAGAGTATTATCCTGAGTTGGGGGGTCCTTGCAAGTTCTGGAACGTAAGAAGAAACAAAAATGGAGATCAAATCTAATATCAATTGATTTTTAGTTGGCTGATTTGGTAGGGGTTGAGGCAGCTGCCTTCCAACTCCAAAACAGAGGTACAAGACTTCAAATGTGAAATGCATGACTAGAGTGGCACCATTGCAGTAAAAGTACTGTGATTAAAACAGAGAAAAGTAGTAGTACTGGTAATAGCCACGAGTAAATTGTCATGATGACGAGCACTAACGATATCATCGTTCCTTCGTATATAGTACCACACTGTTATGTATAGACAGTTAGGTAGGTATATGCAGCACTATAGGTTTCATTCAGGGAAACGTGTGGTCGTGGATTTGCATGTACAAGAACGGACAGGACCAATATATGCAGTCTGCACAGCGTATGGTCGTAAAATTCATTTCAAAATTGTATTCAATGGGTTATAAATTAATTGGGATACAATGCCGTAAGGGCAACCATTGATGATATATTCAATTTATATTTATTCATCAAAATTAACACTTTGATCGTTTACTCCTGACCCATCCGAGTCATCTGGATCCGAGTGAAATCACATGATTTGAGTCAGATTTGACTCAATATGTTTGTGACTCAAACAAATGTGAGTCATTGGTTTGGTCAATGAGTTAGGAGTACTTTGTTACCTAACTCGAACTGGTCCGAGACAGGAGTTAGGTCTGAATCAGAGGTCGAATTAGATCTGACTCAAAATTAAAAACAAACTAGTTGCCTGAGATCCAGATTGCGAGTCGGATGCAATCAAACACGGTCTAGCTAGGGTCTAATGAATTGGCTCTCATCTGTAAACAGTATTTATAAATTTACAATCAATTATGGCGATGTTCATTCATGCATGGAATGCCATAAGTGCGATCTAGCTGGCTAACAGTGAAAATGATGATTTTTGGGACCCTTTTACATTTTGGTGGCTCATGGCTGACTTATTGTGATCTCCAATCCAAACACGCCGCATCCCGCATTACATATTTTTCTTTTTTTTCCATGGATATTCTAAACCTGGCTAAATTGGGGCCTATGGTGATTAATTGGGGCCTATGGATTTTTTCATCCACCCCATAGAGAATGATAATGAGTGTCTAAATTTGATAAAACTACCATTTTACCCTCTATGAAATTTTAATACTACCAATTCGTCCTCATTAAATCCTAATAACAAAAAAAAAAAAAAAACTAATTCAAATCAAAATCACTTCCATTTCCATTTCCATCAAAATTAAGAATTCAAAATCAAACGAAAACATTGTTGATAATCACCAAATTCACTAAAATAGGTAATTTTTCGTTTTAGCTCGAATCAGGTACTTTTTTATTAACCCAATCCCCTAGAATAGGTTTCAATAACATGTAATCACTCAAACAATCCAATTTTTTTAAATCAAAGTTTTTTGGGTTTATAACAATCGGTCTACGTCAATGCACTTGTAAACCGATTTCATTTAGAAACGGTTGTTGTTTATGCCCACAAAAGACCGATTATCCTGGATGGCATTATTTGGAAGAAATTGAACCGAGAATCGATCGTATTAATGCCCACATAGCAGGTTCCGGTATGGAAGAGATAATTATTTTCCTGTATTTTTTTTTTGTTAGAATCGGTTTACACGATATATATATAAAAACCGATTCCTGTTATGCAATGTAAGGAATCGGTTTTTATATATGTATCGTGTAAACCGATTATGGTTAACCAAAATTTGTTTTAGTTACTCGATCATAAAATGAGTATGAAATCATACTCGATTTCATTTTGATTAAAAATGAAAATGAAAATAGTTCTATATGCTTTTACCCAATTTGAAAATGAGTATAACTTTATACTCGAATTGAAAACGAGTAAACTTTATACTCGAATTGAAAACGAGTACAACTTCTTAAACGATTTGAAACTGAGTATGAAGTCATACTCATTCTTAACTCGGGTATAAAATGAATTTTAATTTTATTTGATGTTTAAAAACACATAATTCACAGATAAAAAAGAAAAAATTTACCCACAATTGGTTTATGTTCATGCCCATATAAACCGATTCTGGATAATCGGTTGATTTTCATGTCCATATAAACCGATTCTGGGTAGATGCAAGTTTCAGAAAATCTCTGTATGTTTTTGAGGTTACAATCGGTTGATACCAATGGCAACATATACAGATTCTGAGTTGGTGTTCTTTAAAAATTTTCAAATTTTCAAATTTTTTCATGTTCAGATGATTCATTAACACAAGTTAATTTCACATCTAACACGATATTTACCACTAATCACCCGAATTAACACTAATTAATCAGGGGTAAATTAGCCATTAAAAAAATAGTTGGTTAAGGGGCTTTTCAGTTTACTTCAAAATGTCTCTTTTTTTGTCACGTAGTGACAGGTCCAAATTAATCCTTATAGGCCCCAATTTAACCAGGTATTCTAAATTGCAAATGGATTCCGGAAGATGAATGAGAGTTGTAAGAATCTTTTTTATGGGTTCTAGAGCAAATACCCAAATGAGGCGGACTTATTTTCCCCTGCTTTAATAGTAAACGTTAACACATAAATATAAAACAAAAAAAAAGAAGAAAAACACATAAATATTATATTGGAAATGTTAGATTTATCAACGCCAAATCCATATTTTACGATCGGAATGTTCCAACTTCCGACATCAGCCCAAATTATAGTCAAGCGCAGGTTTAACGTACGCCTGAAACTGAGCGAACATATAATCTCCGACTAACTGGCAGGAGAACGTAATACGCCTGAATATGGCGTGGACAAACGTAAATAATTACGTCCCAAATCAAACGACTGTTGTGGTGACCGCCCGTAAGACGAGCGTAGATTAAAAGTTCGCCCCATTTGTTGTATATATTTAATTCCCCCACGCAGACGTTAATAATATGTTCGCTCCACATGGGGCGCAGATGATACTTGCGCCTGATGATGGGGCGGAGATTAAACATACATCTGTATTGGACGGATTTTAAATTTACTCCTCACCTTCAAACGGTTCTTATTCTTGTGTCCCATTTTAAACCTAATTTGATTGGGGGCCAAAGATATTAATTGGGGGCCTACCACTAGAGGACAAAAAAAGGTCACCCAAACCTAATTTGGGTCACCCCTTAACAAATTTTTTTCTAAATACCTAAACTACCCCTGAATGATTAGTATTAAAACTTAATAAAGTTAATTTGATTAGTGTGGTTAGATTATGTTAGATAAAAAACAGATTTTTTTTTTCTTGAGAAGAAGAGGAGGAGGTTTTAGAGGAAAACTTGGGGTTTTTAGAAATGAGTAATTCAAGTAGGGGAAATGATGTTGGAGAAGGTTCAAGTAACAAGATGATTGTGTTGATGGTAAGATTATCTTAAATTCTCCCATGGATTGGATATATGTCACAACACGAGAGAAAGAGTCGTCAATGTCGAGGGATGTATACCCTAACGACTCTATAAAGTCGTCAATGTATTGACACCAAAAATGACGACTCAAACACCGCAACTTTTCCAGTTATGAAAAATCGTCGTGGTAATATGATATACCCCGACGACTCAAACCCGCAACTTTTTCGGGTTATGAAAAATCGTGGGGTAATATGATATACCACGACGACTCTTAACTGGGTCACAAAGAGTCGTTATTTTGTGTGTCTATACCAAGACGACTAAAAATTTTTTGGACAGAGAGGTTTGTTTGTTTTTCACCTAGGGTCGTTGACCTTTAAAAATGGGTCGTCCATAGAGGATCGTCATAGGTTTCTATATTATGTTAACGACTCTAATCTAGGGTAAAAATATGAAAACCGAAAATAGGGTCGTTATCTTGATCATCATATACCCTAACGATTTTTATGGTCTCTATATGCATATGAAAAATCGTTAGGGTTTAGGCTTGTCGAATTGACGACCCTTTTCTATCATGACTGAAATTTTTCGGGTGAATTTTTTTTTTTTTTCTTGGAGTCGTTAATGGAGGAGAAGAGAAGAGTCGAGAGGGTGAGAGGGGAGGGAGTGATCTTTTTGTTTAGAACTAGAAATGAATTGGGGCTTAGGATTAAGGGTTAATAGGTTTTTAAGATTTATTTTTTAGTGAAGGGTATAATAGTACTTTCATAATCGGATTAATACGCCCCTAAAAAATTTTGGGTGCAAATAAAATGTCAAGGCCCCCAATTAATATTTTTGGCCCCCAATCAAATGAGGATTTTAAACGGTTGTTATACTTACGCTTGGTATAAACTCACTTCTAATTTTCGATCGACCAAATATAAGTTTACACCGGAATTCAAACCAAATTTATTCCGGAACCCTAATAAACCCCACCATATTTAATTTTGCACTATTCAATTGTGATTGGTTTTTGAACCAAGTTTAATTTTGGTCCATCTTTTACTCCACCATAATGGACGCTCTAATAATAGTACGGACACGAAAGTTGTGGAGAAATTACTATTCTTTGCGAGGGAATAAATCACAAACTCAATGTACAAAAAGAAAAGGGAAAAATACGGTTTAGTCCAAAACCCCATCCAAATATACTAGTTAGTCCTGACCCATTCAACTAGGTACAAATTAGTCATTTTTCATTGAAAGTACACAAATAACCTTCCTGATTTACAATTTAGTCCAAATATTTACAGTTTAGTCCAAAGTGACTCACAATGATGTCAGCAATTTTAAATAATATAAAAAAGAATTAAAAACAATTTATCTTTCGAACCGTTTGTCCAAAATTCACAAACTTTATATATTCCGAAAGCTCTTTCCGAGGTCTACAAAAAGAGTACCCATATGACTATCTAATTCTCATTTTTAAAAAAATCTTAGTTTACATTGGCGTACAAACATGTACCTGTCTATAAAAATCCAAAAAATCAAAAGCCAAAACAAGGTGCACCAGTTTGTACACCAACATAGCAAAAGTAAACTGCAGCTGAATCTCATACGATAACAAGTTAGCTAGGTGATCCATTCCCAAGGGTTTACCGAACGCTCCTCTCATACCGCTTGAAGCCCGTCGGCTCACATGAAAACATCTTGTTGATACGCAAGAAATGGAAATGATGTATTTATCTTGTTCATCTATACATACAATGACGAAGAGGAAAAAGTGGTCAGCCCAGAGATCAAACTATTGTTTCATGAAGTTTTTAACTGACAATGAATCTAATAAAAAGAACAAAATAATTATACAGTGGGAGCTAGAATGCTAGATATTGGTGACTCGTAAGCTAAAATACCGATGTAGCACCAGTTTCTAACTTATTTTTCACCTAGGCCTATATAATTGAGTAATCACTGATAACATGAATACTGGGTAACACATTGATAAACCATCCAGTTCTTATAGGCTAAAGCTCGGAAAAAATGATTATACTAACTTACAAGTATGAGCTTAAATCTATTCATCTGTCTGCAGAGATTATTTTAATAAAACTGTTCGAAAATGGCACTGAAGCTGCAACATATATCCTAGAATGTACATTATCTTTGCCTAAGAGATGTTACAAGGATCTAAATTTCTAATGAGAGGACAACTTTTGATGGTATAAGAAAGAGATGCAGTAACTTTTGATGTTTTGTGTTATAAAAATCTAACATTTATACCACAAAAATGCACATATTACTGAGATAACACAATAGTGTACAACTTTGTACACATCTATAGAAAATCCAACACATGTACAATTAGTGTTTTCCCTAATTTTTGGTTTGTATACATAAATATAGTCCTACAATTGTACAACTATTTACACCTAAATAATCAACATTTGGACTACTATGCACACCTAAATAACATAATATGTGTGTACAACTATGTACACATTAGTGCTTTTCCTAATTTCTTAGACTTCAAAATGAATAACATGTGCACAACTATGTACACTTTAATAATCAACACGTGTAAATGAAAGTGAAACCACCAACATGAAGAATTTAATTGGTTGAATCGGAACAACTAGACTGCTAAGTGATAAAAGACAATTCTTCGATATACAAACAATACGGATGATGGGCATATGGTATGTGTATTTAAGAACAACAAGCTTTTAGCAATTCTTCAAGTAGTTTTATGCAAACAAAACTAATGATGGGCATTAAGTATGTGTAAAAAGCTTTTTGCAAACCTTCATGTAGTTTCTGACATGAGCCAAGTTCTCCGAAACTCCAACTCGAGGTGGTAAAAATTTGGCGCCAAATTCAAATTAACGGCTGGGACTTTCTCTCCATTGACAAAAGGATCCTGAAACAAAGAGAATACAATCACAAGTTATCAACAATACAGCTAAAATTGAACAAAAACTAAGTACATGTAAAACAGAACAAGCACATATAAACAGAGAGAAACACATACAATAGGTGTACAATTATGTACACATTAAGAATCAACATGTGTACAATTATGTACACCTTAGTTACTACTCTATGAATTGATGGTGGGAACCCATTTAGATGAGGACATAACAAACACATGTGCCATATCTAAATCGTTCTATCTCGTTCACCCGGTAAGAGAAACTTCGCACAATCCTTCCTTGCATCAACAACCGTTTTTATTTGCATCACTTTTTCCTCCCTTAAAACCACCTTCTTGGATATGAATGCAAGCTTTTGGAGGTAACATTTCAAAGAAAACAAGACGATAAAAACCAATACCAACCAATGTGATGAAAAAATCATGTTAAATGTAGAGCACAATGAAAAATTCAGTTCACAAAACAAAATATCGAATCCAGGAATCGATATATGCACTCATTAGAAATCAACAGGTGTATAATTATGTGTACATTAATGATCACCAGGTGTGCAATTATGTGCATATTAACCATCAAGATGTGTAGAACTATGTGCACATTAACGATTTATAGGTGTACAAATCTGTACACGTCAACTAACAGGTGTACCACTATGTGCACATTAATAATGATCAACAGGTGTACAACTATGTGCACGTCAACTAATAGGGTGTACAAATATGCACATTAAAGACAACATGTGTACAATCATGTACACATTTAGAATCAACATGTGTACAACTTTGTACACATTACCAATTCAATATCTAAAGAGCCGAAAGTCGGATTCTACTTAAATCTGTAAGGATCTAGTAACCCATATGTTAAAGAACTTACTAGTATTTGCTTCTCTGTTCATTGTATCCAATGACCTTGTTCCCCAATCTCATTCTCAATTCTCAATTTGTTCCCTGTGAATTGTATATAGAAATGAAGTTAATATCTTAAAATGAAATCTCTCATACATACTAGAGCTCAATACAGGTGTATAACTATGTGCACATTAAAAATCAACATGTGTGAAATTATGTGCACAATAACGATCAATAGGTGTACAATTATGTACATATTAAAAATCAACACCTATATTTGGGCACATTAATCTTATTTTTTATAACCGCATATATAACAAAGATCATGTCGGAGCGAAATGAAATAATTAAGAGCAGCTAAATGCTCTTTCTAAATAAAACAAACATGCCGAACATTGTCAATATTCGACACCCAATAAAATTAATTAAACCAAGTACAGTACATACACACACAATTCCTAACATTTGACGATGCTTCCAATCACAAAAACTGGAATATATGTAAAATAATGGGTATGCAAGTTGTAATCACATTACTATCCACAGACCCCCATTAGAGTTGAGTCCTTATAAAAGTCATAGTACTAACCATCACATAACCATCACACTGAGGATCATTTACTCTTATAAGATTCATGACACTAATTAGTTAGTAGCTAGTGGCAGTTGAAACAAGGATCTAAATTGGATCATGACATTATTGGAACAACACAACAAGCTTAGCTCCATATTAATATTCTGAGACTAATTGTTTAGTTAGCCTATACAATATCGCCTCACTAGATCATGTGAAATCACATTCACACATGCTCATCCAAAGATATTTATTGTGTCGTAAACAAGAATAAAATGTTTCTAAATGGACATCATCCAATTCTTAACTCAATTTTCACCTATACACAATTTCGACCAAACAAAGAGTCAAAACATTTCTACGAGCACTATACATGCACTATTAGTTTAACCTTAAGTCCATATAAACAATTTTAAGAGATTTCATTGTGCATATTAAATCAATTTAGTAGTTTAAGGGATACCTTACTAAATCAAAACTTGTCTTCTACAGATCCATTCTCAATCATAAGAAAAGCAATTAATTAATTCAAACCAAGGAAAAAAACAGTAAAGAGATTCAGACTAATTTTTTTTTAAATATGAAGTTAATAATATGATTAAATGTATAGATCGAGACATTTCTACATGAAGTAATTAAGAAATCGAGAATGAAACTTACAAAGAACTCTTGGTGGATTTGCGAGAGACTTTAAAATGAGATCCAACGGAGCTTAATTTGGAGAATAATCGCTTGATACTTCTGAGAATGTTGACATTTCCGACGCTATAATTTCATCTCTTTTTACTCCGGCGATTTGAATTTGATTTTTCAATTCGGAAGAAGATTTAATAACGAAATCTCTGAAACGTTATCTCCTTGAATTTCTACCAATATTCTGTTATCGCCTCAAAATCACTCACTCTCTCTCTCTCTCAATCTCTCTTAATGCTAAATTTGAGATATAAAATAAATAAAAAAACTCGTTCTTAATTCTGAATCTCCCGTAAGGGTAATTTTGGGACTGTTTTTTTTTGAATCGGTACGAGTTTGGACTAACTCGATAAATTTTGGACCAAACTGTCTGAGACGGTTTTGTTTTGGACTAACGTGTACCAGGCTTGAGATGGCAGGACTAGACTGTCTAAAGCCCAGTAACTTTGGGACTAAACGTCAATTTCTACAAAAGAAAACCAGAATTCAAAGGGCTCAAGGTGGCTTAACTTCTTGGTGCGGTGTGTGATCTGACTTAACAACTTGGTTGCATTTATCTATTATTAATAGGTTAATAAATAGGTAAACAATTTTCCAAAAGTTAATATTACTAATTTGCGATTTATTGTTCTATAAAAGAGACATTCTTGTTAACTATTTTTATACTCCATCCGTTCCACTTCAGATGATGTTTTAGGGTTTTTTGTATGTTCCAAAATAGACAAGAGTTTAGCTATTCTCTAATGGTGGGTTTGTTTGCAGAATTCACCGTTTCCAGGAATTTATAATTCCATGGGATTAAAATTTTTGGGATTCATGTAAAACCCTTACGTGTTTGGTAACTTAGTTAAAATTCCTAGGATTTATAGAGTTTTCTTGTTTTAAAGTCAACATTACCCTCAAATCTTAAAATTGCATATATATGGATTTAGAGTTAGAAAAAAGTGGATCCATAAATCCCTTCATAAGTTTCCCAGCAAATATTCGGGGGAGGGGTCGGACTCCATTTGGAGGATTTGCTGGAAAACTGGTTCCCGAAGGAAATGTGATTCCAAGGATTTGGGCAACCAAACATACCGAAGGAAACCTAATTCCAACAAATCCTTTGGACCCATAAATTCCACCTTTAAAATTCTACATCCAAACCCACCATAAATTCTCACTGATTTACCCATGTTTTGGAATCACAACATAATATTCATTGCCCTTGTTATCAGTGAAAGATAATTAATCTAATTTAAGATTTTAAATTTATTCTCTATTATCTTAGGATATTTGGTCATCCCAAGTGGAATTACATGGGGATTCATAATTTATACTACTAGAATCTAGAAACAAAAAACTAGGAGGTTTAAGTTTTTAGGAAGGTATTAATACGGGCAGATTTGGAAAAAAATTACTCTCTTTGATGTTTCTTAATCTGAATGAAAAACTCTACGATATCATCTAAATTGTAACGGAGGGAGTAAGTACTTGAATATAGACCTAGTATATGGTCCCTTGAATCTGAAAAAAAGTAGTGATTAGGAATTCACGATTCAAAATTAAGCAGTTCTTTTCATCATGCTTTTCGTCCTAATCTATTTACTTAGTTTCTATTTTTAAAATTATAAATCATTATGCCTTTTGATAAAGACAATAGATTGTGTAATCACTTTGACACGAGCAGCAAGCAACTTTGACAAACACCACTTGTAGTGATGAGTAATGGCCCTAGCTTAGAGAAAAAGGAAAAAGACAATAAAATGGTTCAAAGAAGAGACACTTTGATGCACTTTGAAACGATTTCCTTCGCTTTTCTTGGTTTTTCATTATATAAACTTTCCATGATGTTTTTTTTTAAACAAACTAGATAAAAAAAATTTTAAAGCACAAACAAGATAATATATTAGACCAATGTACAATATAATGTCACGGCCCTTTACAATACCCGTGGGATATTTTCAAAAGGATGCATTTTTATTTGCCCTTATCCGGGGTCCGACGGGTGTAGCTCTTCCAGGATGTGATCGGCTTGCCACGTCCGGTTGCAGGGGTCTAGGGGGCAGCGCTCCTTAGCAGAGTGAGAGACAACGTTTCGGAGAAAATTTCGGTTTTAGGTTGAAATCCTAATTCAAATTTCATTGCAACTTTGAACAGTCGCGTTTGTGCCAAAAGCCACCATTAATGCCTTTTGAAGGTGTCTTTGGTGATGAACAGACATCTCCAAGAGACGTGAAATCCCTATAAGTAGCGGTGATTGTTTCTCTTGAAAACACATCAAAATATCATTGTTTTCTTCTTCTCTAATAATATCATCAGAACCTTAAACAATGTGTTTCGTGGTCGGGTTAAGGAAGTACAATCCTTGAATTCGATTATGGTGTTAGGGCTTCATTGAATCAGGAAGGCATAGTTCTAGATACCTGTTGTACTCGCCAAGTTAATTGGGAAAGGTAGAATTATTGTCTAAAAGAATCGAGAGCCTTGAAGTCAGGGGTACACCATTCTTCTCTTTGTTTTCCATCCTCTAGTTTTTGACCCAATTTTCCAACAATAGCATCTGGGATTTTACACTTCAAAAGACAACTTTGTGAGTCATCTGAAACATAACTATTATTTTTAACACGACTCCATTTAGCTAGTTTATTCACCTTCCCGTTTTGGTCCCCGTGTACATATATAACTTATATTACACTATTATTATTATAAAATAAAATAAAATTGTACATCATTTATGACCCGTTGTTTGAAAAAGCTGCCACATCCTTACAATATTTTCTAATTTTGATATGCATCACCTTAAACACCACTTCCCATTGAACCACTTTCTTTATAGCTAATGCTTCTACCAGTGCTGAGAATTTTCAGCTTTTCTTTTAGGATGGTGAGGAACCTATAAATCAGAATTAGACCTCTATTCCTCTAAGAAAAATTGAGTCTTCATAGGATTAGGTTTATACTTATGGAAAGTAACATCACTTATATGATTCCATATCTGCCAAATACTTCTTTCCAGATGAGAACCATAATTTTATCCAAGCTAGGAAGTCATCATTATATGGAGGCATTCGAATTCCCAATCCAAACCAAACTGTTCTAGTAAAATCACACAAGATAAAAATATGTATAGAAGTTTCCATATGTGTTGCATTACATAGAACACAGAAAGGCTCGACATGCTTTAGAACTCCACTCATTTTTGCTTCCAGTGGTATACGACATCGACAACCATCTTCCAAGTAATTTTTTTTATTCTGGGTATAATTTTTATATGCCAGATATTTTTCCAGAATTTCTTAGCATTATTATGATGTTCATTAGATAAAATTTATATGCTGATTTAGTGAAAAATTCTCTATTTTTGCAACCTAACCATCTTAATCTGTCATGTGTTTTTTAAGTTTATATATATAAACTTAATTCTAATGGCAATAGATAAAGGAAACACATAATCAATCAATGGAAAATTCCAATTACTATCCACATCTATAAAATCAAAAACCTACGTTAACCCATCATGTTGCCAGTTATTCAGAATGCATATACTATGTACCAATTATCATTTGATATATGAATATTCTTCTCATTTCTAAATTTCTACACACTATTGTGTCCAAGAAGTATCATATTGACTATTTTATGAAAAGGATGAGTTCTTGGGAAGTAATTACCTTTAAGAAGCCAATCCCATAAATCATTTTGGTTGTTCAGTAATCTCCAAGACAGTTTACTAAGTAGAGAAATATTCATTTTATGTAGGTTTCAAATGCCTATACCCTCACAAGCTTTTGGCGTACAAATCCTACACCAAGCTTTTGGATAATAAGCTTCTTTAGGATTTTCTTTATTCCACCATAAATCCCTTTGGATTTTATCATATCTATCTAAAACAGAGAAATGAAATTCGAAGTACTGTATTAATAACATGGGAAAGCAAATAATGTAGATAGGAAGAATATTCCTCTTGTAAAGTGGAGATCACTTTGTAGAAGGAAAAAGTTTGGTGATCTAGGCATAATAGTAAGGAAAATGAACCAATCTCTGTTGTGTAAATGGTCTTGGAGATAGGTTGTGGAACGATATGTTATGTGGATCAAGGTTATTACTAAAAAGTATGGTGCAAGGGAAGTTTATTAGAAGACAACCTCTTAAATCTTCTTATGGCAGGTCTGTATGGAGAGCTATTATGAAGTGCAATATGTTTTTATATATCAAATATAAAGTGCATAATAGTGATATTTCTAGGTTCTAGGAAGATATCTGGATCTATGATTCCATAATAAAGGACTATCATCCTTAAAGACAGATTCCAATGACTCATGTTACTTCAGACATTGCTACCTTGGGATCTGTAGATATTATTACTTTAAAAACTTTAATTCATGTTACTTAAATGTACATGTTCTTGAAAATATAGGGTTGGATATCACTACTTTGTGTAGTGATACATATTGATTTTATTTCAAAATCATTTGATCCCTTGATTTGGTTTGGGCCCCTGGGACTCTATAATGGCTTTTATGTTTGTAAGAATAGAATTGCTAGTCAAGAATTAATGGAGATACTATAACTATGATGCATGTATTATGATCCAAAAATGTACCATAATAACTATAATGGTATTACTTTCATATGAGGTCAGCCTCTTTTTGGAAAAAAAGAACCCGCAAAATGTCCACAGGAAAAACATAACACAATATTTTGGTGAATATTTTCCACTCTTGACTTGGTGGATTATCGAGTCTTTATATACATATTACATTACCCTAAATAGTGTTTTATTTACAATAAATGAGAATAACTATAATGCGGTAATTGAGCCATTGACTAAGGCATGGCAGTGACCAAATCTTTGCAGCTGTAATACAAAAGGATCATCAATAATTACGCCACTGATGTAGGCCTTGTAGCTGTATCCTTAATATCCTCTCTCAAGTTGTGCATGAGTTTGCCGAATGTTCAACTTGTTGCGTAGAAAAGTAAACCGTGAAACGACTAACCCCTTTGTAAAAATGTCAGCCAACTGATCTTTTGTCGATATGAACTTCACTTCCAATTGTTTGCATGCCACCCTTTCCCTCACAAAGTGATAATCTATTTTAATATGCTTCATACGAGCATGAAATACAGGATTAGCATTCAAGTATGTAGCGCCCAAGCTGTCGCACCATAATGAGGGAGGTTGAACTTCTATTCTTAATTCTTTTAGTAGAGATTGAAGCCACATTAACTCAGAGGTAGCAATGGCTATACCTATATATTCAGCCTCGATACTCGATTTCGAAACTGTCTTTTGCTTCCTTGCACTCCACGATACAAGGTTACCTCCAAAGTAAATGGCATATCCACTTGTTGATCTCGTGTCATCCAAAATCCCAGCTCAGTCAGAGTCAGAATAGGCTGTAATCGTGTGTCAGATGATTTGGTTAACACTAAGCCATAGTGAATTGTATGCTTCAGGTACCGAAAAATCCTTTTCACTAGCTTTCAATGCTCTTCATACAGATCAGTCATATATTGACAGACTTTGTTGACAGCTACGACAACATCTAGATTGTAAGATGCAGATATTGCAATGCTCCAAAGACACTACGATAGAATATTGGATCTTTATATCTTTTGGTGCCTTGTTTTCTGATTTTGACATTCACTACAAGAGGAGTAGTTACTGGTTTTCTTCCATATATTTTTGTACACTTGAGAAGATCTGAACTATACTTCTACTGACCGAGTAATACAAAACTTCCTTGTTTGATAACTTCTACGCCTAAGAAGTAATTCAGTTCACCTAGGTCCTTGATTGCAAAAACAGAGTTCAGATCATGAATAAGTTTTGTAATGAGTGACTGATTTTAACCTGTTATGATGATATCATCAACATAAATAAGCACGTATGTAACTCCATCATAAACAATGAGTTGTCTGCCACTGAGCCTTTGAAACCCAAATCGGTTAGATGTGTGCTGAGTCTTGAATACCATGTACGCGATGCTTGCTTTAGGCCATAGATGGGTTTATTGAGATTGCATACATGATTGGGAAATCTGTATCTACATAGCATGCGGGTTGCTTCATAAAAACTTCTTCTGTCAGTACACCATGTAAGAATGCGTTCTGGACATCTAGTTGAAGCATATTCCAGCCATGTGACACTGCAATAGAGAGAAAAAAACGTATAGGGCTAGGGTTTATTACTGGGACGAAGGTTTCTGCATATTCAAATCCTTCTCGCTGGTTGAAGCCTTTTGCTACTAGTCGTGCCTTTCGTCTATCAATCTTTCCATCAGATTTTTTGTTTCACTCGAAATACCCATTTAGATCCGATTACGTTCATCCACTTATCATATGGAACCAAACTCCAAGTACCATTGCAGATATGATCATTGATCTCATCATCCATAAGAGGTCGCCATTTAGGATATTTTAATGCTTCAGTGTAGCATGATGGAGCCATAAACTCTGGTAACCCAAGGGATATTTAGTAACATTAAGCATATCTTCGAATCAAGTTTCCTAATACCATCTCTTGTTCTTGTCACCATAGGGTGCTTTTGCGGTGGGGGTTGAGATTGAGCATTTGCAATGTCAACAACAACTGTTATATCACCTGAATTATTAGTAGTCTCAACTGAACTTGAGGGTAAGGTTTCACTTGGTGGTTGCACAATATTGTCTGGTGATATAGGATCTTGAAGATTAGGTTCAGTTGGCACTTGTTGAGATGTAGTAGGTATAATAACATGAGAAGGAACTGAAAAAGTGGATGAAGTAAGAAGCTTGGTAGATGGTATAGATTTTTGAGATTGAAGTGACCCGTTGCTTGGAAGAAAATGGGAAGCGTGTTTCTTAAAATTTGATGTGACGAGAGATATAGAGTCCATTTGTTGGTACATGAAGACACAGGTACCCTTTATGTGCACCACTATATCCAATAAAGACACATGGAAGAGACCTTGGTTCAATTTTGATACATAAGGCCCGAGGCATGGATAACATAGACAGCCGTATACTTTGAGGAGGGATAAATCAGGTTTCTTGTTATATAGCAATTCTAGAGGTGATTTAGACTCATATTGTGAAGCTAGAAATCTATTAATGAGATAACATGCCGTTGTGAAAGCATCCGAACAATATGATTTAGGCATAAAAGCATGGAAAATTAGAGCTAGACCATACTAAGTGATATGTCTAATGCGTCGTTCTGCAAGGCCATTTTGGGCTGAATTATGAGGACATGAAAATCTATGTACAACTCCTGAGCTATTGAGGAAAGCTGTGAATTTCTTATATTCTCCTCCATTATCAGACTGAAAAACTTTCATTTTGTGATCATTTTGATTTTCTATTCTTTTTGAACTGTATAAAGACTGGAAATGCATCTGACTTCCTAGCTAGTGGATAAATCCAAGTATAATGAGAGGAAACGTCAAGTAAGAGCAAATAATAACGATATCCATTTCTTGAAACAGTTGGAGATACCCATAAGTCAGAAACTTCAAAGCTCAGAGGCTTATCAAAAGTTGAAGAACTGATAGGAAATGGAAGTTTATGACTTTTTCTTACATGACATGAATGAAAAAAAAATCAAACTTTTTATTTGAAACAAGAAGGAAAAATTCTTGATAACTCGAAATACCGTACACAATATTGGATGACCTAGACGTTGACGCCAGATTGTAATTGTAGGTGACACAAGAACATTAATTTGGTGAAGTTTTGTTGATCTCTAGTACACCGTCAAATATGTAGAGACCATTTTTACTCCTGCCTCGCAACAATATTGCCTTGGTGTGGAGATCCTTTACAAGAAAGAAACCAGAGTGAAACTCAAAATAAACTTGATTATCTTGACAAAATTTTGAAACTAAAAGTAAGTTGGTTTTAATCTCAGGAACATGCAGGATTTTTTATATATGATGAAATGATTGATTATTATGGGAAAATGAGGCATTACCAATATGCTCAATGTGAAGAGCATTACCATTTCCAACTCGGACTTGTTCAGTTCCGTCATACTCATGATGTATGTCAAGATTGTTGAGATTTGCAGTTAAATGGTGTGTAGCTCCTGAGTTTGTCACCTAATTATTGTATGTTGTTTCACCAGGTAAGGATAAATATGCAGCTGGTTGTCGTCGCTTTGTAGAGGGTTTATCTTCCTTGTAGCGAAACCAACAGAACTTTGCAACATGATTCTTTCTCTTGCATATCTGACAATGACCTTCTTCTTGTTCTTGTTGATTGTTTGATTGGTTCATCCTTGGATGAATATTGTTGTTTGGTTTGAAACTTTGATTTCTAGTTTGTTCTGGACCTTGAAATGGTCTAGCAGTTGATAAAAGGCTACATTTGCTAGTGGTTGTTGCAGTGTGGCTAGCTGTTGTTCAAGTCTCGTATCAAATGAGATCAGATGTGCTATCTTGTCAACAGTGCTCAGAGAAGTTACATATAACATCATATGCTTGATCTAGTCCACTGAGTATGGACTGCTGCATATCATCCTCATCCAATGCACTTCGTGATGCTGCAAGAGCATCAAACAGTTGTTTAGATCTTGAGAAATATTCATACATTGAACTGTTACCTTTTTTAAGACTATGAAGTTGTCTTTTGAGATTCATCAGATGTGCCCTAGTTTTAGGAGCATATCTCTTTTCCAAAGCTTCCCAAACTTCTTTTGAAGAAGTTAGTCCTGATGCACGCCCTAGGACTCCTTCAGTGAGAGATGAGAGTATCCACCCTTAGAGGATTCTATCTTGTTCCTCAAACTTGGTGTATGCAGGATTTGTAGTTGTTGGTGATTCTAGTTGTGTGCTAGGGATAGTTGGTGGTGGTTTTTGATAAGTTCCATCCACATAGCCCTATAGTTGATAGCCCTACAATAATGGCTTGAACTGAGTTTTCTAGAGAAGATAATTGGTGTCGCTGAGTTTCATGTTAATCAGATGATTAACATGAATAACGTGAAAGGTTGAGGTTTCTGGTGTTGTCCTTGAAGAGAAAGTTTTGAAGAAAGCGTGGGTATGGATCTTTACGTCGATACCAAAAACACAATATTTTGGTGAATATTTTCCACTTTGAACACAATATTTTGGTGAATATTTTCCACTCTTGACTTGGTGGATTATCGCGTCTTTATAAACATATTACATTACCCTAAATACCCTTTCCCTCACAAAGTGATAATTATTTCAATTTACAATGAAATGAGAATAAGCGCCCAAGTTTTGAATTGACTAAGGCATGGCGATGACCAAATCTTCCACTTGCTCGTGTCATCCAAAATCCCAGCTTCGCTGTAATACAAAAGGATCTTCAGTCCGAAATCCTTTCACTAGCTTTCAATGCTCTTCATACGCAGCAATTATATCAGAAGATTTGAGATATTGCCAGCCCTTAGTTATTGTATCCAACCATAAAATCACCTAGGTCCTTGGCATGATGATATCTCAACATAAATAAGCACAAACATTTGGATTGGTAATGCACAAATCTTTGCATATTCCAACCATGGATATGTCTATCATTTAGATCCGGAACCAAACTACAAGAAGGATCAACCCCATGTTATTTTCATAAACAAAATCTCTGTTCTTGTCAATTTTTAAGGTGGGGGTTGGAGATTGAGCATTTGCAATGTCAAAACCTGACACCCGAATAAAATAACCGAACTCAGGGTAAGGTTTCACTTGGTGGTTGCACAATACTGTCTCAGATATAGGATCTTGAAGATTAGGTTCGTTGGCACTTGTTGAGATTGCATTGGATGAAGCCTTGTTTATCCAATAAAGAGTTGTATCCAAATCTTTGGCAAACAGAAAATCATGATCATAAAACAATTGGAAGAGATCCTTAAACTCTCAACATTTGGATTGGTAATGCACAAATGTGGATCTCATTCTTATTACACGACGAAACTAAAATCCAGATATATTTTTAGTCGACCTATCATTTCGGAAAAAGAAGAGGTGAACCTCGTGATGCTAGTTATTTTCATAAATTTTAAAAAGAATTTATAAAGACATAAAATATACACAATATAAAGACATGTGATTGCATTCACTATTTACTATACGACGTAAAATGTTTCGAATCGATTTACCTACTTTTGAAAAGGGAAATCCTTTCTCGTAGATGAACAAATGAAAAGTGTGTTGAGGATGGTGGACTACACAAAAACCACTATGGTCTTTATTAAACTGAAGTTCTGCTTTCGAGTTTGACCAAAGCTTTGCCCCTTTACCTCCACTAGGAAATTTCTCCGCATTTTCAAATATAAAATCAAAAAAGAAATTGAACTTTTTGCGATATTGAACCACCGCTCCACTTAAACTCACACATTGAAGTATGTTTGATGATACTTTGATAGTTTGATAATTGATTGGTAAAGAGAGGCTATAGAGCGCCAAACCAACCAAAACATGAAGAACACATGCAAATCTACTTGGGCCGAAGTGGCCCATTAACTGAAATGCTGAATTAGACAATAGGCCAGACTGACATGAGATATGTTGTCGTTTCAAGTTTTTGATGCAATATATGCGTTTCACACAAATTTCATATTTGCGACAAACTAGTTCCAACAGAGAAAAACAAGCTCGGAATGCACCAAGCCACCAACTATGAGCAACTTACTAGTTGCCTTAGTATATGACTCTTTTTTCTTTTTAGACTCCTAGAAGCAAGCAAAAAGGAGAGAGGGGCAGAGGCCTGACAATGAGCTTACATATTTACATGAAAAGAAGGCCTGTTTTGATGTCATTCATTCCCATATAATCAGCCAGCCTTTCACTTCCAATCTTAGTAACACCTAAAACCCTCCTCTTTTACAGCTCTACTATGATGTCTCAGTCTCCTCCTCTAGTTATCACTTCATTTATCAATGTCATGTGACGAGGGAGGGGAGTCTTATCTAAAGTAGATTATGAGATCTTTATATTCTCTAAGAGCAACTGCAGTGGTGCGATCATAAACCAAAGACTAAAGAGCAAAAAAAAACCAAATTTTGGGTTTAGTCCGTGTTCACGCCACGGGAGAAGATTAAATTAAATGGGCGCAAGCAAGTTTGCGCCCCCACTAATTTTTTTTTTTTCAATGGGCGTAACTTTGAGTTACGCACGTCAGCGCAACTCTTAGTTGCGCCCAAATTTTTTTTTGTCTTCTTATGACGGGCGGAGTTATAAATTGCACACTTGTTGCGTAATAACTTTAAATTACTTAACTAAAACCAAACTAAAGACTATATTTGGTGCAGTTTTTTTTTAGTTTTAGTCCTGGTCTGATCTTCTCCTTCTCCACTTCTTTGGTTTTGGACCAAAATTTTGGTTTTGGTCTCCCACTGTGGATGCTCTAAGAGTCTTTCTGTTTTGGTGATTAATATTGCAGGCTTACCCATTTGAGAACAGAAAATGTTCAGTCATGTTTTTGGCAAGTTTGTTTTATGATTGGCCAACAACAAAGGTCCTTTTGCATCAATCAATCCGTCGCTCATTCATTTCTAAGGCAGTGCCATGAAGTGTGACGCGCAGATTTTTAAACATCTTTTGATTCTTATGTGGCCAAGAATCATTCCCAGTTTCCCTCTTATGCGCGTGCCAAACTTCCTAGTTTTAAAGCAAAAAGCCTATCCAAGACTAGCGCTATATGTAAGATCATTTTCTTTTAGTTTTTTTACTCTTTTTATTTTTGACGGAAGGCAAATTTAACTAAAAAGATGCAGGCCACCGGGAAAGTAACAGAAATAAAAGAGAAATGTGTAGATGAGTGAACCACAGTAATTGTTTGGTATCTGTACTTCTTAGTTTTTTACTTTTTACCATTCTATTAAACAACATTTGTTATTCTTGGGTCTTGTGAGGTTCATTAAAAATGGAAAAGTCTATAACTTCGACAACTAACATAGTCCAGATATAGAACAATTAATTGGACTTTTGATCATTCCTATCTTCACCCCACTACCAATCCCATATCTTAGAATTATTCCCTCTTCCTTTAAAATTGTGACACATATTGTCCAAATTTTGGACTAAATGGTGAAGGTCGATTAAAAATAATTTCTTAAATTTTAAATAAAAAACCAAGCAACTTTAAGTAAAAAACTTTGTCTTTGTATCTATTGCCACCTGGTCATTTTCAAGGGTAATATCAAGTCATTTCCAGAGAACATGAATTTAGGTGCCATCAGACTTAGCTGCTTATAATGTAAAGCTTTGGAAGCATCAGAAACCCCCTCTTTTGATAACTCTCTGTGTGTGTTTGTTCTGTGTTGCAATGGCCGACTCTTGTTTCTATGATTTCTTAAAAAAGTCTAAGAGCAGTACTCCTAAGTATAAGATCTCGCCACCACCACCATCATCAACAAGGCATATCGATCCGTCAAGACTGTTTTCTTGTGTCTACTGCTCTCGGAAGTTTTGTACGTCTCAAGCTCTAGGTGGTCATCAGAATGCTCACAAGCGCGAGCGAGCTGCCACTCTCCGAAGCTACGCCTCTGAAAGGTTTGAAAAACCACTTAACGAGTCCTTTACATTTTCTGAGCTCAAGAACAAGAACATGATAAAAAAGAACAAAAGCAACAGCAGTCATGCTTGTTGTTCTTCAATATCAGATGTGCCATTTTCTGCACCTTATTGCTGGCCGGAACATCATCACGAGGAGGACGCATACCAGTACTCTAGTTTTGCTCCTACAACTACTCTCACTCTTTCTAGTAGTTCCTGTCCTCTTACTTCACCTTCTGAAGCTGTTGATGGTAAAATGAACCTTGATCTCACACTTCACTTATGAAACCTAAAATCACGCGTTAAGAATATCGGGTTTGCGTATGTGTTCCTTGTGCTCAATGTGGATCAAATTGAACCATGGATTGCAAAAATGAAAAAAAAATGAAGGTATCACTTTTCCTGAAACGGAGGGAGTATACTTCTTTCAGGTTTATATACAATTCTTCTTCATTTTCATCTTTTCTTTTCTATGTTGGTAAGCTTTAACTGGCTGTTTCATTTATCTACCAGTACTTACAAATGAATAATCAAGGTTCGAATGTGGGAATTTCGGAGTCGGAATCATGGGTTGCTTGAAACAATAGCCTAGACAAGAGACTCCTGTATGGGTCTGTCTCTCTTTTCTCCTTCAAGTATTTTATTGAATTCTCAACTTCAGATTTTGTGTGCATGTATAGTTCTTGAGCTTTTTCCTTGTCTCTTAATTCATCCTTCCTCCCTAAAAAGAAAAGATAGCTAGTGTCAGTTATGCTGCACCCTTGAACAAAAACATTTCTTGAATGGAAACTTCAAGCGCACCTTGTGTTTCGATTGGCTTCCCGAACAGGTAGTAAAAACGACCTGGGAGTTTTGGGACTACTCCCGGCAGGTAGAACTTTTGTTTTGCAACCTCTCCGTCAGTATCCGTCCTGCCAAGATGCAAAATGCAAAAATGCAAAAATGCAAATGTAATTTCTTATGCGGTAGACCTTAATTAAGAAATGCAAAAGTTGCTGTCATTTCAAGCCCAGGCAAAGGCTGAAAAAGAGATGCATATGTGTGTACCTTAATTGCACAACTCCATCATTTAGTTCGTTTATTACATCCTTCACGTAAGGAATCTTCATTAGATCGTCGTAGTCAAGAACAATCTGAACATAGTGAACAATTTTAGATCGGCGAGGAAAAGCTTGTAACAATGCACATAATAAATGCAAAACATATGGAAGAGAAAGTGTTAGCACTTACATCCACGAGATCATCAGCGCCGACAGCACCAAACGGAATGATTTTAGCCCCAAATCTAGAAGCCACTCTGACGAACTCTGACTGTGATGGCCAGAACAGCTTGTTTTCCTCTCCCTATAAAAATTCAAGAAATGAGATTATTCAGATACCGGCACTGTAACAAAAGAGGAAAGCGAATCTAGCAGCAGACCTTCCCATGAAATGCCTCGCGCACACCTCCTGGGTACAACAGAATATGAGATTTCTCCGCAAGAAGTTTGTAGAAGTTGGTTGGTGATACAGGAACTGAACCCAGGATTTTTATTGGGTCAAATATCGACGGATCCAGTTGACGTTTTTCGAGTTCATTCTGGAAAAACATTGGATGCGCTATTCCTCTGACCAAAATGTTTTTCTGTTCCAGGAAAGTGGACATAAGTGGAAATAAATCAAATCCCATTAGCATGTGATAACCAACAAACAGAACTGGTCCCTCGGAAGGAATCCCTGCGAGGCCTCGCACGATTTGCCCATCCTCTAAAGTTGAGAGCATGACAGGGTCAGCAGCTATATTAACCCACCTACAGATCACAGCACTGAAATGAGAATGAAACTTGATGATATGCACACAAGGATATAACTTTTTGCCAACAATGCATTGAAATAAAACTAAGGTGCAAGAGATGGAATTTTCTAGTGCTTCACTTGCCCGTATCCATCAATTGCTTTCTTTAGCTCGGAATGGTTTTGAGGGATATAATCAGATACATAGTCAATTTTGCTTGAACGACGATAAAATCCAGCACCCTTGATGACGGTGACCAAATTAAAACCATCTTCCTGCATAATGCATAACATAATACCATCAAACATCATAGAAAAGACTTGCAACGAAATGCTTCGAGAGGATGTGACTATTCCTACCACAAAGAGGATGTGACCACTGTCGTTGAAGTTCCGTACTTGGCAAGTAGGCAATAGGTTGGAGAGTCGTTGAGCTTCCTCCAGACTTGGTAGCAACTGGTCCCTTCCACTAAAAGATTGATAGCATTTAGCAATCGCTTATCTATGTAAATCGGATTCAAATGATGGCGCATAATAACCTGGCAAGAATTAGAGTCTGAGCTTTGACAGCATGAATACGGGAGTTGGCATACAATGAAGCTGCCTCCATCATTTTTAACTTCCATAGTAGTGATTCTTTAGTCCAAACATCAGCCAAGAACTGCCAGTTGAATAATGTGATTGCTATACACTGTGAGAACCAGAAAAGCTAACGATGGACCAAAATTGGTGTACCAACAGTGGATCAAAATAAAACAAAATAAAATAAAATAAATAAAAATAGTGGAACATCAAAATCTGGATGTTGTTTTGGGTCTCATTCAGGTTTTAAAAACCCCCATCCCTACCAAATCATGTGGTGAAAGAAAGGTGGGTCAAATTGGTCCACCTCACCCTAAATTTTTTTTTGAAGATTTTTTTTGCTTTTCTAAATTTGAAGATGCTTTGAGCTGGGTTTTGTTATCTTGTGTATCCATGCACAAAATAAGAGTCAATCATTGGTATTAGAAATGATTAAAAAAATAAAAAAAAAATATGAGAGATGATGTGTTTAGCATTGGAGAAAGCAAATGCTTATGGGCATAACAAAACCCAACTTGAACTTCGAAGGATCTCTCTGTATTATTGGAAGGAAAAATTGAGATAAATAAGCCAATTTGAATATATTAATACTATCTTCACTTTAAAATGGAGATTAACATAGTGACGGAGAAGCCTAGTGACGGGACATGGGCAAAACTAGAGAATGGCATACCCAGGCTCAAGCCCCCTCGAAATCCAGAAAAGCTTTCTTTTGAAAGCCTAATTCATACATTCGTTCCAGAAAAAAATATGATATTATCACTTAAAAAAGTGAAAGCGAAAGCACCACTTTTTCTGAAACAAGAGTACATTTGATATAAATTGAGTTTCTAATTGGCTTAAGCCCAAGTAGAAATACTCCCACTCCCCTTACGAACGGAACTAGGACATGACTAAGGCCTCGGGTTGCTCCAAATACCTCCAAATTTCTAAAACCTGCCCAAAACCCTTTCTTTTTTGGAATATATATTTTGGAAAACAAACTTAGCTGCTTTTTTTAGCACTTAGATTTTAATACTTAGGACCCAATGGGCATAACATGAGGACTTGCTATGGCATGGGTGGATGGTTTTAATTTTCAAATAGTTTTTCTAGTTCTAATATGATTAATGTCCTAGTTAAAACCAGTTTCTCTAATAAAGAATTGTTGGTAACAAGATTCTATGGCTCACCCTATAACCATTCAAATTAGACTCTTGGAAAATTTTAGAAGATATTTCAACAAGAGTAAACTATAACAAGATAGCTTGGATGGTTATAGGGGATTAGAATCAAATCCTAAATAAAGAGGATAAACAAGGAGGTGCACCTTTTGTTGAAAGTGAAGTCGAACCTTTCAAAAGGCTCCTTGTAAGATCAACTTTAGAGGATTTTGGTTACACAAGAACATATTTTACATCGAATAACCATAGAGAGAGTATAAAAAAATATTCAAGAAAGATTAGATAAGGCCTTTGTAAATATGGAATGGAAAAACCAATTTGGGGAATCCTCGCTAAAAGTTTTAGTTCCAGTAGGAATCGGATCATTGTCCTCTATTGGTAAATATGGAGGGACAAGGAAAAAACAATCTTTTTCTTTCAATTTTTTTGATACTTGGTTGAAAGATCAATCTTGTTTAGACTTAATAAACTCTTGTTGGATCAAAGATAGTTCTGATCCAACTGCTTCTACGATTTTTAATCTTCAGACTTTGGGAAACTAATTTTCTTTTTGGAAAAAAAAATGTTTTAGGTTACCTTCTAAGAAAATTAAGAAACTTTTGTCCCGAAATTTTTCAATTCTCAACAACAAATTAATTCTAAAATGCTTTGCTTGGAAAAGCTTTATGATATTAAAGGAAATTGCTAATCTTTCTTTTACTTTCATTTAAAAACAATGAAAAGAAGGAAAAGAAATAAAATAGACTGTTTACTGAACTCTGACTTAAAAGAACTGAAAGATAAAAAAGAAAGTGGAAATTATATAAATAACCTTCATTTTGGCTAGTCTACACAAACACCCCTACCCATTATAACAATGCCCCTCCGTATTTCGAAAGAAATAAATTTTACTCGTATTTGTGGAATTACGACTTTTCCTCTTCCTCTCCATCATCGTTTTTCTCCACCTCGTTTCCATATTAATGAAGGATATCAAATTGTACTAATTAATCAATTGATTTTCCTTATTATATTCATAAATCTGCGATAGTGGCGAGCGGTGGTGGAGAATGTCAAATAGTGGTTCCTTTAAATTGGTGATGACTCAATCAACAAATTAATGGTGGTGATGGAAGAAAATTATTAGTGAAGATGTATCACTTTTGGTTGTGAAAATGCTTTGTAATGGATCACCTTACTAACTAGAGTATAATTAGTATTTTCATTCCTTGGGTTACGAAGCATTTGATGAATTAATCCTCCTCTTGTGATAGTCTTTTCTCATTCAAATGTTAATCGAAGGTATGATTTAAGACTTTTTATTTTAGATAAAGTATTTTCAATGGTTTGATGTCTTTGTGCATGCAGAGATTTTTGATTTTTTTTTTTGCTTGTTCGGTTTGATACAATCAATAATTGTTTATTCTATGCAATCATGTAAGCAAAAATTTAGAGCATCATAAAAACTAGTGAGAACCCCAATTTAATTTTAAACTTTTCATTTTGTAAATTTATAAACAACGACATGCTGGATTTACCTTTTGTTTTGAGTGTTTGTTAATATATTTGTAATCTTAATCACTTGTTTACAACTTTCTACATTGAATATTTTCGTCTTTTCATGAACTGCATTGTTTCATATAGTTTTTTTTCTTCCCGACATGGTGTTATTAGAAAGACATATAAATGAATAGTGGTATGTTGAATTTGTAGTGCAAGTGTAAGATATCGGATGATGCGTGTTTGATTCACTCCAAGTTCACTTATTCTTAAATATTTAGGTGTTAACTTGGGTTGTTGACTCCGAATCAACTTGATAAAAATAACTAGAATATTTTTAGTATTGTGTCAACATTGGTTGTTGGCTCCATTCCAACTTCGGTTGTTGATACATATATTTTATTTTTATTTTATCGATTTTTATTTTTGGGATCAACTATATCACATTTGTTGGGATCAACTTTGATTGTTGGCACCATAAATGATTTGAACATTTTTTGCATTTTTAATTTAGGTATCAACTTTGGTTGTTGATACCATATTTTTTGGATCAACTTTGGTTGCCGAACCATACATAATTTGAACATTTTTGAATTTTTGATTATGGGGGATCAATTTCGAATAATCAACTTCGATAAAATTTTCTCTCGGCGGCGGTGTTGACGGTGGTGATGGCGGCGGCGGTGGTGGAATGGTGGTGGACTGGTGGAGACGGTTAGTAGGTGGTGGATGGTTGTTGAATGTTGTTGTTGGTGGTGGTGGTGGTGGTGCATATGTGGTGAAATGGTTGTTGAATGTTGGTGGTGGTGGTGGATATGTGGTGGTGCTAGTGGTTGTGGAATGGTGGTAGTGGTGGCGGGTAAGTGGTAGATAAAAAAAATTATTGTATTTTGAAATTAAAAAAGAAAACATTCCATGAGTAAGGGTATTAAGGCAATCTAATATTAAATGGATAAGGTAATTAAATGATAGGGGTATATTTATTGTTGTAAAAGGGCATATTTGTTGGGTGTCAAAACTAGGGGTATATAATTAATGTACCCAAAAAGAAATAGCGACTGACCTAAGAAATTATTTTGACAATCTTTTCAAGATAACAATAAAGAAATTTTCTCTTAAGTGTGACGGAATCGATAACAATACCTTAACGGCTCTGCCATATTCTGAAGGAATTTGGAAGGTGGTTCGAACCATGAAACCAAATAAATCACCAGGACAAGATGGATTCCCGGTTTCTTTCTTTGAACATAATTGGTCCTTAGTTGGAGAACAATTGGTGGGGACTGATTAAGGATTTTTGGTAACAAAAAAACTAAACCCTGAACTTTACAAAACCTTTCTTCTTTTTTTCCTTTTTATTCCAAAAAATGTAAAGAACCAAAATATTCGTCTAATTTCAGACCAATTGGTCTTTGTAACATCCTCTACAAAGTTATTCCCAAACTATTAGCTAACAGAATGAAATGCCTGCTGGATAAGTTGATTTCACCTTACCAGTCGACTTTTCTATCTAACAGACAGGATTCTGATAATGTCATATTTACACATGAGATGTACTCAATGAATCATAGGAAATCTAAAATTGGGGGCTTATGAGTCAAAATTGACATGTCGAAATCTTTCGACAGAGTTAATTGGGATTTCTTAATTAAAGCAATGGAGAAATTAGGTTTCCAAAAGGACTGGCGTGACCTAATTGCTCAGTGCATTTCAACTTCATCCATTGCAGTTTTGCTAAATGGCACTGCGGGTGAATTTTTTAAAACAACAAGAGGATTAAGACATGGGGAACCATTATCCCCCTATCTATTCCTTATATGTATGGAGGTTTTTTCAAAATTTTTGATTTCAAAAGAACATTCGAAAGAAATCCAGGGACTGGAAATTTGTAGGCATAATACACCAATATCTCATCTGTTTTTTGCGGATGATTGCCTAATCTTTAGGAAGGCTAACTTACAGAGATGCAAAAATTTATTAAATGTTTTACATGAGTTCAATATGGTGTTTGGACAGATGGTTAACTTTGAAAAGTGTGGCATTTTTTTAACAAAAAAATACATCATAAGCTAAAGAAAAAGAACGCGCAATTGGGGGATAAAAATACTAATTGGGGGATATATCTAAAGGAAAAAACGGGTTCCTAATAGCAATTCCGGATCACCCCCTATGTAATTAGTTTTTTAATACCTAATCTACCCCTCACTAATCCTGATTAGTGATTAATAATATTTAGTAAAATCTTAAGATTTTTGATAAATGATTTGTGTGTATATTGTTTTTGTTTGGGTGAGTGAGGTGAGAGTATAAGGAGGGAAAGAAAATTTGAGAGAGAACTTTTATTTGGGGAAAATGGAGGATGATTGTGAAGAGAGAATTGTTGCTGCTGAATCTTTATCTCAACTACAACAAGGAGCATATATTGAACCTTCAGCTAATGACAACAACTCACAATTGCAACTCTTTGTTGAGCCAACACCATTAAATGATGATTTTTACGAGCAAGGAGAGTTATTTGAAGAACCTACACAAGAAAGTAAACTTGCACAACATACAAGCATCCCCAACACACAGGTAAAGCTGCTAAGAGGTTGAAAATTTGATTTTTTTCTTTGAACCCACCATTTTTTCAGCTGAAAAAGCTCTGTGCCGGCATAGTAGTTGTATGAATACAATGCCGGAAGCCTCTATACCGGCATTGGATTCATACTACGACTATGCCGGATGCTCGATATCCCCCATTTTGAAACCAAAACTGGCATAGTATTCAACCAAAAAACTATGTCGGTACAAGGAATATGCTACCGGCATGGTTAAATTCAAAGGTTACCATGCCGGTACTGCATGAAAAACATACAGGAAGCAGTGCCTTCCAAAGCTAAATACCACCATAGAAAAATTAATTAACGACCACGCCGGAACTGTCTACCGGCGTGGATCTATAGATAAAATGAATGCCGGAACTACCACCAGCAAGTCTTGGCAGTTTTTTTTACATCGTCGGAAGTGATGAAGACCATGTCGGAATTGATGAAGACTATGCCGGGAAATGATGCCGCCATTCTTGGTAACTAACATTCAATGCCGCAACTAAGTGCCCCACCCCCCAGACGCCCTGGGTAAAATACAACTTTTGTACAAACATCGTATTCAACCAAAATTATATGCCGGTATTGATAACAAATTCCAAGGGTTTTCTTGTGTACTTAAAGTGGACTGCCGGCATACACGAATAAATTTAAATCAATGCCGTGACATACTACCAGCATTGAATTCAACCTAAAATCAATGCCGGGATAGAACATTCGATTTGGTGATTACTGTAACTCAATACCCCACATATCATTCATACTAAAATCAATGTCGTAACTATCTACCGGCGTTGTCTTCAACCTAAATTCCATGCCATTACTTTGCACCAGCATTGTATTCATACAAATGTCAATGCCGAAAATCACTGAAACTCAACTGTTTGAGTTAGGGTTCGCGATTCTAAGCTAAACCCACTGCTGTAAATCGATTCAAAAACTTATAAACTAGTTCAACATCACTAACCTTCTCACATAAGCCATGTTTACGAGAGGTTGGTTGTCCGAGTTCTCTTCTTCTTCTTCGACGACAATCCGATTGATTCTTTCTTGTTGTTTGTGTTGAAAAATCGATTTTAAATTCGATTGGGCTTTTGATTTCTTTCGAGGAGGCATGATTAAACGATTAATCGTCGACGAAGAACTAGATGAAGAAGAAGATGGAGGAAAAAAATATTCGAACCTAGGAACAAAATGGAAATGGGGATATATTTTGGTTTTTAGATTTTAAGTTTTAGGGAAAGGGTATAATAGTCTTTTCAGAATGTTTTTAATTAACCAAAGTGTATTTTAGTATTTTCAAAAAGTCACCCCTTAGAAATGGGGATAGATAATCCATATCCCCCAATTAGTATTTTTATCTCCCAATTGCGCGTTCAAAAAAAATTTTTAAACTTTTGAAAATAAAGAAAATAGATACTCCCTGGATTGATGTTTTAGGTTTTTTCCAAAATAGATGAGAGCTATTTTACAATTTCCCTTCATGGAATCACACCATACTATTAATTCTCATTGTAATCAGCAGATAGATAATCACTCTAATTTTTAAATCTATTCTAGGGAGGATATATACTCTTGGATGGAATATTTGGTTTATCCCGAGTAAATTACAATGGGATTCATAATTTATATTAAATCTAGGAAGTAAAAACTAGGAGTTTTAAATTTTTAGGAAACTATTAATATGGGTAGATTTGGAAAAAAAATATACTCCCTCCGTCCCTATTATATAGGCGGAATATTGGATTTTTCTAGTCCCACTAGATAGGCGGAATTCTAATTTCAATGTGCTTTTTGACATATATACCCTTATTTATGTTGTATGGGAAATTGTATTGAGAATAAGACAAGGGGTATAGACAAGAAAAAACATAAAAATTTATGAAAACCATGCATTTTCTTATTCTAAGAGATTTCATCTTCTCCGCCTATATATTAGGGACGGAGGGAGTAGTTTCTCTGTTGTTTCTTAATCTACGTGAAAAACTCTAGAACATCAAGTAAAACGGAACGGAGGGAGTATAAAATATTCTTACTTAGGAGTGCCACAGTTTATTGATAAGTCAAATCTCAAAACTTTTGACTTCATAGTAAGTACGATGGAAGAAAGGATAAAGGGTTGGAAAAACAAGATTCTTAGCCAACCAAGTAAACTGATTCTTAACAAATTAGTCCTTTCTAGTATGCCTAACTACCAAATGGGATGTTTCAAACTACTCAAAAACATAACAGTTAAAATTAACTCCATTCAAAGTGATTTTTGGTGGGGAAAAGAAGCGAATTTTAAAGGTTACTACATAAAATCTTGGAAATTTTTGTGTAAATCGATATCCATGGGAGGTTTGGGGTTTAAGGACACTGAAAAGATAAACCAGGCAATGATGGCTAGGATTGCCTGGAAAATAATTTCAGAACCAAACTCGTGGTGGGTGAAAATGTTTAAAGAAAAATATTTCCAGAACAAAATCTTTTTTGGCTTTAAAAAACCTATGAGATCATCTAGGATGTGTAACTGTGTTTTACAGGGGGACACACCTAATTCATAAGTATACTTGTTGGGAAGTTGGAGATGGTTAGTCCATAAACACATGGACTGATCATTGGATACCAGATTTAGACATTAGTCTAGATTAACTCTGTTCTGAAATGAACACCCTGTTAACACTTGTATCGAATCTGATTAATCCTGATATGAATAAGTGGAACCATGAACTAATCAATGCAACGTTTCCTCATATAATAGCTCAGTCAATTTTAATTATTCATCTGTTTGTTGATATGAATGATACCTTAGAACAAGATAAACTAGATAGAAGTTAACTAGGAATGGTATGTTCACAACCAGATCTTTATATGATAAATTATGTGGAAAACAAAATGTTATAGCTGAAAGGGAGCTTTTTTGGAGAAAAAAAATCTGGAAAGCTCAATTGCCACAAAGAATAAAACTTTTCCTATGGAAATGTCTAAATGATGCATTACCTGTAACTCAAATTCTTAGTAGATATATGCAAGATGTTGACAATAAGCGCATATTCTGTAAGGATAGTATATAAATTGTACATCACTTATTTTGTGAATGCTGGTTTGCTAAATCTATCTGGATGTTGCCACCCTCACCTGGTGGAGGTCAACACAATGCTGTAAGAAACTCTTTCATTGAACACTATAACTAGTGGAAAATTCAGGGAGACAATGTAACTGAAATTAGTGCTTCGAAATGCTGGTACGTATGGAAACAACAATGTAACAAAAATTTGAGGATAATAAGGCATCTTCTTTACAGACCTCTATAACAATTCAAAAACATCTAAACTACTTGAATTGTAGACACAGAAACTTGGTTCAGTCATCTGTTAGTCCGATAACAAAACTTAAACATAAAGTACTATGGAAACTTCCTGAGATAAACTGTCTTAAGCTAAACTTTGATGCATCTTGGATTTCTGATATTGTAAATGTTGATTTTGGACTAATACTAAGGGATGATGCAGGTAATGGAAGAGCAGCTAAGTCAGGAATATTCCTTGCTTCAAGTACAAAAAAGGCATAAGATGTTGCTCTCTTACAGGGAGCAAAATGGGCCAGAGATGAAGGTTGAAAACATTTCTGGATGGCAGGAGATTGTAAAAAGAATAATTAGATTTATCAAAGGGAAGGCTACAATGATGGACTGGAGGAATCAGTCAATAGTAAAGGAGGCAATGACAATCTTGGCAGGATGGAATAACTTTTTAGGTTTTAACTACATCCATAGATCTGGCAACTCGTGGCTGATAAATTGGCGTTGAAGGGAAGAAAATCTTCAATTTTCAACAGTTGGAGGGAAGATTTACCTGCCTTCTTAAATATGTTTATTAATTTAGATAACTTAAGTAACGAATGGGGAATGTAGTAATAGTACCATTAGTGTGTTGTCTCAAGCTCATAACAGGGTATGTCCTGATATGATAACATGCAACAACCTTTCTTCCTCTTATGTATTCTATGGTTTTGGTTTTCGTAATGCATATCACTTTATTCTCAAAAAAATAAAATAATACCTAGTCTACCTTTTGTTTTAACCCACCTTAATCATGCTTCCGCTGGGGAAGTCACCATATATAGTGCTCTATATAATGTTGCAAAAATTGAACAATATATTGTTGTTTGGTAAGTTCAATTTAAACTTACTGGTATAGTAGACAAGAGTTCGGATAAGTTCTCGGTTGCTTCACGGATACTTTGAGGAAGAGGAAGCTGTCTTTGTACACTAGACATTGCCATTCTTAAGATATCACCTGTTGTTTCACGTTGTAGATGGAAGAACTGGTTATAATGTGCAATTGTACTGTGTCAACAGATTACTTGGATGCTAAAAGTAAAATTAACCTGTGGAAGAAGTTAGAATATTGACAAGACCATTATCAAGTTGTTTCGGAAGGGCTTGTAATAGAGATATAAGACTTCCAAGTTGCGATTTTTTAAATGATGTAGCTGCGAAAAGAAAACATTTTAGCGAAACACAAGCAAACATTCCATCACAACGAATAAATTTTATTCCAATAGGTACTACACCTGGGTTGGCGAGTATTAGCAAAAGATCAATAGCAGGATTACGAGCAGCAACAGCTAGTGCAAGACATGATCCTATAGACTCTCCAACAAGATATATGGGTCTATTTGGTGAACGTCGATGCTCGTCTTTAACTGTTTTCTCCACAAATTGGACCAACTCTGCAAAAAAAAACGAAATGAGTTTGTATATAAGTTCATAAAATTCACAATCTGATGCTATAGTTACCACAAGAAAGGTTTATTACCTTTAAACGAGGTACGATCTTCAATTGGAATATGTAGACACCATATGTCGAACACTCTACATATGCACATCAAAATTCCTATTTAGAAATTCATTTACTTTTTTTCATTTTAATGTCAATATAGATAAATATAATATCTAGTTGTTAAGTGTTATTAATATCAATGACAATAACAAACTACGGATGGACATCAATTAGACTGCTACAAAGTTACTAAATTGTCTTTTGGGAATTGACTTGTACTCAAATAGATTTGGGATTTGTTCTGCGCTCAAGCTAATATTCAGTTTACTCTTTTCACAAACTTGGTTGGTTTGCTCAAGAGTTGGCCTTCGTATAACGACTCGACTAGCAATAAAGTAGTTTGGAAATGTTTACCTGCTAGTATTTGTTGGGATGTCTGGCACGAAAGAAATGCACGCTGCTTTAACAATAAGAAAAGGAGGGTGGAAGATGTGATAACTGATGCCGAAGTCAGCTCTTTTTATTGTGCTTCTTCCTGTGTTAGTTTAGGGAACTTCTACATCTAGGAGGTTATAGTTAACTGGAAAATTTTGTTTTTAACCCTCCTTAGTGGTCTTTAGGCTTTCGGGTTTTTTTTTCGTAGTCTTGTTTTGTTCTCCTGTTTAGTGGCATACTTTGTGTAGCCGGGACAAAAAGACTCGGACAAATATGGGACAAGAAGTGATACCCCTAGGACCATAGATTAGCATGGATGTTTTTGTGTGCTGCCATGGACCATATTGATCCTATGTCCATATATTTGATGTCCTGTCTTTGGTATTTTCGTTATTAATATATTTTTTATTTTATTTACTGGCAGGATCATCAGGTTTCAAAATAAAAAAAAAAGTCTTTCATCTCCATTTTTTTGTCCATTTCTTAAAATGTTTTGAGCCGTATTTATTTTTTTGTTCCAAAATAGATCTTTTATTCCTTTGGTTTTGTCTTTTTTAGTATTTTTTCTATTTAGAATTAAAAAAAAACTCTCCATTTTACGATTTATCCTATATTTTTTGGAATCACACACAGTATTTCCTCAAGCATAAATTCTCAATCATACAGTTCTCATCAACACATAAATAATTATTCCAATTTTTAAATTTTTTTCCGTGAAAGATATATATAATTTAATCTATAAAAATTTGGTATATCCCAAATAAATTTTAATGGGATTGATAACTTTCCCTAAAATCTAAAAACTATGTTATTTAATTTTTTTTAAAAGTTATTAATATGGGTAGAATTGGGAAAATTTAACGCTCTGTAATATTCCTTAAACTGTGAGAACTTTTTTATAACATCAAGTAAAATGGAACCAAGAGTACTAAATTCCGCCCCAAGTTACCAAATCCCATATCTAGTAGGACAGTTTACTTACTTTCCCAATCTCTCGTGATTTGAAATAAGTCCGAGACCCAACCCATCAATCCCTGACAAAAAGTTACAATAATACGAACTGTAAAATCTTAAAGGGAGTAAACTCCGTTATCCGGAAGAGAGGCCGAACTGTATGGACATAATAAAAGCAAATGAGATAAAATCCATATTGCACGTACCAGGCAAGTAAAGTAGCAACGGAGAGTTCTTCCACTGATTTTTGCATTCCAGAGGTGAAAACCAACGTGGTGGTTCGCCGATACCGCTCGTTCTATAAAAATCTTTCGTTTGTTCCGCGTAGTCTCTGAAGTTCTTCGTCACCGGTTTATTACTGAGATCGTGATAAACTTCTTCATTCAGGACTGGCACTTTAGTTTGTAACGAGGATGTCGGTGACACTGCCTTTAGTTCCATTTGCCTCTTCGACATTGCTGTTGCTGTTATACAGCGTCTTTCCGTGCTGTAATTCGAATTTTGTTCAGTATACAGAGCTGACAGTGTCATGGTACAAGTTTCGGATGAACTATTGAAGTACCTTATTATGTTCGACTTCCATGGTGCGGAGATGGATTTGAGCATCATAGTATTTGCTACTATGGCCGCCATCTCCTTCTTCTCCCACTCTCTAGAAAAGATGGATTTTATTCTTGTTTGGGGAAGAAACAGAACAAAGAAGAAAAGTCTAACACAAAGTGGGCGTTGCGTTTGGAAAACGTTTTTTTTCAGACGTGTACAATTTCTTCTTCTTCTATGATTTCCTCGTCGTATATATATAATTATGTCTTGTCTTTAGTTTTCGAATTTGTTTATTTTTTCTCTGAATTGTGGTCGACCCACAAATCAATCGATAAATTTAAAAATTCGTTGAATATACTTCGTTTTCGAGGATGAAAGCTTCACAAGAGTCTCAACATTTAACCGGAATAATACGTGTGGTGATAAGTTAGTGAGACAATGATTGATGTTTCCTCCCCTACGTGGCTGCATAGATACATAGTTCCTGGGAAGAATTTAGACGCAGCAGTTTTACTGACGAAATCCGATCATGATTCATTTACCCGATTGTGGTTGCTTCCCAAATGTCACTATTCACGCTCCCGACAGGGCAGTAGAAAAAGTAAGATAGAAGACATCAAAACATGTAATCAGAAACATTGATGTGAGTAAAAGCGAAATTGGTGAAATGTTTGTTACTAGTGTATGCAATGTTTGTTACTAAATGGGTCATCGTTACCTTGATTGCATTAGGCAATCTAAATCTAAAAAACTCCTGTTCATGTTTTCAACATGTTCCGATGAACATTGGGATGGATTTGATCCATACTGGCTTTCTTTTGAAAATCAGTTTGACCCTAAATGTTTGGTCATCTCCTTTGGGAGAGAGAAGGTTTTCTGAAACTGTTTTTAGATCTGCATGGATAGATTTGATAGGAAAGAATTGGTGGAGATACTACAATTTGTTTAACTGTTTTATGATCTTCCAAAACTTCTGTAAGGTTTCCGGATCGGGTTTTTCATTAGCCTTTTTTTTCGGAAAAAAAAAGTGTATGCAATGTAACATTGACAGAAACATTCTATACGGAGCAATTTTAACGGTCGGTACTTGGTAAATGTCCAAAATATTGGTTAGACACCCAGCATATGATTCGTCAGAGACTGTTAAGCCAAGCAGTTGACTTAATATTATGTTTCCAAAATGTTAGTTGGATACCCACCATTTAAGATACTATTAAGAGTGCATGTAATCCCCGAGAGATTGTTAAGTTAAACAATTGACTAAAAAACTAATAAAACTAGTGTCTCACCTGTGCTTTGCACGGGCCTAAGTTTATAATTCTTTGGCAATGTGATGCCAATTGACCGATTCTATTTCCAATTTTTTTCTCTTTTTTCTTTCAATCAAAATTGTCTTTTTGCAACTTCTTCAAAATCCATCGGGGATCTGATTTAGGTATAAAAATGTCCCATTTGGATACTTTCTCCTGCTTATTACGTGACGTTTGACAACTAATAAAAACAAAATTAATAACCCAGTAAAGTGTCACCACCTAATCTGATTAGGGCTCAGTATTTACGTAAATATCTTTCATGTTTTGATTTTCGCGACGTTGATTTAAGGTATATGTAAAAGGCAAACGTAAACTCTTATTTATTTCTGTACTACAACAAATAATAAAAAATGAACTTGACAAACATCGAATTAAGATGCTTACATGTTTTAACACAATCAAGATGGAGAAAAAACAGAGGACCGAAACACCGAAGATTGTCAAAATACTTCTAACCTTGAGCAGAAAAGACCCAAAATGAATGAAAAAACAATAGAAAGTAGCAAGTCTGTAGAAAACTTCAAGGCTCGTAATACAAAATACACAGAACCCATTTTATAACATGTTCACATACAGTTGACACCAAATCTTGCAGACTATAAGAAACCTGAGTAGACATTACTATTCCATTTTCTGATATCTGGTCACAACAAATGCAAGCTAATTCATTAAGGTTTCTGTAACTTTTAAGGGTATTTAAGCCATCAACAAATGGCAGCTAATTCAATAGATAGCAAATCTGGTCCCAACATAGCTAACCAATTTTTACTAGGAGCAGCAATTTCTCCCTCTGTAGCATGCATTGTTGAGCCCAAATAACTGAAACAGTGTTAGTTACTAAATTAAAAAACACCCACCATCACAGTGCCAAATTTATAGTTCATACATCAATGAATTGGCAAACCTGGTGCACAAATATTTCCTTAAAAAATGTGTTGGTAGTATCTACCCAGTAAGAATAGTCTTCAATCTGAAAACAACAATACCCAACATCAAAATCAATTAAACATAAAACATAAATAACCAAAATAACTGTAATTCAGTTTTACTGTCAACCTCATATCTCTTTTATCTCTTGTTAACTTAATTATGTTTACTGCACAAATCATAGGTGTGGTAGTTGGCAATAACTTTACGAACAACAATCTCATCTTCACCAGGATCACAGAGGTCACTTAGAGGCATAAAGATGTGAAGTTACAACCACTCTCTCGTTCATTGAAGTGATGTTGTGTGTACCTATAGAAGCGCAAGAGTATTGAATTTACAAAGAAACTATGGACACTGTATTATTGCAAAACAAACAAATAATAAAGCTAATATCCACTACAAATGGGCGATGCGGCAAGAAAGAGCATGCAAATTGTTGAAACTCAATGCAACATTCACATATTTAAGAGCGCATGATAAAGAAAATGTGGGGTCTATAATATTTGGTAATTTGTCTTACATACAGAGACATATTAATTCTGGTAGATTCTCTCTGTAAAGTCAAATCGAACACATCCAAACTGAACTAAGCATATCTAGAGCATGCAAAATATAATACACATAATTTTATCAGAATAATTGTTGTAAGCATGATCTGTCTCGAGTCATCTAGAGAATCAGCAAAAGAATCCTATGTTTAAAATACGTGCCCCGGGTTTAATCAAATACCTCCAGTCTTCAAATGTCGGTACAGATGCAGATATTTAATCGTATTACTCTAGAAAGCAAATTACCTACAGACAATACCGATAGTTCTTTCTATTGCTTTGTAAATCCTCATTGCTAAAATCTTTTCTCAGTCAGAGTTAATATTTTTGAAAAAGTATTCTACAGGTTTATATCCAAAGTCACGAGTTCAAAAAACAATGAATTTCTTTAATTTTCATATGAAAGTGTTTAGTCTGATTACCTAAATCGTTCATGACTTCCTGTTTTGTGATCCACTACCGATAGTCTTTCTATTGCTTTGTAAATCCTAAATGCTAAAATATTTTCTGTGTTTTTGTGGTATTTTCACCTCAATCAGAACTAACATTTTTGTTTTACAGGTTTATATCCAAAGTCCTGAGTTCAAAAAAAAAATGAATTTCTTTAATTTGCATACGGGAGTGTTTAGACTGATTACCTAAATCGTTCCTGTTTTGTGATCCACATACATGATTCTCTCCCTTGTAGATCTGCAAGGACTGAGATGGACTCAAATTATACATAAATCATAAAAGTAACAGGAATTGAGTATATACACGGAGTATGCTAAAAATATTGGCGCCAGACCTCTTGCCATGCTTCGAAAATAAGTTTCAAAAGAACCTTGCATGTCTCTCTATCACAGAAAATGAGTGATAGGAAGGGCCACGCCGCTCTTCGTTTTTTAAAAATTGTTTATCTTATCTAGCTCAGTGATTTTGGAACCATTTTTGCAGCAATGATACAGAGCACCTACATCAAAGAACAAACATGAAAAAAAGAAACACCTGGATTAGGTGAAGTTATACTAAACAAACCTACTATAGGGGCTCCAAGAAAAGAGTTTTGAGGGCTCACAAGATGACAAAATCGGGTTATGAAATAGTAATCAACAAAACCACATATCTAACTATTTTTTGTGATGGCTAAAATACCCTCCAAGAATTATAAAATTAAATTCATTATCTTTTCCTTCTCTTTTCAATCATAAATCATGATGAAGATGATGATCATATACAAAAAACTAAATCTATTATCTTGTCCTTCTCTTTCCATTCATAAATCATGATGAAGATGATGACCATAAGAAAAACCATATTCTTCTTCTTATTTTTCTTCTCCGTCGTGATGAAGATGACGATCATAAAAAGAAAAAACTAAGAAAACCCATCACTTATTTTTGCAAAAAACAGTTTCAGTACTGTCTACGGTTGGGAAAATTCATACTTCCCAACCGTAGACAGTTCAGTATACGGTTGTTGATGGTGGATTTTCATTTAAGGTTAAAATTGTAAAAAACCCGGAAAAACTATGCGGCTGACATCTTGTAAAAGATAAAGCCATTTATAAGTGTTGGATACTCCCTCACTTAATTCACCAAGAATGGAGCATGTAGCAACAATCCCATTACGTGAATACATGAAATTCCTCGAGTTGGAGCATGTGGCAACAATCCCTTCTTGTGAATTTCATATCGGCCTTGTATTTCAGTACTCATTATCGGTGTGGCATGACGACTGAGTGTTACTCTTACGAGTAACACGAACCTCAAGCACTATAATGAAACCATGTACGAAATACCGTGCACAGTGACTCTCGGTATGTTATACTAGCCTGATTGAGCCCCTCTCGGTGTGTTATACTAGCCCGATTGAGCATCCCGGACTGACCGTATCGGTCGGGATATGATCGATCGCATCATCCAACTCCATAAGCATGATTGGATGACCCCGGATCAATTCCATCACCCCCAGCGGTATGGAATACCCACTACCGACCCCCATGGTCGGTCATTGGCCTAGCTTGCCAAGAAACCGTTCATACCAAGCATTATGGACGGAAAACCCTAAAGTAGGGTTTGCGGCATATTACATGTGTCGCAGTGGCCTCAACCATCCATCTTCGCGGTATAGATGGAGGGTGTAGATGTAGACTCAAAGGCCCGAGCATGTCAACATGATCACCGTGGGCCCGCCTACACACTTGACCAATCGGTCAAAACCAACCATGTTTGGTCGTGACAAAATTGTCACCCAAACAAGAGATGGCGCACGGCTTTGAAAGCCAAAATTAGGGTTTCAAGCCATCACGCGCCGTCCCATCTTCTCAGGCACGAATGGAGGGTCACGAGTTGGATTAAATAGGTCCGGTCATACCAGCATGACCATCGTGGACCCATCTACCTCCTCATGTGATCGGCCAAGGCATACCATGCCTGGTTAATCCAAAACGTGCGCCCAAACTAGCATGGCCACGCCTCCCAAACCACAAACCCGATCTCGTCAGCTCAACTCAACCCTTTAGGACGATTTGGATGGCTCGGATCACGTTTTCATGGGATAGTCGAGGTATAGGTGTGAACATCGGCCTACTACCTACACGGTGGTATGATCGACCAAGACCGACCAAGATGGGTCGTCTTGAAACGCATGCCCAAACTAGGGATGTCACGCGGTTTCCACTCCTTTGTGGCAATGGATTTTACGCAAACCGATCTCAACCACTCAACTTTATCGGTCAAATTGAGTGGCCTAGATCGCGCCTTCATGGGACAGTGAGGTATGGACGTGCACACCGGCATGTCTTTGTCTACACACATGCCGGTCGGTCCTCTCCAAATCCCTTTCCATGCTTGGTTTCGACCAAGGCGAAGAGTGATGCTTGCGCACCTCTTTAAAAAACCCTAATATTCATTAACGGTCGCGAGATGAGTGTCTCAAAGATCATCTCATCCGTCCAACTTCACCGACTTGGTTATACAACCCAGGTCGGGAGTTATTTGGTCGGTGAGGTGTCATTACCCATCACTTTACCACACTATAATGCGATACATGCATAAAATACACACGATACTTCACAAGTATCGACTTCTGAATAACACGGTTATTCAATTCAGCATTACATGCTATCTTTCGTGGATCCACGATCCACACATTCCGGACATCAATCATGTCACAAAGCGGGGATACATACTAGGGTATTGGTGCGCGGTTTACGGCGTGCGGCGTGCAACGCGCCATCACAAGAACGTGTCGGGGAAGTCATGGACGGTTAGAGATGAACATGAGAAGTGGGCAAGGCCCCAGTCGTGTGGCACCGACGCACAACTCCACTACTCCATCACTCCACTTCCTCCACTTCCCACGAGAGACATGAATGAGGCTCAATGACTTGTATAAATAGGTTCTCATTATTTCAAACAACAACACAAGTTCGAGATGAGACGAGAAAACCAAGTGTTAATACAAAACGTATTCAAACACCCCGAGCTTGCTTGCATCAATCACAAGCCTGCTCACCTTTACATTTACCAAGTCATAAGCAAGCCAACACCTTCACAATCTCAACACCTTCTTCGCTTCCCTCCCTAAGATCAACCCCATCTCCTTCACTTTGTGGCCAAAAACAAGTCACAGAACGGCCATTTCTTGGTTTAGGTAGGACTTGCACGTATTGATCTCTCGAATCTACAAGCACTCACCGCGCAGTGCATTTGTTTAAGGTTTAAATCCATTCCTCATCCACACCCCAAATTACCAAATTCTGCAGGAGTAGTTTTCACCCATAAACAATTGACCACAGTGGGAGGTTGATCTATCGGTTGCAAAAAATTGAATTCTCAATTCTTCGATTTTCGGCTCACGATGCATCCTCATCAGGAAACCACATGCGGTTCAGATACCATGGTAAGTGTAGCTAGAATGCTGGAGGATGTCTTGGCAAATCAAGCTGGTATCACCAGAAGACAGAGCGAGACATTTCGCCTTTTGAATGACATAGCGGCACAATTACAAGAAGGATCGGCGGAGCATCTACTCAAGCGGTGCAAGAAATGCAATCCTTAGTCGGGAGTCACACCTTTACGGTGGAGAGGCAAAAGAGCGCGTAACCGCGGGTGACTCGGGAAAGATGAACAACATGGTCCGTCAACAATGAAGAACCGAGGCAACTCCACGAGAGGAGAGGACTTGTCCTGGAGTACTACAATGTCTACCGGATAAAGAAATGGAGCCTGCGGCTTACGGATCCTCTTTGGAAGATTTATATCTCAAGACCCTTGTCGAAGCCGTGAAGAAATGCTTGAGGAAGGAGAGATCAATCAAGGAACACGTGAGTACGAGAGGATGGGAACGTTCAATTCGATCACTCGGCGGTGATATTACAACACATCCCATCACCGAGCCAGGCAGGCTGCAAGTCCTGGCATCTCATCAAGTGTAACACCTCCTTAGTCACCCCGAGCAACAACTTCCACTCCTTCATCGGGATGAGGAACCGGAGGGGCGAGAGGAGGACCATCTCCCATTACCATTGCAGACTTGATGGAAAAGCGGGAAGTTCTTGTCAAGACTCAAACGGATATGGCCGCAACTCGGAAGAGGTACTCACTTTTCTTAAGACATTAACTTATCGATTTCCACATGACCATAACGGTCCCCGGAGCCAACAAGGAATGAATTCAACGCACGGAGAAGGTACTTCAATGGCACGGACCTACATGGACCTATCAAAGAAGCGACATCGGATATGAGCGGTCTGTCATGGAGGCTCCTATCTGGAGGCTGATCCTCACAACGATCTTCCTCAAGTCAATAGTTTCACTATGAACCGTAGGCCGGTGGATCGAAAGCGTTTTCTCTAGTGGAAAGTTTATGCAAACTTTCACACCTCTCAAAGAATCGGCACGCGGAGACGTTTTCTTGCAATCAACCGTAGGAAGGTCACGGCCGTGACCTACATGTCACCGCACGCATCAAGGATTCGAGTTCAAGACGGCCCTTATCTACACGGGAGCGTCTTCGAATGTGATTACTATCAAGACTCTCGGGACATCCAAGGTTCTCCCGAGGCAAGGTCGTACGGAATCCTACCACAATGACGGACTTCGAGGAAACCAAACCCAAGCACATACGGAGAAGCTCATGGAAAGAATCATACAAGTTCGTTGCGTCCCACTCCCCACATGGGCGTAAATTCATGAAGAAGACCGGCTTGCATCATTGAGGGCTAAAACCCACGATGCATCTTTGCGACAAGTATTCTTCTCCATCCCGTGAAGCCGACCAACGTTCACACGAAGAGGGAACGAACTTTTGTGGCGAGTCATGACCGAGAATGGGAAAACGGATACCGACACTTCCATTATCAATTAGCGGGGAGACTGTTGCCCGGTCTCTCCACCCAATGGAATACTACAATAGCAACGAACCACAAGAACAAGTGCTAGATGCTCCACAACAAATTGCAAGATGGCACCAACTCCACAATCAGATGAGATTAAAATCATTGAGGAATCCCCCAGAGGCCTATCTCCATCACTCAACCTTGTGTATGGACAAACGCACAAAGCTCGTGGAACTTCTCAAAGAGTACCGGGACGTATTCGCTAGGAGATATGAAGAAATACCGGGATTTAGATGAAAATTGGTCACCCATCATCTACATGTCTTACACAGATCCAAGTCGGTTAAACGGTTGCGGTTATGAAAATGGACCAGATCAGGTCTTGCATAGACTTCGAGAGACTTGAATAGTCTTGCTCCAAAAAGATCCTCCTCAACCTAACATCGACATGTCAGTAGATGCAACCAGCGGACACGACATGTTCTCCTCCATGGATGGATGTAGCGGCTACAACCAGATAAGGATGTACGAGCATAACGCAAGTAAGATAAATTTTCGAACTCCTCTCGGAAATTTCTTATTATACCATACTGCCATTTAGTTTAAAGAATGCCGGTGCAACGTATCAACGCTCTGGCAATCTTCCCCTTTAGAGTCGATACCTCAAGGGAACAGACCTCAAGAAGATAAATATGTCCACGCGTCATATCAAGCAAGATCCCAGGGCGAGTCACTCTATCGGAAGTGGTCGAACAAGATTCGGGCGGGAGTCACTTTATCGACAGTGGTACTGTCCATCATGCTATATTGGAGAATCTGCGCTTTTGGTCATCCTCCTGGAGTCATTGAACGCTCCTCTACAACAACATATGCCACGATAGAAAGAACCAGGCTGCTGGAAGAGCCTCATAATGTTTTTAGGGGCATATATCTCACCAACCAAGCGATACAACATTCACCTTACGTATGCGGATTCCTTGAAGCAACAAGAGGAAAACCACCAAGATACAACATCCTGCGCGTCCATCAACCCCAACTCCAGTACCACATGCACGAATCCCACAATGATGTAACAACGTCAAAGATATTCCATACCTGGCTCGACAACAACCACTACGAACAAACCATGTAAACCACACTTGGGGACTGAGATCAGCATGAAGTTCCTTCACCATCAGTCAAGGAATTCTTCAACATGAGAGATGTGGTCGAGTCAAGAAGCGTAGAATTCGCAAGGGTAAATCGAATCGAAGAGGGAAACACTTCAACACTCCCTCTGCGAAGCTCGCCCAATGGTCTATTCAAGAGCCGCCTCAACGCTCTCTCCGGGACCACGTTCGCTTGAATCCTCTTTCAACACTCTCTCCCGTGATCCACCTACACCGAAACCACTTTAACATCCTTATTATTCAACATACGTCTCATCCATCCTTCGTAAGAACCCAGTGGAGTATGGAAAATCTTTAAGTCAATAGGAGAAGGCGGATATTCGTTTCTCCGGAGACAAAATCTCATCACAAGTGATGAAGAAGAAAATGGATCAATTTCCATATTTTCTGAATCGGAAAGCAGGACTATCTTATGTTTTCTAATGTTTGGAAAAGCGAGGTGAACAACTCATCATCAATGTTCGGCATATCTTTGAAAGTTGTCAACACTTCGACTTGCACCGGCATTATCTCCAGAGACATCTCAACAAGAGTTCTTTTCTTCATTCCACAATGAAAATAGGAGTTAGAACTTGTATGAAAAACACATGAGGCGTGTAGTCACACATGACAAGATACAACCCACGCTCAACCGAAGCAGACACAACAAGCCCACGTTCGATCAAGCAGGCGCAGTAGCCCCACGAGCCGGGCGCAACGATCGGTCGATTAGGCACAATCCACGATCGAACGAAGAAGGCGCAATAACCCCTCGACCTAATCGGGCATAGCAAGGTCGATCAGGTAAAACCGACATTCAAACGGAACAAGCACGGAGCGGTCCCTCGGCGAAGCGAGGCATAACAAGGTCGATCGAAAGCGAGGCAAGACCGATATCATGCTAGGGAATACTCTCTGGACGCCTCTTGAACGCTCGCATGCTCAGGGACGAGGATGACCGTCTCTCTGGTAACATATAACTTTGTCTCATAAGTTTTATCTTTAATCTGTCACCATCTTATGCCTACCACACAATAGTGTAACCATTGTGTGCTAGGCGAGGACTAATGTTGATGGTGGATTTTCATTTAAGGTTAAAATTGTAAAAAACGAAAACTATCTTGACATCTTGTAAAAGATAAAGCCATTTATAAGTGTTGGATATTCCCTCACTTAATTCACCAAGAATGGAGCATGTAGCAACAATCCCATTACGCAATACATGAAATTCCTCCGGGTTGGGCATGTGGCAACAATCCCTTCTGTGAATTTCATATCGGCCTTGTATTTCCGAGTACTCATTATCGGTGTGGCATGACGGTCGGTGTTACTCTTACGAGTAACACGAACCTCAAGCACTATAATGAAACCATGTACGAAATACCGTACATGATGACTCTAGGTGTGTTATACTAGCCCGATTGAGGCCCCTCTCGGTGTGTTATACTAGCCCGATTGAGCATCGGACTGATTATCGGTCGGGATATGATCGATCGCAGTCATCCAACTCCATAAGCATGATTGGATGACCCCCGGATCAATTCCATCACCCCCAAGCATGTATGGAATACCCACGGCCCGACCCCCGCATGGTCGGTCATTGGCCTAACTTGCCAAGAAACCGTTCATACCAAGCATTATGGACGGAAAACCCTAAATTAGGGGTTTGCGGCATATTACATGTGTCGCAAGCGATCTCAACCATCCATCTTCGCGAGTATAGATGGAGGGTGTAGATGTAGACTCAAAAGGCCCCGAGCATGTCAACATGATCACCGTGGGCCGCCTACACACTTGACTAATCGGTCAAAACCAACCATGTTTGGTCGTGACAAAATTGTCACCCAAACAAGAGATGGCGCACGGCTTTGAAAGCCAAAATTAGGGTTTCAAGCCATCACGTGCGTCCATCTTCTCGATTTACGAATGGAGGGTCACGAGATTGGATTAAACGGGTCCGGTCATACCGGCATGACCACTGTGGACCCATCTACCTCCTCATGTGATCGGCCAAGGCATACCATGCCTGGTTAATCCAAAACGTGCGCCCAAACTAGCATGGCCACGCCTCCCAAACCACAAGGCCCGATCTCGACCGCTCAACTTGGCCGGACGATTTGGATGGCTCGGATCACGTTTTCATGGGATAATCGGTATAGGTGTGAACATCAGCCCCTACCACCTACACGCTGGTATGATCGACCAAGACCAGACCAAGATGGGTCGTCTTGAAACTGCGTGCCCAAACTAGGGATGTCACGCGGTTTCCAACTCCTTTGCGGCAATGGATTTACGCAAACCGATCTCAACCACTCAACTTTGCGGTCAAATTGAGTGGACTAGATCGCGCCTTCATGGGACGGTGAGGTATGGACGTGTACACCGGCATGCCGTCTACACACATGCCGGTCGGTCCTCTCCAAATCCCTTTCCATGCTTGGTTTCGACCAAGGCGAAGAGTGATGCTTGCGCACCTCTTCAAAAAACCTAATATTCATTAACGGTCGCGGATGAGTGTCTCAAAGATCATCTCATCCGTCCAACTTCACCGACTTGGTTATACAACCACAGTCGGGAGTTATTTGGTCGGTGAGGCGTCATTACCCATCACTTTACCACACTATAATGCGATACACATAAAATACACACGATACTTCACAAGTATCGACTTCCTGAATAACACAATTTATTCAATTCGACATTACATGCTATCTTTCGTGGATCCACGATCCACACATTCCGAACATCAATCATGTCACAAAACGGGGATACATCTCGGGGCATTGGTCGGCGGTTTACGAACGTGCGGCGTGCAGCAACGCCATCACAAGAACGTGTCGGGGAAGTCATGGACGGTTAGAGATGAACAGGAGAATTAGGCAAGACTGGTCGTGTGGCACCGACGCACAACTCCACTACTCCACTTCCTCCACTTCCCACGAGAGACGTGAATGAGGCTCAATGACTTGTATAAATAGGTTCTCCGCCCTATTTCAAACAACAACACAAGTTCGACGAGACAGAAAACCAAGTGTTAATACAAAAACGTATTCAAACACCCGAGCTCGCTTGCATCAATCACAAGCCCGCTCACCTTTACATTACCGATCCATAAGCAAGCCAACACCTTCACAATCTCAACACCTTCTTCGCTTCCTCCCTAAGATCAACCCCATCTCCTTCACTTTGTGACCGAAACAAGTCCTGAACGGCCATTTCTTGGTTTTAAAGCCGGACTTACATTGATCTCTCGAATCTACAAGCACTCACCGCGCAGTGCATTTGTTTAAGGTTTAAATTCATTCCTCATCCACACCCCAAATTACCAAATTCTGCAGGAGTAGTTTTCACCCGTAAACAACGGTTATGAAAACTCATATTTCCCTACCGTAGACAATTTCCCAACCGTAGACAGTCTACGGGTTGGAAAATTCATACTTCCTAACCGTAGGCAGTTCAGTCTACGGTGGGGAAAATTCATATTTCCCCACTGTATGCTGTCTACGGTTAGGAAAATTCATACTTCCCAACCGTAGACACTTCTGAAACTGTTTTTCAAAAAACCCAATTCGATCGATTCCGCTTATCCATGCATTGAAACCAATTAAATAAGATGGGCTTTTGATTTTTACCTTATTGAAGTTATTATGGTGGATTAAATGGTGTTAATCGATAATGAATTATTTTGAGAATTGACGATTAATCGAAGAAATAAGCGATGGAGGTGACGGGGAAGAAGAAAATGGAAGAATTAAATGAGAGAAATGAAAACAAATTAGTTTTAGGTTTTCAATATTTAATAGTTTAAGGGTATTTTAGTATTTTTCTTATGAATTAGGTCCCCTTATCTTCATTGTAGGATATTTGAATCCTTAGGAGCCCTCGAAACTCTTTTCTTGGAGCCCCTATAATAGTCTTCACACTAAATTCCCCTAATGCAGTATCAACTCGAGCTATCTGTCTAGAACACTAATACACTGCCCATACCTCAATTTCAATATGAATGACTTAACAGAGCCGCTAGCTCATCCTCAAAAGAAACAATCTAATTAGGATTATTAGGGTTTTAGGATATTAATTGGAAAAATGAAATAAATAAATTAGGGAGTTACATGAGACCTAAGCTTCTCATCACCCACCCAGGCGCGAATGCTGAAAAAGCATTAAAAATCATTAGAAACCTTTGATTCCTATAAAAAATTCAAATGAATATTTTACAAATACATAACATTAGTTACCTGTAAAAGTCGATCGAATCCCATATAAAGAGGACACCTTTGAAGATTTGTTTTTGAAGTCACAAAATCAGCAAGGAGTGATAATTTTAGCATTTGATACCTGAAATCCAAATATCATAAGAATGGTCAGAAATAAATATATAAACTCAAATATCGAAACTCTTGTCTAAAACCCCAGCCAAACGAAGAAGATGAAAAATAAAAAAAAAACAACTACCTGTTGTGGATCAGAGTTGAGATCAGATAATTATCCTGGCAGTAAGAAATTAGTAAACTAAAAACCTAAATATTAATAGAACCGTAACAAAATTCAAAATTGTTACCGAAAGGAGAGGAAAGATAAGAGGTAGAGGCGAAAGATATAAAGTCAAGGTTTCTCCGTATATTAAGTAAACTCTCGATTTCTATTGGTAGGGGGCCAAGAGCTCTAGAATTCAAGCTTTTAGCCTAACTTTCAATGAGAAGCCAACAATTTCTACTCAAATTATATATACAATAATAAACACTAATTACCTAACAACGATAAATCATTTTGCAAATAACATGTGATTTATTACGGTTTAATCATGTTGTGTTAGAGATCGATTCATTCGACAATTAAAATATGACCCAAAATTTTCTTCTTCTTTCTCCTCGTTCAAACCCAACAAGTCCGCGATTGCCAATTCTTCCTTCAACGGATAAAATCATGAACACGGTTAAAACTCAAAAGAACCCAAACATAAAAAAAATAGCATTTACATTCAATTCAATCCCTTCATAACCTAAACTAATTTATTTCATCATCAAACAAAAATCAAGAAATGAAGAATTTCCCTGAAAAAGAAGACTCCCAAAGGTAAATCTAAAAATCTTTCTTTGATGATTTTTATGTTTTTGATTAAATAGAAAACAAACCAAAATGTTATGTCCTTTATGCAATGCACTAGGATTGAAGAATACTTCTCAAGAAATCATTGTTCTTGTTAGATCATAGCTCAGTCAAACTCAAAAGTTTTGGATTTCAAGATTGTTGTCAATGATAGTTGCACAAAAACTATCTCATGATTATAGTCTACTAAAATCACAAGAACTTGTTGTCAATGATAGTCTACTAAAATCAGTTTCGGACCAAGATAAGAGTATGGTAGTTGAGTATCAAAATTCACCAAGAGTCCTGCTGTGACGAGGTCACCCTCGTGGAAACCAATGTAAGGGTGCGCCTTTTAGCCATTGGATAATACATCATAAATATTAACACATCTCGAGACATAACTAAAAAAAACAAAAATATGTTCATTATTAATCATAAATTATATTATTAAAAATCCATCCATAGACCCTTTAATATTCTTTTTAAGTTGTTATTCTTAACTGGTGAGTACAGTTGTTAATGTCCAAGAAAATCCTTTTTTTTGTAGCTAGAGAAAGGTCGCTCATGTTGTTCTTTTGAGAATGACATCAAATGCGGGAGAACTCAATTTGAAATTGTGCTTAATTGATATATCTTTGTAGGGAGTGCGGAAGTGGAATTGTAGGAGATGACTGTACATTTATTCTCCTTGATGAAGATGCTAATTTTACTTGGTGAAATCACCTAAATAAAAATCCGGTATGTTTATGTATAGTTATGATAACTCTTTTGTATAGTTCATTATGATCCCTTGTTTTTCGCATTTGCCAATTTTCCTGACAAAAAGAAGGAGAAATACTTAGTTGTAGTCTACTATAGCATTTGTGAAAATGCGGGGTACCAAATACACCACCAATTAACTTTTTCGTTCGGCAACCGGTATGGACAAACCTAATACGATCGCGAGTAGGTCAACTTAATGATCCTTGACAATATGAATATATAGTTTATATCTCTACCTCTTCTCAATCAGTATATATAAGACAATGAGTCTGTGAACCTGATTGTTGAGAAGAGTACTTGAACGATCTCAAAAATCAATATCCAAGATCAATCTAGTCGTATTCAAATAATCCAATCGGAATTCTACCAAGTAATTAAACTTTATATCTATTTTTCAAGATACAAATTCTACAAGGGACAAATCTTGTAATTGATTACAATTAAATGGAAAAATTTACTAAGATTGAATATGTACAACTTGTGTAAATTTAATTATAAAGATAAATAATATAACGCGGAAAAGGAAAAACATAGGATACCAGAAATTTTGTTAACGATGAAACCGTACCTACAGAAATCCCCAAGACCTTGTCCAGATTTGAACACCCAATTGTATTAAGCAGTTACAGACACTAGCCTACAAGAAACCGGGTTTTCCAACCTTAGTCGGCTCGAGAATTCAGATTTACACTGTTCACGAATTGGGTTTGCCAACCGTACTTGGCTTATGAACTCAGATGGACACATTTCTCCAACCGGGTTCGCCAACTTCAATCCTTTTATACCAACACCAAAAATTCAGTTCACCATGGTTCGTGAACTGTTCCCAACTGAACTTGTGGTTTGCGAAATAGTTCGTCAACCTTCCATGTAGTTATGAAACTCAGATATCCATGATTAGTGGTTTGCTAACCTGACCTGAGCATAAATATCTTAAGTTCATGAATTTCTCTCTTATGATGTTTGAAACATTCCCAAATGGTAAAATAAATTATATGGGTTATTTTCAATTGATCCATAAATTAATTCTCAAACAATAAGTTGTTTCATACTAATATTGTTAAGGACCTTTGAACATATATGCTAGAATCATATTTCGAGATTTTTAACAAGACAAGCTTGGCTCGAGATTTCTTCTCTGTAAATCTACTAGAAGTCATATGACACAGTCTCATCAGATAGAATGATAATAAAGTGAGTAAAATAGAATGGTTCAGTCTTCACATACCTGATACAAAAGTTCTTCAAATATCTTCGTCGATCTTCAGTCTTCGAGGGTGGTGTCTGATACTCAACTACCAAATTCTAACCTAGTCCGAGACTTGACTTAGTAGACTAGAAATCACAAAATATTTTAATAATCTAACATTAACAACAAGATTGAGATAGAAAAGAACAAATCTCACAGAATAAGTAATACATATATATAATCCATGAACATTAGGTATTGCAAGTCATCTTCGAAAATAAAATTTAATTAAATAAATTTTAAACATGCAATATGATAGTATTTGGAATACCTACTGCAGTTTTTACTAGTATGGTCAAATATATACTGAAAGTTGACACTGTCTAAAACCTTCCAGTTTCTGCCAGTACATCCAAATATGTATTGCAGTATTTATCAGTACGTACAATCTAATATGAAATATAAAGAAAGTTATTGTCAAAACAATTGTAAGGGAAATGTGAAATTGACGCCTACCGCCAAAGCTATCATACCAGCCATTGCATTGATCCTGATTCCAGTGGTAACTTATTACTAGTAAAGTAAATATGTACCACAGATGGTGGATTGACACCTTTCCTTATATGGTTACCTTCAAAAGTTAAAATAAATGTCATTGGAAATGGTACATTTTTAGTCAGTTTGAAAGAATGTTAAAAGAAAAAAAAAAATCATGAAATGACTTACTATAGTTACCTAAAATCTGAGAGAGGTTAGAAGTGGGATTCCATGGTTTCTGAAAGTGAGTTACGGGAGGTTGAGCACGAACAGTCTCTGCATAAACCACGCACAATGGACGTTCATATGCTCCTCCATTCACAGGGAAGAGTTTTAGGGCTGGTCTTACGGAGGGAAGCAGACGAAGAGAGTGATCAGAGAATTCTACGATTTGAAGAAGAATTGCTCTGAGAGGTTATGAGAAAGATGTGTTAGCTTGGAGAAATAGAAGACCTATTTATAGCTGAATTCTATAATCTTGGGTCGGCTAAGATAAGGATTGCTTGTCGTGGCGTGCGGATCACTTGTCCCTTTTCTTCAGGAATAGATAAAGATAAACTAGGTTGAGTTTATCACATTATTCCACTGCCCTTACTCTCTTCTGTGGTGAGAAATAAGCTGGGTATTTCTCACACATGCCGTAGATCACAAAACCAAAACCCTAATTGATTTCCCCCCATTTGTGTGAAGCTGAGTCAGCCGTTGTGATGACGTGTTGAAAGAGAGAAATATTCTCTTTAGCCGAGTTAGCCAAGATAGATAGACATTCTCTGATTTGTAAGAATGACTAGGATGAGTCACGTGAAAAGGCATAGGATTCCTCAGAATTCGTGTAGAGAGTCTGAGAGGAGCTGAGGTTGAGCTCCCTCTCTCCATGGAAAGTCACATATGTCATGTGGAGACCGTATTATTAATTGTGGGTCCCTCTCTAAAGAGCTTGTCCACGTTTTATGATAGACATGTACGATTCAAGCTCAATTTAAGTGTATTTGAGAGGCTGAGAAATAGGCTTGAGCCCTAGGTAAGGCATGTTCCTATCATGGGTAATATTCGGCCCTATCTGAGATTTCCCGAGATTTGAATATCACCGAGATTTTGCGGAGAGATGTGAATCTCTCTGAGATTTTTCAAGGAGATATGAATATCATCGAGATTTTGCTGAGGGATGTGAATCTCTCCGGGTTTTTGAGAAGAGATGTCAATCTCTTCAAGATTTTGCAGATAGATCCAAATCTGTATGAAGATTTTATTGACGGATCCGAAACTCTCTGTGGTCAGCTAGGATTCGTCCTGAAGAGAGAGAAAGGGTTTTGTGCTCCCGATTAATGTCTCTGGAGACTTTAGCTCATTTGTCTTTGACCAGCGTATATTGCGGAGATATGCTAGGAATCAACTGTGTTTATATGATAGGGCCGACAAGACCAGTGTATCTCGAAAGGATGTTCTAGGAGTCTGTTTAAAGGGCCCAGAGGCAAAATAACCAGTGTTTCTCGCGTGGATGAACTAAAAATTATTCAGAAGCCTTGGTAAGTCGAGTCATAGCCTAGAGTATACATGACCAGTGTATCTCATGATGATGTACTAGAAATCAGTCCTTGATCTCAAATAGGGTGAGTCGTGCTTACATGAGACACATATGTCTCCGTTCTGGGTCATTAGTCCTTCGGGGAAATTTTTACGCATCCACAGAGCCTACATGACTAGCAGTATCTCGTCGAGGATGTATACTAAGAATCATTACGTCAAAATTAAATGCTTCTCGCGAAGACATGGTGGAATTATGGTTGTTCTGGTTCATAAGTCTGCCGGGGACATTTTACGCTCTACAGAACCTAAGTGACCAGCAGTATCTCGTCGAGGATGTGTGCTAAGAGTCATGGCATCACGACCAGTAGTGTCTCGCGGGGACGTATACTATAAATTGTGGCTATGAGTGCCTTGAGGACCAAGGGCTTAATCTCTCCCGTGAGAGTTGAATTTTGTATATGGTCTTGAAATGATACTTTGCCCCTTATCTAAATTTCACCATCTACATTAAGCTCCCTACTCAAAGTAGAACCTTGATTTTTATATCATGACTTATGAGTATATAGATGGTGACAAATCATTCAGATAAAAAATTACAATCCACTCGTTCTTTTAGACTTGCGGAGTCCCGAATTTATGTTTAGCCTTTGATTGTTATGACTCTGATCTTGGAATCGACTCTGAATTTGGAACCTCCTGGGATTCAGTGTTGGGAGGCGATAATGGCATGATAACGGAGTCTTGATGAGACAAAATTCCCTTCTTGATCGAATGAAATTGTTAATTAGGGTTTCTTTGGCCGAAACCCTAATTTTCTTTTCTGTGCATCCTTAAGCTTCTAAGTTTGTACAAGCAAGTACGTGGAGCAAAGAGGGCTTTGGACGAATTATTTACGTCCTTGAGGCTGGTGTAATGCTATGAGAATAAATAGGCACTTACTTTTGAGGTTAAGAAGTCTAGATCCCATGTAAATTCTGAATCCAGGCTTGTACTGCACCTAAACCCTAATTTCTCTTTTTTGTCCGCGTCTGACTCCTTCAGACACTCTGGAGATGCTTGGAAGGTATGCATCTATGTTGTGAGGTCAGAATCTTGTGTGATGAGAGCATGTTTAATTCCTTGTACCAGTCATACACCTTTTTTTTTTTAGAGAAAATACATACTTTTGAAACTAAGGGTATTTTCGTCAAAAACCACTATGGGATTGATTTTTTTCTTCGGAATGAGAGAGGTCGTGAACTTACCTAGGTATTTTAATGGCTTGATAGAGAGAGATAGGTGCATGTATGGTCTTGGTTTTGAAAATTATGAACTCGAACTTCCCTGTTTGAGCAAAATTCCCTTTATTTTCTCTGATATTCTGCTTTTCTGGATTCCGTTTCAATCCTGTTCTTCTTCTAACACTTATAGAACTCAATATTCACTTGTATTAGTCCTTTGGAATGAGTATATGAGAGCTTGGTAGGTCTCTGGATGTATTAGGGCTTTCTTCTTTGAAAACACTCAAAATTTCGAAATAAGGGTGTTTTGGTCAAAATCCCTTATGAGCTCGTTTTTGTTGAAGAGTAATGAAATAAAATGGTATGAGAGAGGTGTAGAGAACCATCCAAGATAATGGGGAGAGTCTCGGCCCCCTCTCTTTTAGAGCAAATCCCTTTTTCTTCAAATTCTTGAGGTTAGGGCTATTTTCGTCAAAAGCCAAATTCTCTTCGACTTTGGTCCCTCTGAAAATATTTCGAGAGAATAAGTGACGCCCCACTGGCCTAGGAGGGAATTTTCACGCATGGGAAGATTTTGGTCACGGCTTGGAGGAATTTTTAGAAGGAAGAAAAACCTCAGTTTCCTTATTTGATCCAAACTCCTCTAATTTCCTCTTTTGGCTCAAATCCATTTTTCTTTTACTTGATGGCTTCCCTTTTGATCTAGGATTCAAAAAAAACTAATTTCCAACTATTTTGGGCGTGAAATAGGTGTGGAGGTCGGTCCACCCTTCTTCTACACGTTCTATTTGTATTATGACTCTTCGTTTGGGTGTTCGTAAGAAAACTTCAGTTTTGGGAGACTTGCGTAGAATGGATGTAAACTCTTCATAGGGATTCCAATTTTAGTCCCCGCCCCAAATTTGAAAGAAAAATATATAGGCTTTTTAATGCAAAATAATCACTTTATTCCGAGTTTGTTTAGTCAATTATATCCGTGTATACTTTTGATTTCAGAAATCCCGTTGTTGATGGTGGATTTTAGTTCAGGGCTAAAATTGTAAAACCAAATTTAATGCGCTGACATCCTGCAAAGGGTAAAGCCATTTGATAATACGCTGACATCCTGCAAAGGGTAAAGCCGTTTGATAAGTGATGAGTACCTCTTCACTTTATTTATTCGAAGCAATTCAATAAATACACAAAATTCACCCAGAATGGTGCGTGCAACAGCAATCCCAAATATTCTGTGAATTTGACTAGCATTAACAATTAATGTATGATTTTCCTAGTATTTTCCATGCTGTGTTCTCAGTAGAACTCTCATCATTGACATGAGATGACGACTGAGTGCTCACTCTCAGCAGAGTAGCATGAATCTCCGTGCCAATATTGAGACATGCATGAAATACCCACACACAGCTACATCACTCTCGACGAGAGTCTCGCATCGACGCGTTTTGGTTAGCCGATCGAGCATGCTTAATTTCCTTAAGGAAATCTAGACTGTCCAAATCAGTCTCGAAACGATCACGACCACACAAGTTGGTCGCGTAATTTAACAAGCCTAGCCAAACCCTGGCAAGAGTAGGCCATCATCGTGATGACCACCGGTGGGCCCGTTTATGCCCTATCCATTCGAACATCACGCGAACTCCTCCCAACACGTCAAACGCCAACCCTAAAATAGGGTGGTTGCGTTGCTTTGGAAGAAGCTCGACGAGCTTAGACTGTTCAAGGCAGTCTTAAAATCATCACGATCGTCCAACTTCACCAGCCTGGTTGGACGGCCTAGATCATCCCGCGAATGATCAAGGAAGCACTAACACACACGTTGGCGGGCCCATTTCTCACCTATCGGATCGGCCTTCTCACAGCAATGTAGTAGAGCAATGAACGTTTGCTCGAAACATGGCTGGCGTGATGCTTTAAAGGGTCGCGGAAATTCCACTAGTGTCTTAAATCGATCACAACCATCCAACTTAAACAACCTATTTGGATGGCTTAGATCGCGCCTAGGACCATCAGACAGGTACACATATGTTCACCGTCGGCCCAACGTGGTCTCCACACGGTCGGTCTCCCCAAAGGAGGAGCATAGCCTGCCAAATCGCTTAGTTAAAGTCACGCACACGCGACCGACCCAAAACCATAATTAGGGTTTGCGGCATGGCATATGTGTTGCAGTTTGATCACGACCATCCATCTTCGCCGGCTTGGATGAAGGGTGTAGATATAGACTAAGGAGGTCGAGAGCATCAACGTGATCACCGCAGCCCACCCCGTGCGTGCGGCCCCTGACGCCCTAGGCTAACCATGGCCGAGCGCCTCGAAACGCACGCCCGAAGGTGGTATCTCACGCGGCTTCCAAATCCTTTGCGGCAATGGATTCCTGTCGCAAATCGATCACGACCACTCATCTTTGCCATCCAATTTGAGTGGCCTAGATTGCACCTTCATGAGACAAACTGGTACGGACATGCACACCAGCAGGTCGTCTACACGTAAGCCCGGTCGGTCCCACCAAAAACCTTGTCCATGCTCGATTTCGGTCAAGCTAAAGAGCGATGCTTTCGCACCTCTCTAAAAACCTAAAATCCACCAACGGTCGCAAACATGTGACATGTATCATCTCGTCCGTCCAACTTTGCCATCTTGGTGGACTGACCTAGGCTAAGAGTTAAACATCCAATGAGGCACCTTGGTGATCACCGTCCGTCACTATACCACGAGTTGTGATCGGCCAAGGGATGGCCCGCCCACGTGACCTTCAAACGATCCCTTAAAGATGTTTGAACATGCTGCTATTTTAAGACGCTTAATCTGCAACTTACTCCATTAAGCTTTAAAACAGCGATGCTTCATACATATTAATTGTATTCGATGCATTACATGCATAAAATATACACGATATTTCATGAATACCGATTTCCTAAATAACTTAGTTGTTTAACCTAATATCATCATGTGTTATTTCCTGCGGGTCCCACGACTCGACCCACTCACTCGAAACATCAAACATGTCACAAACTGGGGGATACTCACTAGGGCATTGGTCTGGCGGTTTACAGCGTGCAGCGTGAAACACGCCATTACAAGAACGTGTCAGGAAGAGTGGACAGTTAACAGTGATGATGGAAGTGGGCAAAGGTGTGATTGTGTAACAATCAACACTCCGGCACGACCCAACTACTCCATCACTTCACCTCCTCCAGTTCCTATGAGATGAGGGTTGCACTCAATGACTTGTATAAATAGGTTTTTCACCTATTTCTAAACAACACAGACGAACACAGAAAAAACTAAGTGTTGTCGTCAGTATCCAGAAATCACCATTCTGATACAAGTCATAAACAGCCAACACCTTCACAATCTCAACACCTTCTTCGCTTCCCTCCCTAAGATCAACCCCATCTCCTTCACTTTGTGACCGAAGCAAGTCTGGAACGGCCATTTCTTGGTTTATGCCAGAATTGTACAGATTTATCTCTCGAATCAAAAGCACTCCCGTGCAGTGCATTTTGTTTAGGGTTTAGATTCGTTTCTTATCCACACACACCCAAGTTTACCAAAACCGCGAAACTTGATTTTTCACCCACAAACACCTCGTATAAAAATTTCAGGAGTTTTGATTGTACTTACTTCGGTGTTGGGACCAAATATCCTAGATCGTTTGTCCGTTTGAGGCGCCCTTTTGGTATTTCATTTAGAAGACATATGGGAACATATTTTCCTCAGGAAGCACCCTGAAATTCCTTATGGTTTGTCATCAGTTTTCAAGTCTTCGCGCTGGAATGTAAGGATTTCTGTTTTCGAAAGGAGTCCTTGTTGCGTTTGAACTCTTGATGTATTGAGACTCTTAGGAAACGATCCGTTGGAGTTTTACGACCTAATTAGCCTTCCTTAGCTTGTCATAGGTCGTGAATTCGTGCTTATACGTTTTTACCCTCAGTTACAAAGAAAGCATGTCTTCTCTTAATTCTTCATGGAAATATAAAACCACGTAAACTCGTTAATATCCTTGACGACGTGGATTAGGTTTATTGAGATAAAGGTAGGGATCTATTCGTGAGGATGGGATACGCTTTTGTGAGACTTGAACGTATTCTTGTTGAGCAAAACCCTAGCCGTGTTTTATATACGTCTCAACTCTTCTATTTTTGACATACTTTGTCTAACTCCTTTCTTTTTTGTAGGCTCACGTTATGAATACGATTCAAGAAAAACATGTTGATAATAGAGTGGATGACCTTATCTTTTTTGGCGGAACAAGTGTGCAACAGTCCCCAATTATCAGTAACTCTGGTGTTGGAGAATCCGAAAGAGGTGAGGCAGAGCGCATTGCCAGTTATCCTACTGTTGGTGTTGACTTTGTTAGCCATATTGCACGTTTCACTTCGGATGAGATACTCGTGGCAGATTTGGTGACATGGGGAGAATAACTATGAGCGGTCTTGCTTCTGATGATCTTGTAAATCCGAGAAAATGATGATCTTTTGCTTTCAATGTAATCGAGAGAGTCGCTGGATTCTGTTGGAGCTTACTGGAACAAGCTAATCTCCGGTCTTCGTTTCTCAGAGGAGGCCCTTATGGGAGAAAGACTGGTAGCCGAAGAGATGTAGAGGAAAGGATATGGAGGCCTTAGGGAAGAAGAGAAAGTTTTTTTCCCGAGAGGTAGACGCCACTGCTGCCAGATGATTTTCTTGAATGTTGGTAATTTCCTTCTCTGGTTCTTGCTTGTACCCATCTAGTGAAGTAAAGGCTCCCTCATGAGTTCGAACTTGATGCAAACCTTCGCTTGCTTCGTTGCATATCCGAGTAGGTGAAAACCGTATGTTAAATTTGCAATAGGAGGTCCTCCCTTGCACGGCTTTCACTTCGGAGGCTGTAGAAACTTCGTTTGACGTACGATTTTAGTGGTTGATAGGTGTCTAAAATACCTAATTTTATATCCAGTATTTATGCTTTCTTTGCGAGTTTTCTTGTAAATTATGTATCTTATGTTTGTTTTAAGCTGATCAGGTGCAATGGAGTCATTATGAACAAAAGAAGGAGAAAACGTTTATTTGGAGCGTAAAGGGCGAAAGGTCAACTCACCGAGGAGCAGGCTAAGTTGCGCAAGGAGGAGGTGAAAAATGAACTGTCAGTTTCGCATAAATGACAGTTGAGTCGAAGAATTGAATTGTCGGTTAACTGAAACCAACAAGAAATGTATGGGTTGGTTGGCCCTTATCCGCTATACCAGGGTGGTTATATCCACATTCATTCCTACACATGACCTAAAATTCAGAGAAATCATTTTCTCTTATCCCTCCTACTATCTGAAACCGAGAGAAACCATGGTGGCTGCTGGCAGAAGAATAATTCGCGATTTCTGGAGCTAGGGCTTGAGGATATGGAATTCAATCATATAAGAAGATTGGTTTTCGATTCGATTTTGTTTTAAGGAGAAATGATGTTGATGCAGTTAATTCTAGAAAACAAGGAAGAACAGGGATGAAGAAAGGGGATCTGCTAAGCGGATAAGGAATCAGAAGATGGAACTAGTGATGAAATACAAGTAATTGATGGAGAAATTGGATTTGGGTTTTGTTCCAGTTAGAATCTCAGCAAGAAAGAAGGTCAAATAAGCTCTTCTATTACCTGTCCGTGCAACTGAAGATTGCTGCCATTGTTATAGGTGATAAATGATGTTGATTGATAAAGATTTAGTGTTCTGAAATGATTTTAAGTAATGGGGTTGTGCGAATTTGTGTGGAATGTGAATGCAGGGAAGGATCGGTGACCTTAGGAATCACCAGCAAGGTTAAAACTGAGTTACCAGCTTGTGGCACACAGGGTATTCGAGAAAATGTCTGAGAGACTTTCAGTCACGTCAAGTTGCTGGTTTGCCATCAGCTAGCTATGAGTTTGGGTCATGTGTTTCAGGGTTCGAACTATAAGGGTTTTATGTTCTATGATGTACCAAGAAGTCAGTAAATGGAAGTGATGCAGCTGAAATTGAGATGCAGATGGAGTTTGGTTGTATGCAGACTAAATTAGTTCCAATGGCAGTGATGAGCATATGGAACTGAGCTGGAGATAATGGGTCTTAGTTTGTGAAAGAAATTGGTGGTTTCACTGGGTTTGAGTTCTTTAACAGTCAACAGTGAGGATGTGATATTGAGATTCGTGGGGTTGAGCAGCTGAAGTTGAGCTGCAAAGTATGAGATGGCTGCAAGTGGATATAAGAACTGATGGTGAATGGATTGGAGCTGAACTTGCATGTGGTTGTGATGTTAGTCAATGAGAATTGTTTCTGAGTTGCAGTACAGGGAATGTGAGTCTTTGGTGAAGTTAAACTGCAGGTGGTGGTTTGCAGCTACAGTTTTAGATGATTCTGGTGGAGATGTTGCTACAGAAGGAATTGAGTTTGCACATTCAAATAGAGAATAACTCAGTTTTGTGGAGTGCAGTTAGGTTATTCGCAGCTGCAGTTGAACTAAAGATGGTGGATTTGAGCTACAGGGAGATGGAATTGCAGGGTGGTTGCTTGGCTGTAGATAATGGGGAAGTTCGAGTTGTTGTTGTCATTTAGGAAGGAGAATGCTCAGGCTTACAACCTACAATGAGCTGGAATTGAATGAAGCTGTTGATCCTGCATTGAAGTTGTGGAGAGTTGATTGATACAAGGAAAGGAGTCATGGTTGAAGTGTGTTAATTGCATTGCAGGTGGTGGTATTGAGAGTGCAAATGAGCTGATTGCAGAAGGCTTGAAATGGGTTTGAATGTATGTTATTTAAGTAAGGTTGAAATGTCAAGAAACTAATGGCAGAGAATGGCTCGAATGGTTTGTGTATGAGACCGTTATGGTAATCGAGTACCAGGCTGCAGCGAGCGAAGGGAACTGGATGAGAAGATTTAGAAGTAGTTCTGGCAGAGATAGAGCTGAAGACAATGAAAAGTGCTGCTCATTACAGGGAGAGACGGAGTGCTTAAACCAGACTGCAGAACTGTGCGTAAACGCAGCAAGAATGGCGAGCCGGTGAGCCTAGCCCGGAATGCCGGATTTCAAGGATTAGAGTGGGAATCGCAAAGTTTCACTGAATCATGAAGGGGGTTCGAGTCGGATGCAATAGTTGTCCGCTGGACATATGAGCTACGAGTCACGCTTTTGGGCAAGTTTCCGCAAGAATCCAAGAATTGGTTAGATGGTTCATTTATGATGTATGGCTCAATTGTGAATGTTTGAATATGAGAGAAGTAGAGCTGAGCTCCCGGAATTATACACTTGCCTGATGACATCTTCCAATGAATCAGGTGGCCAGAGTCAGTTTTCCGGTGACCGGATTCCGGCGACTGTGACCGGATGCCAGTGATGACGTCAGCAATCCGACGACCCAGTTTTGCACCCAGTTTTCCATAGGAGGTGTTTTAATTCATGGGCTTGGTGGACTGCGTGGAGAGGGGTTTTGAGAAGATTTGACCTACTTTTGGAAAGAGTATCCTTTTGGAGAATTGGAGAAGCATATAAATAGAAAAGTCTTTCTCTAAACCTAGATATCTCCATTAGGGAGGCTTCTACTTGTTTTTCTAGGGTTTCACATGATAGTTCTTCTATGCTTTCTATGATGATTTCCAAAAACACAAGTAACTAAGTTTTCATTATTGGTTGAAGATGTACTTGGATTTTGCAACCAAGTTATGATTTTTATGAATTAGTTTTCTCTCAATATTATCGTTTGATTCCTACGGGTTATAATAATTTCATGATTGACGTATTGCAATATGATTGAATGTTTGTTTAGTTAAGTCTAGAATTTATTGAACTCACATCCATATCTATAGATATTTTAGGGTTCATCATCGAGGGATAACCTTGAATACGAGTAGCATGATATGATTACGGTTTGTAGTGATACATCCTTGTAATCATATGTAGAGTTTGACCTTTATCTGAATTTTCATGCGCAATGTATGTCAATTGCATTGATTAGCCTATTTCTGAAACTTAATGCTCCTGGGAATTGAACTTAATTAGCGCAAGGAGTTAGGTTATTCTTTAGGTAAAATTCACATACGCAGCTCTAATGTGTGTGTTGATGACTTAAGAAATTTACGGAGTATTCTTGCAATAAGATATTCTAAAGCTTTTGATGATAGCGAGATTAAATACGAATTCTATTCATACATTCAAAAAGTTGTTTACAATTGAAGATGAAACCTTTATCAAATATTTTTACATCCTTGATTTGCGTGTTTACTTTTTATTGTTTTGCCTTTATTTTATTTTAGTTTTATAAAAATCAGAAAATCCCACCATTGTTTTATATAAGAAACCGGAACATATTGACAACCTTAGTCCTCTCTGTGGGAACGATCCTTTCTTGCCCTTGCTATATTTTATATTTTGAGTAGTGAGAAAGTGAAATTATTTTTGACGCATACGACAGCGATCAGTGGTTGACCCCAACTATTGAACACAAGAGACTCGACTTTCATACAATAGTGAAAAATCCAGACTTAGAGCTTCCTTTGTTAATAGTAAGCACATGTGAAATCAAACTCGAAAATCTAGGGATTTTTTTATCAACAATGCCTTTCAGTGTTTTGATCATATATCTTGCATCGTATTTCGAAACATTATTCCCTTTTAACACGTGGTAAGAGAGACATAGACGGATATTTTCATCTAGGGCGAGTTATCGAATTCTTTACCCATTTTTCCCAGTTTGTCGAGTTATATGACTAAAATATGAGCCGTGTCTGAGTATAGTGGAAATAATAGACTCCTCTTCAAACCGATTGTGAACCCTAGTTTGTCTCCTGCATGCATTTATTATTGAGGGATAATTTGAATGCTTCTTATACTTGATATAATCTTGGTGCACGCGTATAAAATCCTAAAACATGTTATCTCAGCCAGGATCTGGGACATGGTCTTGCTGAGTACGGAGAAAATGCTGATGGAGGAGAATTCGATGAAACCAGAAAGAGATGCAAGATTTCTCGAGATAAGTCCCCTTCACGATGTTGAAGGAAAATCTCTAGTCTCCTAGTCCAATTGGGAGCATCGGATCTTGTATTCGTCTTTACGGAGTTATCCTTTTGATAACCATTACGACTGTGAAAAGGATTCGTATGACGTTTATAGGCAAATCTAGGTTTATCACAACACTGAATCCCTTGCCTAAAGGTTGGACAGTTACAACCTGTAGCGTTAAGGGGATTAGTCTTAACATATGATCTTGGTTTTAAAACTTCTTGTGATGCCCAAACAAGAACATCATGAAGTTTCTCATTCCTTATACGGAAACGACATCTCCTTTCCAGATGACCTTTATTTTCGCAGTAATGGCAAACATAAGGAATGTTCTTACCTCGATCTGTGTGTGCTGACTTTGGAGGTTGATATACTTTGCCTTTTTGAACCTTAACTGTCGGTGAAGGTATTTCACTTTTTCCATCAGTGGAAACCTTTTGTTGAGAAGAATCACTGGCCTTGATAAATTTTACCTCTTTGCTAATACTTAAAGCATCTATTCCCTTATATCCCAATCCTCGTGTATCACGATGATTTTTACTTGCTCCTAGCATAGTGGTTAATTTGCTTGAACTAGTGTTGAACTTTTTCAAGTCATCTCCCAACATCTTGATTTTATCAAGAGCAGCAGCTAAATTAGTTTCAAGACGTTTTTCTCGAGTGAGATAAGCGCTCTCTCTATCATCAAAACTAATTTGCTTAGAGTTAATCCTTGCTTCATATTCTGCATGTTTCTCTTCCAATGAAAAATACTTTTGATAAAGATTATCACATTCAAGTGACTTCATACGTAGGTTTTCCACAGAATCCTTGAGGATCGATTCGTTAGAATGATTCGAAACATAAACACCTGCGTAACATCTTCTCAATTTCTTGTTTTCTTGACATAGAGGAGTAAGAAGAGGAGTGACATGAGAAGTTGTCATCTTCTTCTTTTCCAATGAATTCAAAACTTTCACATACTCAGAGACTTCCTCATCAACATCTCTATCAATATCTGAATCACCTTCATCAGAAAGTTCATCCAACTGTTCTTCTAGGCGTGTTTCCCAGACTTCAATAGTTTTTACATTAAGAGAATGTTTAGATATTGACTTAGATGTGACAGTTCTCTCAGGTGAATCCAAGATTTGAGAATTATCTAGCAATTTCTGAACTGGTACGTTATTAGAGATAGACTCGTCCATAATCAGATCGCTACAAACACAGACTTATAAGGTCTTTAAACGTGTTTGCCTTCTCTGATACCAATTCAAAAAGCGGAGGTCTAACAACCACACCCAATATTTTTCTTAGCAATATGTATGGACAAACTCCAATATACTTTTAAGAGAATCAACTAGACAATCATACTCAATCTTAATAAAAGTATATCAAAGAGTTATATCTCACTTTCTCGATTCAATACTTACTCAAGCAAATAGAAATCTGCGAGTCTAATTGAATACGAAAGAAATCACTTGAACAGTACCAAAGACCAGTGTTCAAGGATCAATCAATTTCGATCAACAACCAAACGTTGGATTTCCCAATTGACCGATTCAACGCACAACCTGTGATATTTCAATTATATAACAAAATATAATGCGGAAAAGAAATAACACAGACACCAAAAGTTTTGTTAACGAGGAAACCGCAAATGGAGAAAAACTCCGGGACCTAGTCCAGATTGGACACACACTGTACTAAGCCGCTGCAGACACTAGCCTACTACAAACTAACTTTGGTCTGGACTGTAGTTGAACCCCAATCAATCTCACACTGATCCAAGGTATATTTGCAGTCCTTACGTCTCTGATCCCAGCAGGATACTACGCACTTAATTCCCTTAGCTGATCTCACCCACAACTAGGGCTGCACAACGGGTAGGGTGGGTAGGATATGGCCTATTTCGCCACCCTACCCGTTTAATGGCGGGTAAGAATTTTTTTACCCGCCAACCTACCCGCCAGTAAACGGGTAAGATCCTACCCGATCCATCACTTGACGGGTCGGGTAGGATAGGGTGGCGGGTATAACCGTTTTTTTTTCTTTCCTACTTGTAGTTACTACCTTCGCCGCCCGTAGACAAAAACGATCCCCAAAAGACAAAAAAAAAAAAATCTTGCAACAACACAGTAAGTAAGAGTCAGCCTATCTAAGTATGTACCCAATGGTACTGCCAATCTAACTAGGGAAAAATGAACATACAAAAACATCCTGCTAGGCACAAAGCCATTTGTAGTCTCAAGAAACGAGTTATATTCTTTTCAAAATCGACGATGAATCCCAGCCCAATTCCATGTTCTTCATGTGACCTTGTTCTTCATATAACAGCATCATCACCAAAAGCTCTTCATATTGACCTTCTTCTTCAATCATCATCTACGATGATGAAATAAGTACTAAGATCACCAAATAAATCTGCATACAAATTATCTCTTGTTAGCTTCTCTTACTGATACAAGGGAGAGAGCAAGCATATACACATGTATCTTCTATATCTTTGACAAAGGTATCAATCTGGTTCCAGTATTGACTGGTGAAATGCATCGATCAGCATCAGTGATGCGTGACTGGTGAAATACTGATACTAGCTAGCTATCAAAAAATTCATACAGATGCCCAGCATCATTATGTACTTCAAAGAGACTCAGTTCAAGGAAACACCCTTTTTTAACCTTGTAATTAATAATTATATATACGAAAAGAACAAAAGGAAAAAAAAAGAGATTCAATATCTTAATTAAGCACACGGATACTAATTCTCTAAGTACAGTTTGTATTATTAACGATTAATTCACGGTTAATAATCCAAAAGAAACACATCCCCATCGTCATCAGAACTTCCCACACCCTGGTCCCTAACTGGACCACCAGTCAATGAGCAGAAGCACAAGAAGGCACTAGAATTCATCGAAGAAGTCACGACTAATGCTGAACAAGTCCAGAAGAGACCTTTAAAAAGATGGTGCCCATAATTTCATATGAAGATCTCAAACCTGATATCGACCGTATCATCGCCAAAGGTAATACTAACTCACCACCAATCCTATGCGCGCAACCCATTTCCAAGTTCTACTGTACTTCAGGGACTTCATCTGGAGTGAGGAAACGAATACCAACAACAGAAGACGACAACGAACGAAGAGGGTTTTTCCGAAGCCTTGTAAAGCCTATCCTAAATAAGTATATACCTGGTCTAGACAATGGGAAAATTATGTTTATTTTGACTGTACAACCTGAAGCCTTGTAAATCCTATCCTAATATTACTTACGTCATCTAGCACTGAATTACATATAGAACTCAAAAAAGTACTTAAGAGGAAACAGTATGAATTCGTATTTCGCTTTAAAGACCAATTGGAAATATTAAATTGAAAACATTTGTACCACAGGATAACAAACAATTTTTCTTATAGAACCCTAGGAAGTATGTTCATGGTAATCCAATCTCGAGGTGAACCTATGTCTATCCCCAATTTAGTTCAGTGTTAAAAATCAACTAGCAATTGGATAATCGACAAAACAAAAACTGACCAATTGAAGAAGGACAAATCAAAGAGCATATCTATTGAAAAGAGATTAGTGTATGAACCGGTTCTTACTGAGCCCAGATAAAATCTTATTTCCATCACAAAACTTAATAATAATTATGAAGATAAACCTATCTAGAAGTAAAGAATTGATAGTAAACAGCAGAGAAGAACAAAAGAATTATGGGTTTAACATTGACATTAAGTGATGCTTCAAAAAAAAATGACATTAAGTGATGAAACAATGATAAGAAGCGTAATCCTCTACATATAGAGGAATAATTCTGAGCTCTATATGTAATTCATTCTGGACTTATTCAGCATCTACAGATACAATGATTATATGAAGTTGGTCAATGATATAATGATTATATGAAGTTGGTCACTTATCCTGACAAGGTACTCAGACCCCACTCTATTATACTAATTAGATTTTAAAGTTTTAATTTGATCTCTTTAATTTTGTAGTATGAAGTGGTTGTTCTCTCTAATATATACATGATAATCTATTGATCTTGGGACTTTAAATAGAACCATGGAAAGTTGGCCTCACTGTCAAATTCAAGTGTGTTCTTACGTGGCTTGTTCAAGTCTGCAACAAACTGTTGTCACTATCCATTCACTTATGGGACATAAGTGAATGAGTGTTACGTGTTAAGAAAACCCTTGCTAACTGCATAGTGTTTTTCGCTTCTAGATTTTCTGATCCTCCACTCAAAGTACATAAAGACAAAGGAATCACCATCTATGAATCGTGCAGGTCGACGCCTTTCGACTTTGGCACACCTCACACTTGGTTTGTTGCTCTAGATACTAGGCATGAAAGAATGAAACCACTCTGATGGGTTGAAGCCTTTCAATTTCGTCTGAAGTTTGTTGGAACTTGAAAGGCAATTGGATTTTGGAGAAAGGTTTTTAAATACAGACATTAAGTCCAACAAAGACTCGACTACATACGAGACATACGCACATTATGAGCAAATTAAGCTTGAACATACGGACATTATGCCAACAAATTGACCCTTTTCGAAATGTGGAAATCGTAGAAATTTGCATCCACATAACAGAAATTCATGAATATAGCTACAACATCAGTTGTATCACACAAAAGAGACTTTTTATATGCAAAATTGCAGGGTTGAAAATACAAACCTAAATCGACAACATATGATGAAAAAATCCTCCAACAGGTAGCTCTCCCAAAACGTAGACCAACTCTACTCCAATGAATGTCAAGTAACGCAACCAAAGCCACCAATAACTGTACCACCAAGGAATAAAATTACTTCAACTACGAAAAACCCTCCTAGTATTTAGTTAAAAAAATGGAAAAGGAAATCAGGTTTAGTGAATTTTCAATTAAGATTACCTAATATCGTATCCTCCCAACATGCATGAAATCGTAAAACCCTATGATTTTTTCAATCAATTTAACCCAAAAGAAAAAAAAAATGAAACAAAATCAACTTTGAAGTTAGATCTTACCTGAATCAACCGATTAAAAGGGTTCTAAACGAATCCGTTAACAACTTTGAATTTGATATGTAACTTGAGAGGTGTGAGAGGTTAGAGGTGCGGTAAATCGATAAAGAAGGGTTTTATGCTTCGCGTTATGGCTAAATCATCCTAAAACCCTAGCTATTAATCTCAAAGCCATGGTCGATTTATCCGAGAATCTGAGATTCTCTTTGAAAAAAAGAAATGGTTGAAGGAGAAAACGATGTGGAAGAAAAAATAAATGGTTGAAGGAGAAAACGATGTGGAGATTCTACGATTTTATGTATTAGTGATTTAGATCGATGGAGTTAACATTTTACCCCTTGTTTGTTTTATAATAACAGATCAATGGGCACAAGACAAAAGAAAGGACATGGATTATTTGGTCTTTTACATATATGAGGCGGATAGCGGGTAGGGTAGGATAATTTCGGTTTTTATCCGTCACCCTACCCATTTGACGGCGGATAAAATAATGTTTATCCGTCACCCTACCCGTCAATGGCGGGTAGGATAGGATACGGGTAAAAATTCTGACGGGTAGGATAGGGTGGCGGGTAAGGGTAGGATATGTGCACCCCTACCCACAACTAAGAGTTGCTACGACCCAAAGTCGAATACTTTAATAAACAAATCTATATCACAAAGAAAAGTCTACGGTAATAGATAAATCTGTCTCCCACGTAAATACCTCGAGTTTTTGTTCCGTCTTTTGATAAATCAAGGTGAACAGGAACCAATTGATAACCTGGACTTATATTTCCGAAGAACAGCCTAGAATTATCAATCACCTCACAATAATCTTAATCAACTAGCAAAAGAAGATATTGCGGAATCACAAACAATGAGACGAAGATGTTTGTAACTTCTTTTATATCTTGCCTATCGGAGAAATCAATCTCAAGCGAATCTTATGATTGTACTTAGTACGATAGAAACAGCAAGATCAGATCACGCAACTACAAAGAAAATAGTTGGGTATGGCTTCACAATCCCAATAAAGTCTTCAAGTCATTAACCTACAGGGTCTCGGTAGAAACCTTATGTTAAAGGAGAATCGACTCTAGCTTATACAACTAGTATCACACAGGAGGTGTGGGGATTAGGTTTCCCAGTTGCTAGAGTTCTCCTTTATATAGTCTTTCAAATCGTGTTTGCAATCTAAGTTACCTTGGTAACAAAGCATTCAATATTCACCGTTAGATGAAAACCTGATTAGATTCAAGCTAATATCTTTCAACCGTTAGATCGAAACTTAGCTTGTTACACACAAATGAAATGCACGTTTATTTAGGTTTATGTAACCATACCCAAACATGTACACTTAGTTGGTTCAACAGTAGTTAACCAAATGGTTAGTCATATGAGCACTTTCATATAAACCATATTCTTCTTTACCATAACTAGTTCAAATGACTCAAATGAACTAGTTAGAGAGTTGTTCAATTGCTTAGATCTTATAGAAGTATACAAGACACAATCGAAGCAAAAAAGATTTGATTCACTCGAATCGATTCATGAACTTTATATCCACGGTTTGCAAACATGCATTCCTTAGTTTATATAAGTTTAAGTTCACGAATAATCATTTTTAGAAAATAACCAACTTAAGTACGCATACTGGTATGCGGACTTAAGTACCCGGAATAAGTATGTTTTCAGTTCACAAACTCCAGCAGAAATTCATGGGATGTGAACTTCCGACAGTGTGCGTACTAGACTTTAGTTCTGGTTTTCCTGAGCAGCAATGTACGCATACTTTGGTTCAAGGAATAAGGACTTACACACGTATGAGTTATCACACAATGTTTATATCCAACCATGGTTATATATTCTAAACTCTCATTTCAATCATTGAAACATTCTTAGAGGTCGTTATATAGTTGTTGTTCACAAGCTATTTTTCGTCAAAGCAATTTTCAAGTAATTGAAACTTAATATGACTTTCATCACTAGTAAAGATGAACTTGGCCAAAGAGAAAGCTTACCAACACATATTTCGAGAAATAGATAAGCGAGATAAACTCAAACGAAATAGCAAATGTGTATAATCAAAGTCTATATAACAATACGACTTTTGTCTCAAGATAGGAGATAAAGTAGATAGACTTTTGAGTGATAGATAAGTTCAAGTCTCCACATACCTTTTAGTCGATGAAGTTCCACCAGTTCCTTGAGTAGTTCTTCGTCTTCGTATGATGATCTCCATGGAGTCTAGAGGTCAACTACACTTTCTATCCTAGTCCGAGACTTATCTATAAGTAGACTAGAAATCAAGACTTATAGTTTTGGCAACTAAACTTGACAACAAGCTTGAGATAGAATCGCTTGCGAGTTCGACCGAGCAGTGCTCTAACATACATACATCACACAACTTCAATATCATCATAAAATCAACCAATATGACGCTAACAACCTCACATCACCATAAAATTAAAATTGGAAAATATAAATTTAAATAACTTTAATTCAAATAAAAACAAGACTTAGTTTGTGTTGTACCTACCTCACATCACAATATCCAAAAGATTATAAATATATAGCACCGATGCAAACAACCGAAACCCGATCAATAAAATATTATTTTCATCCCAAGAACACAACTACCAGTACAAGCCTCTGAGTTTCACCACTGCTTCGATCATTTTCTATCTCTCACGACCCGGTCTTGACATTTTTCTCACTTTTTTTATCCAAGTGTAGATGGGGAAAAATGATTTGCTGGTTTTTTCGGGAAGTGAAGACATGACGGTTCGGGCAAGACACCTCAACCGAGAAAACTGCTTAACCTCACACAGATGCACTGCACGAGAGTGCTTTGAGTTCGAGAGATCAATCTGTAGGTCTCCGGCCTAAACCAAGTTAATGGCCGTTCCAGAGTCCATTTGGTCACAAAGACGGATATGGGTTGATCTGTAGGAGGGAAGCTGAGAATTGTGGGATCAATGAGGACCAAGGATTGTGTATGTGTTGAAGGTTTCTGCAAGTATGTGTAATAAGTTTGATCGAGAGAACTTGTGTGTAGATGATTGTTGATATCTCAGTCATCAATTCAGAACTTATTTATATTGTCAGAATAGTAAACACCTTGATCCCAGTAAGTGTGACGGTTTCTTGAGTGAAAGAGTGGGAAAGTGGGAGATCGTGGTGAAGTCAGTTTCATGTCGTGCGGAGACTTAGTTGATCGTCCACCCACTACTTTGCTAACTCCCTCAACTGCTTTCACGACTTACTCATGTTTCTCATCATGGATGGACACACGTGTTGTAGGCCACCAAACCAAAACCCTAACTAGTATCCCCCATGTAACGTGATTGATGTCTCACGAACGTGGAGTCTGCAAAGAAGACGTGTATTTGATTAGTCAGTCTTTGACTTATTAGACAGTGATCGAGTTTTGTTAATCGAGCATGAGTGGCGAATGCTCAATGATTCATGGATTGAACATGTTAGACGATACGGTTCTTAGATATTGCTCTTCGAGCAAATATTGTAAATTGAAACAACCTGAGCATCGATTCAATGATTCACCGAATATTGATAGTTGGATCAATATTCGAGCAACCTGAGCAAGTATTTCTCAATTAGGATAGTTGGTCGATATTCTTGAATATTGATAGTTGGATCAATATTCGAGCAACTGAGCAAGTATTGCTCTATTCGATGAATTATTTATTGGTGATGTGACCCAATAAAATATTAATTAAAATATTGGTAGACTATCAAATATTATATAATTAATCCAGATATTTATTGTTGGATCAACATAAATTTATTAGTGTTTGAACTTGCTCAGAATGACGATTTGTGGAGCGTTTGTTCGAAACCCTAATTTTGATCAATTTTTCGTCAATTGATGAATTGTTGAAAATAGGTCATGAGTGAGGGAGGGATCGACCACATGGGATGATGGATGACCATGTGGTGCTCAAGTGCTCGAGTGAGTGTGCACCAGGGTCCTTAGTTGACCGGTTGAAAGAATGATGATTAAATGCCAGTTTCATCATTTATTAAAACAGTGCTCGTCTGAGCATTAGGTAATAAACCTAATTTATGGAGAAGTGTGGGACCGACCAAGAGGGCATGAAACCGGCCCTTGGTGGTCATGGGACCAGCTGATGGTCGTTTGATCAAATTCCAAGTTGGTTGGAAAGAGTTTGGACCCGATATGAGCAATTGAGCAAATTAGGTCAAAATTATAAGAATGTGTGGGACCGACTCCTTGCAAGCCTTAGGGCCGGCCTTGGTTGGTCAAGGAAGCAATCTTGTGTCACCAAAATGTCCGTGTCTCAGTCCTGAGAGATTCGGTATTTTCTGGTGTGCATTTGAGCAATATTTTGGATTTTCAGAAGAGTTTGATCTTTGACTGAAATTATTGATTTTGCTCGAATGAGCAAGTAGAACTTTGCTCGTTCGATCAAAATTTGGAGAATATTAAAATAATAATATTTTATTATTTGGCGTTAATAGCCTATTCGGTCATGTGACCATTTGACTTTTTGGCTTTTTCATGGTTTGAACAATATTTGAGAAAATATGAAGAAACCCTGATTTTTGCTCAAACGGAAGAGTTTCATGAGATGAGGGAAATACTAATTATGAAAACAAGGGATTGAGAGGTGTGGGACCGGCTAAGGCTAGGTGATAGGTGTAGAATACACCGTATTTACTATCTAGTAGTTACGCTTTCTTTGCTATTTTTCTTGTGAATTATGTACTTTACGTGTACTTTTGAGTTAATAGGTGCAATGGAGTCACCGAGAACAAAAGGAGAAGAAATCACTCATTTACGCTGAAAGGGAGCGAAAAGGCGAAGCTATCAGCCGAAAGAACGAGCCATTCCGTTCCGTATGAGAAGGTTACAAGCAAAGTTAACAATGAAGCTTGTCCGTTCCCAGGACCGACAATACAAAGAGATTTCTTGGTGGCCCATATCCATTGTCCTGGTGCCTAAACACGGCCGTACGGGGCAACACTATCAACTTGGTCGCGTGAGGAATTCATTCTCATCCCCAAATTCATTGAAATGTTTTACGTGAGAAGAAAGAGTTAGGGTTCATTTCTCCTTTCCTCCTCAATCTCTTTATCCACTCTCTGATGCTGCTATGTGAAATGAGGCGCTGCTAATGGTGGAAGTTGTGAAGAATGGTGAATCAGAGAAGTGAAGATGGAGATGGTGCAGTTCGAATCCAGAAAGGAGATGGATGTGATATTTAGTTTGAGATCAAGAAGAAGATGATGAAAATGAATCAAGCTGCAATTAGGTTCGTTATTCTTATTGCTTTATTGTTGAATCACGTACGAGAAACCGAATCGAGAATGAAATTGGTGGTTGAGTTAGATTGAGAAGATGTGAAGAATGGGTCTGTTGGCTAACCAAGATTTAAGAAGAAGAGTTAGGGTTTGTCTGATGGAGGATGATTCCAGATTGTGATGAACAAAGAAGACCCGGGTACTGATTTGGTGTTGCAGTTAGGTTACGGGGAAATGGGTTCTTAACAGATTGAATCTCAGAAATTGGGGATGAATTAGGGTTCTGATTTGAAGTGGAATTTAGGGCTGAGCTCGATTTGAGGACAAGAAGATTGCTGTGGTAATGAACAAAGGAAGCTGGGATTATGCTGTTGATGTTGAAATTGAGGAAGAAATGGTGTAGTTCAGGGAGGATTTGCCTGTGGCTGTTGTCTCAATGGAGTTGATGATTTTGTGTTGGTTATGAGCCGGCAGATGGTGGATGATCTGACTGCAGTGATGTGTCACTTCGCTTTGTACCAAGCTTTGGTCCAATGAGTGGTTGAAATGATTGGTGATGGAGTTGCGGTGGCGATTACTAGTGATGGCCTGGTTTTGTTGAGTTGAATTGCGATCCGGGGAGATAATAGGGAGCTCTTTGGGTCACAAATGAAGGTGTTTAGTCTTTGTTGCTGATGGCGGTGAAGCCGGTCTTTGTGATGAGGCTGCAGTCAGAGGCGGAGAAGTGCAAATGAGTCTTTGTGGCACCAAGATGAATGTGAATGCGAAATGGTGTTGATAGAGTCGGCTTGTGAAAGTGATAAGAAGACCAGGTCAGGGGGAGGAAACAAGTCTTGACAGTGGATGATGTCGCTTCACGAGTCTTGCAGCTTGAGTGAAACAAAGTGCAGCTGATACAATGTTGCGGTGCAGTATTGTTGGTGGCTGCTACATGGGTATGGTGGTGGTTTTGCGAGGTTTGGATTGTAGGAGGGTAGTTAGTTACTACAAGTAAGAAGTCGTCTTCTTTGTATGAATGGAATGGCTTGATTGATGAGGCAATGGAGGTGAATAATGGTAGATGGCTAGGGGGCTCAACCGGTGGTGATGGTGCCAGGTGGTGTTAGCTTAAGGTGCAGGGACTGATATTTGGCTGTGTTAACCTTGAGCTGACAAGGGAGTGAACTGTGGCATAGCTAAGATGGTGCAGCTGAAGCTTTGGGTTAAGCTGCAGGATGAGATGAACTAGCTGATGATGGTGCGTTACAGGTTATATATGCACTGAGGTTACAGGGAAGGCAGCCATCTTGG
>JAJJWW010002134.1:0-217307 GCA_023531295.1 Papaver armeniacum | reverse complement strand
TTATCCGTCAAATGTTCGCTAGTTACAAAGTTGACGCTGGCAAAGAATTCAACTGCCAGACCAGCCAGGTGACTGCCAATCATGAATTCGAGTTGCTGTATTGATTTATCAATTTAAAATAATATTAAATATCATTAATACATCTACAATACCAAGAACATTCAATCATAATATCCATCCAATTACTCGTCAATTTAATCAATAAGATGTTAAAAGTCAGAACATATTCAGAAAGTTCTATCATCGTAAATTATTATAATTCTAAGATACGGTGATACATACATCTAGTTGTTACGATACTTGTCTAGTCGATCCGGTTCATAGCTCCTATTATTGAGTCCATGGAGTTCCCGCACTAGCCATATTCTATTTGGTAGGCCTCGCGTCTTTTCATTTACTGTAGGCCCCATAACCGTGATTTCACTCAGACTGAGTGTCGCCGCATCAATTCGTAGGCCTGAGAGTCCCATTTGATCACGCCATGTTCTCGCATATCACCTGGTAGGCTTTAGAAATGTCCTACGTTAATAAAGAATAATGATCGATAATCGTTACGAACATCCACTTGCAAATTAATTCCATGTATGATCATTATATGTAGATTCAAGAAACGCTTATCGCGGATAAATTATCATACCATATATGCAATATCATTCAAGTATGTTCAAGAAACTGATGATTTCGATATCTCAACATAAGTAATATAGTGATAACGTTATATCATATAGATTTTCAAAGGATTTAATACAAACATTAAAATCATTCCGATTTTTAAGACTTTGAATATTAAGTGCACAATTTAGCAAATTTCCATATCTCTTTCTTGGTGTATCTCAAGCTTCACGCTCTAAAGATAATATATGTCCTAATCGATTTTTGGCTTATTAATGACAGATATATATAACTAAAATATTAATGATGCGTATAGCAGATATTAATAATAAATCGCAGATCGGTTTCAATTAATTCTTTACCACGATTATTGTAAAAATTAATATCTCCTCGAAGACTTGCGCCATAAACGATACGGTATACGTATCTTCACTCGCCACTATATTATCATATGTTAACCAAAGAATCATAATTTATCATAATCTTCATAATATAATCCTACCGCATTGACTAAATTCAAGGATTATACGATCTAAAAGAGCACATGTAAAATTGCTCCCATTTCATCAAAAAAATACCCTGCCGCCCTTTAAAAATTTATAGCAATTATGAGATTATTTATCAATAAAGATGTCACGTTTCGTAGCTTCCATTTAAATCATTTGCATCTATAATCGCATAATATCTAATCAGTGACAAGATTGCTCTCACTCTATCAATGTTTCAACCAGAGTAACATATTCACGTACTATTGAGTAACCTAACTGACTTTGTTTAAAGAGGTTTGGCAATCACTCGAATGCAGCTCCATTTCATAAGTCGCAATTTATTTCTTATACGTATGTATATCAAGTTCTACAGTGCCTCGCAACCTCCTTCGTGATATGCATATTTAAGAATCGCTATCAACTAATAAATGATTTTAAGAATAAGCATCTAAACAGTGAGCTTTAATATCTTTATACCTTCTATACTCTATCCCACGTACATTTTAATTTCCGCCTAAAAATATGTCCCACTACGGTTCTATAATTCAGGTTCATTTGTGACTAATTATGAAATAGGCAAACTTATAAGAAATCTTCCCGGCAGTTTTTTATCTAATAAATTTAGCATGTTTTAGTATAATTTATAAGAGCACATAAATTATTCAAGTTGACGGGCAATATGGCACAAGCATCACATACCAAGGTCAAACTCACAATGTTTGTCCTATCATATGATATGATCAGGGTCTGGGAATGGATTCACTATTTCAGAATTAGCAAAAGAATCCAGCTTTTCACGCAAAATCATAATTTCCAATCACATTTGATTATATCAACCAATTGCAAACTAAGATACATAACCTTTTCTGCAGCTAAAGGTCCTAACCCAGCTGCCATGTTCTTCATACCTGACGCCTCTAATTAACAGTAAATAGGTGGATCAACGAAACAACGGATATTCTAATGTAAATATTCACAGTGAAAACGATATTAAGATCTCGATTGGAATACTTACAAAACAGAATGTCAAATCAGGCCTTGTTGGTCCGTAGACTATGCACCGACAAAGATTACCAATTTATTAATGCAGATGTACAGGTGTCACATTTATCTGCCAAAACCTGTATCAAGAACACACGAGAATGATGTTAATTGTCCGTCAGTACCTTCATCGATCTTCGAGATTAATATAGCCCATCCTGTAACCAAGCCTTCCATCCAATGATGTAACATTGAAAACCATAATTTAAAAATAAAATTACATGAGTGAATAAAAGATGAACAGTAATAATTAAGAGCAATTATAGTTCATTAAATCTTTCAAAATTACCAAATGTAAATAGTCTCTATTCACTAGTTAAATCGGCTCATAATGTAATTTGCACTCAAGACGGCCACTATTCTCGCCTTCTTCACAACATCAAGAACTAAATCACGAGTTCGTGATAATATCCTTCCACTAAAGTATACAAAGATTTTCGATTAACCAAAATGAAGTATCTAGATTAAAGATTCGACCATACAATTGTACCAGTTTTGGAAGAATAGTATATAGTCCTGGTGCTCGATCCATGAGCATAATGAGAAAAAGTCATCAAAGAAAAGATTAATTCTCTAGTTGTAGATTCGATGTTCCACATATTTCAAATAATCAATACTACAGTTCATCACAACCACCTCCCAAAATTGTGATCCCATCCTGCACAAGATGTCATGACTTTACTTACAAAATTTCAATCATACTTTTCATATAATCAATATAAAAATAATCAAAAGACATCCGCAAAAAATTATCTAAATCTTCAAAGAAACACATACATCAAAAAACTCAAAGAAGTCAGATTAAGTAGAAATTTCGCATTTCTCAACAATATTAAAGATACAACAAAAAATTTAAAAGAGGATAAATCAAGAAATTTATCTGATGTGATATTAGAGATAATCTCTCAAGATAGAAATTGCTTTATTTCAGCAAAATAATTATCGATTTATTATCTCGGTTCAACTTCCAGATATCTAAAGAGATGAGATTTACTTGTTAATATTGACTTAAGTTTGTGGAAGCCGTTAGTTGTTGGGAGGAACAGAAGTCACGATTACATGAGGACGAGGAACAAGATGTCATAAAACGAGAAAGCAGAGGTGCGAGGAGTAAAGAAATCTGTAAATATATGATAAAGTAAAAATTAGGTTTGGTATAAATTTTAGACGTGATAGATGAGTTTCTCGAAGTCCTTACGATTGAGAAAACATTCAGACGGCAAGATTTAGTTTGGTGCTCATTGATTTAATGATATAAAAAGAGAAAATGTTTTTCTTTTATGTTTCTTTTGTGCTCTTCTTCCTATGTTTACATTGCAGCAAATTAATCTCAGTATCTTTATCATTATCATAAGATAAAAATCCAAAAATTATATACTCAGATTACTTTATTATTGATATCGTTCACTCATACTAAACTTATATATAGTATTTGATCTATGAAAGACTTGAAATGAGTTTGATAATTAAATTTATTTCAATGACAAAGTTTCAGTTAAAACGAAGTGCGTAATTAGGTTCCGGTTGATTCCTACTAGAGGCAAGAGGTCATTGATCACAGGATAAGGAGGATTCAACATCTGAGGTTTATGGTTTTACTTCTAAAGATTCCCACTTATAAGAAAGATAGTCTATCATTTCCATATTATTCTCAGCTTGAAATTGTGAACGAGATCAAGATAACTGTCATCTACTTACACTGATCACTCAAAAGATATCTCATCCAACAGTCTTAAATTCAATACCATCAAGATATCTAATTTTATTTCATTTCAATCATACCTTCATCTACTATTCCTTCCATCTCACTTTCATTATTTCACTTCGTAGTTCATGGCGCCATTTCGCCCCAGTTAAAGCATGAATGTATTTTACTAATATGCTTTTTTAATACCAGATAATGAAGTCATTGCAATTACAATAAAAATCACTTTTCGAGAAACATACATAGAACAAGAAGAAATATTAAACCTAAATAATCTAGATGCAAATAAATATCGTCGCCCTCTAACTAATCAATAATGATAAACTTGTTTGTTGGTTACGCTATGCAAGGCAATCAAAGCCTAAGAAATGATAATGGAAATGATGAAGAGCAAATACATGACATGGTTCGCTTATAATGACCGCAGTAATTTGATTATTTAGAACTATCTCATTAATTATTTCGTATAGAGTTCATGTCTTAGAAAAACAATAATATAATGAATTTACATTCGGTTGCTTGAACAACTATTACAGAATTAGAACGACCGCAGAATTGAAACTGAAATTCAATCCATTCTGACTTTGTTCAGCTAGCCAATATCCACCCATGAATGCAATTCCATTTATTTACATCTAAGAGTTGAAAATAGCTCAATTATATATGCTGATTAGATTTAAAGTTCAACATTATGTCAACAGATATGTAAGTTAGAATCTATTATTATTATGCTTCAGTTCATCAATATACGCACATGAGTGCATTATATTTTGAGGTAGTTGATACAATATCTCTACAACTACTCATTAAAAAAAAGAATTAGTTGATCGATCTTGAGGAAGTCGATGCCAATAATATCCTAAAACTACTGATTAAAAAGAGAATGAAGATCAACCTAGAATTTATATGCGATTCTTGTAACCTTAGTTTTTCTATATATGTTTTACCTGTTTCTATTATAATTATCTATTTTTGGATTATTCAAATTCATCTGCTCAAAATTAAAATCAATGTAATCATCAATTGAAGTCACCAATTCCATTTATGTGGATACTTCAGATGATCGTGGTTACGCAGCGATACACTGCAAGATAAGAAATGCTTTGAGATTTCAATGGTCATAGATCAATGTTTATCAACCTTAGTAGTTGTCATATCATGGTGGTCGTTATTTAATGATACTAATAACGTGAGATGTTATAAGTACACCAATACCATTTTGAGGTTACATACAAAGGGGTTGAAGATGGCCTTTTGTACTTTTATATTACAATTTTCGTTGCTAAAAAGTTACACAATAAATAAATAAATTTATGTCGTATTACAAAAGTTATCAAAGATATCCTTTATAAGGCATATGTCAAAAAATATACACCTTCTTAAAATATACATTTTGTTATTCAATTTAAGTCAAAAGTCCATTTAACAATAAATACGATATTTCTCGCTTGTTAACTGTCATCGAAGATTTTCAGTTAATCGAAGCGCTGTAATCGCGTTAGAGTTTTCAAATAGTTTATTAGTTGCAAATAATTACGTTTAAAATGACACATAATGAAAGATAATAGCTGCAGTTTTCAAGTTTTCTTAGTGCCAATTCCCCAACAGAGGAGATATACAATATAGATTTGATCTAATTGAAATATCAGATCAAAATCGTGAAAGATTTGTTCAATCAAATCGTTAAGATTATAACTAGATTTTTAAGATGATGTTGAGATTGCGATACGCCAGCATTTATGATGAGAAACAATTTAATACATGTTTAGTGGATGAGATATTTTCCGAAAATGGTTTACTTTAGTGATTATGTAATTATGTATACTTTGATTCTTAAAATGAGATACTTAAATTATTCTTATCTCAATGATCCAAGTATATTATATTTGATAGTAAGAGAGGTATTATATGAGATAATCCCCAGAGATATACAAAGATGGTTGATTTATTTAATCGAAATTTGATCGTAATTAGGGTGTTGGTTTCAAACTCTAAATCACAAGATGTTTAATCATATGATTTACTATTGAACTGGATGTTGACTATGACTGCTGATCAATATATTAAAAAAATAAAATATGATAAAGAAATGAAAAGTGTATTTATCGCTTATGCAAATAATACTAGTTCTATTAAAATAAACAGATCGTAACTATTATACTATAGTCGAATATAATTATTTTTTCAAAAGACTTTTAAAAACTATATATGTCAATAAATTTATTGCGTTATGTGAAACTGTGTGCTTTTCTTTTTTATCCAAAGATTTTAATTTCAATAATTTTTAAAGTCGAGATGTATTTCTTAAAGTTATAAAGTATATGCCGGGTCTCACATAATAACATCGATTATCTTTTATCCTCATTTTATTTATAGCTGATAAGTTATCTTAATTTATACAATCACTTCATTATTTATATCACATCTTTAAATATTATTATTTTATTATTTCAATCATTCTATATATCATTTATTTAATTTGTCAATAAAGTAGAAATAAAAACAGACAAATAATTACTAATTTTTTAGTTTCATTTTTTGTTTGAATAATTACTTAATTTGTCAATGCTAAAAATAAAAACAAATATTAAATAATTACTTAATCGTTAAGAAAATAATTTAACAATCATAATGATAAGTAATTAGTATGAAGACATTATTATATAGGCCAATTCCCTAAATAGAGGGAGATATACAATATAGGGATTTACCTGAATTGAAATATTGATCAAAATTGGGGAAAGATTGTTTCTGGTTCTGTAAATTGTTAAGATTATAACGGAGATTTTGGTGATGGTGGAGTGTTGGAGATTGTGACAGACGTCAAAGACGATGATAGTGAGAAACAATTTACAGATGTTTAGTGGGGATGAGGGAGATTTTCCGGGAAATGGTTTAAATTTTTAGTGACTATGTAATTATGTATAAATTTTTGATTCTTAAAAATGAGAGTAATTTAAACTCATTCTTACTCCCACGGGATCCAAGTGAGAGTTATATTTTTGGAGTAGTAAGAAGAGTGGTGAGAGCTTACGAGGAGATAACTCGGTATATATACGAGTATAAGGATTTATTTGAATTGAAATTTTGATCAAAAATTGGGGAAAGATTGTTCTCGGTTCCCTAAATCATTAAGATGTTTTCGAAATTCATATGATTTACCATTGACCGGATGTTGACTATGACCGTTGACTAATACATGAAAAAATAAAATTACACAAAGAATGAAGGGCAGGCGCATCGCGCATGCGTGCTATACTAGTTCTAATAAAACAAATAGGACTAGAACTATTTATACTAAAGGTCGAGTTTGGTAATGCTTATTTTTTTCAAAAGCACTTTTAAAACCTATATATGTCAATAAATTTTGAAGTTGGTGTTTGGTAAAAAAAACCAAAGTGCTTTTTATCCAAAGTACTTCCCAAATTCCTCAATTTTTAAAAGCTGGGGAGGAGGAGCTTTTAAAAGCTACAAAAGCATAAGCTGTGGTCCCACATAAATTTAATGATTGATTTATCTTTTTATCCCTACTTTATTTTATAAATGACAAAAGTTACCCTTAAATTTATATACAATCAATTTTTTACTATTTCTTATATTGCATTCTTTAAATATTATTATTTTTTATTATTTCGAACTATTTTATATATCATTTATTTAATTTGTCAACAGTAGAAATAAAACAAATATTAAATAATTACTTAATTTTAGTTTCATTTTTGCTTGAATAATTACTTAATTTGTCAACGGTAAAAATAAAAACAAATATTAAATAATTACTTAATTGTTAAGTAAAATAATTTCTTAACAATCATAATGATAGTGGTAATTAGTATGAACATTAATATTATATAGTAAAAAATTAATTATTTTTAAACCCAATAAAATTGAATAAAACTACCATGAGTGATATGTCTGTTTTTATCATTTGTTACAACAACAATGGTTGAATCTGAAATTTTACCAAACACATTTTGATTGCTTTTTAATCAGCTTCAACTTTAATTAATATTTTACCAAACGTCTAACTGTTTTTTCTCACAGCACAACACAACAACGCACAGCAGAAAAGTGCTTTTACAAAAGCTGCAGCAATACCAAACTAAGCCTAAGAGACCAAGACCAAGATTCTAACCCTATGAAGCTAGCATAAAGCATACCCACATAGAACTGAGAGAATTATGTGAAGAGAGACAAAAAGGTTGTTACTTTGGACGGATTTAAACAGGCAATTATTACGATATGATACAACCCAAACAAATAGTAGTGTTGAAACTTACACACACATCAACAACATAGATAGGAAAAGCGAGAAAAAATTGAAACAAAGTTCAACAACGTAAGTACAGTAGAAAGCAGATGAAACGTCTAATTGAAACGGAGCAATTGAAGCTTAGAATTGAAACGGAGTAATTGAAACTTAGAAGGGAAACCCTAGAAACGAAATAGAAGAAACCCTACAAACTTTAATTCTAATCGCAAATTTGTGTTGGGCGATGGCACTAGGGTCGAGTTTTGGACAGATATATGGGTGGGCGTAACGCCACCGCGAATCAACTTCCGAACGCTTTTCAGCGTCAATCTGCAACGTCAAGCTCGGTAGCTCAAGTTTACAATACTCAAAACAACTACTGGGACTTGGGTATATCTCGAAGAGTGAAAGATCATGTCATCAGGTGACATAGCGAGGCTTATTATTTTGCTCTGGATACTAACAATGTTTATCAACATCAACAATCGCATAGATCGTAGGAAGTGGATGAGCAACAACTCGGAGGTCCTTTTTCGGTCAAAGGCTGCTATAATTGGTTAGTTTCAGAAAATAATCCACCCAGCCTACGGATGTAACTCTTGTGCCCCAAAAAATTTGGTCGGTTGTATTTTCAGTAAAGCTTTTTTCTTTGGGTGGCCTCTAAAGATAAGGTCCTTACTCAAGACAAGTTATTGCAAGAGAAAGTGGAGACCGTGGGCTAATCCAGCATTATATGTGCATCGAGAGATGAGGGAAACCTCCACATCTTCTACTCCCGTTGCGACATAACCGATCATGTATGGAATTTTTCAAAGTTGAGTTTAAGATCATATGGATGTTGCCCCCTTCGATTAACATTGCTCTCAACTCTTGGCCTAGACCCAACAACAAGTCAGAAAAGCTCTTGTAGTGAAAGTTCTTCCAGCTGCAATCATTTGGACCGTGTGGAATGAAAAAAACAATCGAGTATTCAAAAACAAGTTGCGGGTGATTCCTAACCTCATTGAAAAAATCGGTTACCATTGCTTATTGGTTGTACCTTGACACCGCTTTCAAGGGTGTCATTTGAAATTTCATGCTAAAGTGGAAAGATGTCGTGTTCGAACCTCCCTGATCTTTTTGGTCTTGTAGCGAGAAATTTGTGGTTGTTGTGCGTGGTTTATGCTTTTGGGTAATTTTTTTCCTTTTGATCGGAGTAAGTTTGTATCTTGTGTTCATGCTTTGTGAACATCTTTATTTTCTTATTAAATTTATTTCTGGAGTCAAAAAGAAAAGAAACATAAACGACACCCCAAAGATTTGAATTAAGATTTAAGACAGATTTCTCTATCCAAGTACATCCTTAATTTTGGGCAACCTAAATGTGTGGCGTTTTCTTAATTTGATTAAACCGACAAAAAAGGTTTGGAGAGTCATTGAGTTTGGTAATGCTTTTATTTTGAAAAGCACTTTAAAAAAAAATATATATAGTGTTATAAACGTGTAATTATGTTAAGAATATCTAGGGTAAATCCCGTTTATTCTTGGGATGCCCTTGTGTCTAGCCATTTATAAATAGAGCTACGATGTTTGTCTATTGTACTAATGAATAAGAAATCTCCCTTCTTTTCTCCCTTTACTTTGTATCTTTTTCTCCTCTTATTCTATATCATAAGACGTTATCATATACGTAACTCTACCAATTGAGCAGTGATTTTCTTTTATTTTCACAACAATAAAAGCGTAGTTAAGGTTTTATTAATCGTACATGTTTCTACTTATGTACTCGATGATTTGTTTTTCTTATAATCAAATCATAAGTATATTAGTGAATATTTTTTAATTCTTGATTGCATCTTGGATGTTTAATGATCGTAATATAATCGGCATAATTTTATCCTTGTCGATCAAGTTTTCCTAGGGTGTATATGGATCCTATTTTTCTAGGGTTCATGCTTGTTTACCAAGTTCGTTTATGCATTGAGTATCGATAATAGAAAAAACATATAAAAAAACGAAGATTTTAACTTTGTCGACGTCGCAATTATTACTTCTTTCTTTGTCTTCTCATATGACCCATAAGAGAAACCATGCACTTATACCACAATAAGCCTGTATGGTGGTCATGTGCTTCTTTATTTGTTGTTTCTCTATTGTAAAAACTTGACCACCTTTACAGACAATGAGTTAAGTATAGCATACGTCAAGCATAATGGTTTATTACCCATTCAAGTCTTTAATCCAAGCACATGTTTGACGTTCTTAAGGTCTTTATTGCTTAGGGCAAGTGTATTCTTGATTCTTTTTCTTACATTATACTTTTTCTTATTTAATTTCTTTTGTGTTCGGTATATATGTATAGTACTATATGTTATGGTGATCAATCTTTTGGAGCAAGTTCAATTTTTCCCATCCTCTAATCTTTTAATAAAGACAAAAAAGAAAATCCATCGAAAGATGGTTAGCATTTTCTATTCGTTTAATGAACCTGTAGTCCACAAAATTTTGTGTTGATTCGACTGACGGTTTCTAATCACATGCATGGTTGAAAAACTACGACGAATTAAATTGGTATTTTTATCCGCTGGATTTAGATCATGTGATTTTATATTGGGTTTCCATTTTATTTTCAAGAAACCATCCGCCGGAAATAAGATGGATTTTCAATATGTGATGATTAAAAACGACAATATCCTTTATTTGTTGATACAATTTTGCTAATTGTACAAACCAATTGATATTGGTTTTCCCCATCAATTCTACGCAATGAGATGTAAAAATTGGCATTTTAAGAACTTTTGACCAAAGAAATCTTTATCAACCAAAAGTAGATTTTTCTCTACAAAGAATACAATATTGATTTCTTTATTTTTCTCAAAAGAATCATTTAAACCAATTGGAATTAAATTTTTCTATGGATCCTAAAAGGATGAGATTGGCTATTATGGTATTTACAATGCAAACACCAATTGCTGCATTCCTGATGGATATTGAGCAATTTTTTTATTATTAGTAAATTTTTTTTTTTTTTCTTCCTTGTGATAATCTCCAAAACTGAGACCATTCAACTTTATGTTGGAATACGGTAGGACATAAAAGGTCAATGGGTGCACACCAACTTGTTAGCCAATATCGTTAGTCCTTGTAGTGACTATATTGATCTTGATTTAAGTTTCTTTTGATAAAGAAAGTGTCCATCACTCCAATCTAAATCATTATCTCGTTGGCCCTTGAGGTCACGAACTTATTGAGATTTGTTTGCATATTTCCAATGCTTTTGGTTTTGGGCATATAATTTTATTTTATTTTTTGTTCCAAAATCAATCCATGGTTGATCGTAAATATGTATGTCTATTAAGACTATATATTTTTTTTTTAATGTCGAAAGACATATTTCATAATAAAGTATATGTCTCGAATTAATCGGATAATATTTAAGAATTTATTTTTTGTACGTGAGACGAAAATATTTCCGCCATATCAAGGGGAGACGATACACTACCAAATGTTGGTATTCGTTAACTTAAAAGTTATATCAATTTCTCTCCCATTATGATCAAATCGAAAATGGCTTCCAGTAAATAATAGGCGTGAAATTATCTCATTTAGCTTTTCCATAAGCTAATGCTCGTTTGAAAAGGCAAATCCAATCAATTTCTAGCAAAAATGTAGTATTTTTCTACATGCTACAGATAGTGCTCCAATAGAGTCTATCAAAAGATCTATATTCTCATAGTTCATATCTCTCACTGGAAGATGGGGAGATTATATGCCTGCAGGCACTGGTACCAGCAATTCTTTGAATGTTTTTTACGATATGCATACACTTGAGAATTTTGTAGGATCGTCATTAGTTAATACGTTGTCGAATATTCAAATAAAGTAGCTGCGAAATAAATTATGGTGGTTTTGAACCCCTCTGCAGAGTAATATCGACATATGTGATTGGTTGGCATGCAATCAAATTAGATTGGATTATTACAATTTCTCGATTGACGCAATATAAGGATCCTAGCTTGACTTGACACCTTAAAATTGCCAAGCACAAGAAAATTACCAGTGGTGTTAGTCATATTGCGTATTAAGAGAACTATATCGTTTTAAGAGCGATTTGGGGTTATATGTTCAAACCCTAGGATTGGTTCATTAATTAACACTTTGTTCTTCTAATATGATGCATTTGCGTGGTAGTCTTTTTGGGACTCAGCATTCACACAAGATGTGGTTGGAGAACATTATCGAATTTGTAATCCTTGGTGGATTAAAGTTATATTCAGGCAGCCAACTGACTCCGCTTCGTCATATTTAACAATCCTTTTGTGTTTTTAAAAATTTGGTACAAAACCAAAAATCCCGGATTAACAACTATATGGGTTCTCTTGAGGAGTCCTTAAAAACACAAAAATCCACGCTTTAGCGGCATGAATTCTATATTTCTTTTCTTTCTTAAAGCTGCCCCTTGGAATTATGCTAGCTTAAACTCGTCTTTGAAATAGACTAGAGTTATTATTTTGATGATTTTCTTTTGTAAAACTCATATAGTTGGGTTAGCATCCATATTTACGTCAAAAGTTGTACTCTTTTCCCTTTATTTTAGGTTTTATCCCATGTGGTTTTCCGACAAGGTTTTAACGAGGCAACATCTCGTTGGACGTTTGATTTTCTTTTAAAAGTGTTGATATTTGTGCTCTTTTTCCTTCGTCCAAATTTTTCCCACTAGGTTTTATTGGCAAGGTTTTAGTGAGGCAATTTATTCAACATGGTGGTCATCGAGGGGAGTTGTATAATTTTGGTTATTTGGTGGATTCCCACCATTAACTAGGTCATTTGTTTTGTTAGACCACATCAACATAAGAACTCTTAGGAATTTGGGTATCATTCTGATCCATATGGTATGATCACAAACTTTACTCACCTATGGTACTATAACCGCATATTGGCATTTTGTTGAAGAAACTACATCAACTACTTTTGCAAATCATCTACGAGAGCTAGAATCCAAGAAGCAAGCCTCAATGTACTTAAAGAAGCGTGAAGACTCGAGAACACTACCATTAGAAGACTAACACAAAAGAAGACTTCATCAACTTGGAAATTTCTCACTGAAAAGCATTGCTATCTCCGTAATTCAAGAAATTCGTTTCACAAGAAATTGGCTCGACTCGAAGATTTGCAAGCCAAGATTTAACTAAAGTACTTATCGGGGGAGTATCAAATTAGAAGGTATTTTATCGACTATCACGTTGTACTCTTTTCCTTCATCAAGGTTTTCCCATTGGGTTTTCCTTGTCAAGGTTTTAAAGAGGCAACATTTGTGTGTCCAAATTTTTTCTAAGTTTTCTCAATTAGAATTGTTTTCCTTCGATCGGTTTTGTCCTTTTTGGAATTTCCTACACAAGATTTTAACGAGGTAAATATCTTAGACACAATGCCATCAGGGGGAGTGTTATAAACGTGTAATTATGTTAAGAATATCTAGGGAAAATCCCATTTATTACTGGGATGCCCTTGTGTCTAGCCCTGTAAATAGAGGCTCTGATGTTTGTCTATTGTACTAATGAATAAGAAATCTCCCTTCTTTTCTCCCTTTACTTTGTATCTTTTTCTCCTCTTATTCTATATCATAAGATATAGTAATTATTTTTTCATATTAGCGTTTGGTAAAATATTTTTCAAAAGTCTTTGTTAACTAAAAAGCACTTCCAAAATACTATTTTTAAAAGTCAGGGGAGAAGAGCTTATAAAATCTTTAAAAGCATAAGCTTTGGTCCCACCTTATTTTAATGCAGATTTTCTTTATATCCCTATTATAGTATATAAATGACCAAAATTGCCCTTAAATATTTGATAATTAATTTCTTATTCTCCATAATATTCTTTAAAGGTTGTTATTTTAAACTATGTCACATTCTTCAAAGATTATTATTTTCACTTTCAAATTTTTGGTTACATACCATTTTAATTAAAAAATAAAATAAATAAGAACCAATATAATTAAAAAATATTGGTATTAAAAAATTAAAATATTGGTATTTTAATTAGTATTTTAAAAAAATATTATTAATATTATATAATTATAAAATAAAAAATAGTATAATTTTAGTAATAAAAAATAGTTACTCAAAATATATATAAATATCTAATATATTTAAATCCCATAAAAATAGAATAAAACTATATTAAAAGATTATATACATTTTTTGTCCTTTGTTACAACTACAATAAGTGAACCTATATTTTACCAAACACAATTTGATCATTTTTTTTAATTAGCTTTAACTTTTAGTATCTAGTTTACCACACACCTAACTGCTTTTTTTTTACACAGCACAGCGCAACACAAAGACGGAAAGCGCTTTTACAAAAAGCCGTAACATTACCAAACTAAGCCTAACTCCTATGTTGCATAATTCGTCGAGCTAATTATATGTTGAATCTTAAAAATCAATTTTCTTTCTCCTTGACACTATACACAGTTATAAGTCTCGTTCATGCATCACCTTTCATCTCGACTAGGAGGATCCTTATTATGTTTTTTCCTTAAGTAAAGATTTTCTTATAATAAATGTAATATGTTTTTCCTTAAGTAAAGATTTTCTTATAATAAATATAATATGTTTTTCCTTAAGTAAAGATTTTCTTATAATAAATATAATTAATGTTTTTCCTTAAGTAAAGATTTTCTTATAATAAATATAATTAATGTTTTCCTTAATTAAAGATTTTCTTATAATAAATATAATATAATTAATAATTACCTTTAATATGAAAATATCCATAAATAAATTATTTAGTTATTACCTATAAGTACAGTTAACCAGAACAAACAATCAACAAGCTTTCAGTATATTAAGATTTGGGTAAAAAGAAGATTCATTCAAGAAGTTATAAACCATGGTTATACGTTCGTCAATGGTAGTTTCAACTCTTTTCGTTATTTGGTTGTTAACAACCACAACATTGGCAACAAGAGAAATCGGGATTAATAGTGATGCAAGTATGAATCAAGTTTGTTCTCTAACCAAAGACTCAAAATTCTGCCGTGATGAATTAATACAATGTTATTTTGGTGAGGATGATGTAGATCTTAAAACTGTTGTCAATATGATGATTAATGAGATATATAATAATGCTACATTTTTAATAGGTGGCATAAAACATATGACTCCAAAAGCTACTACTGCCCAGCAGATTCATCTTAAATATTGTCAAGACCTTTATACATCTTCATTCCAAGATGTTCATCGTTGTTCGAATTTTATGTGGAAGACAATTTCGTTGGATTGAATAAACAAGCAGGCATCATTGCAAATTATACTATCAGTTGTGAAAAATCTTTCGAATCACCACCATCGTCTCCATCTCTCTTGACAAAGCAAAATAGTGATTTCTTTAATTTGGCAGATATTTTAATGGCAGCTACTTATCTTCTTAGTAATAAATAAAAATGGATGTTCATCTACTCTGGTATCATTTGATGTTCAATTTCTTTAAACTTCAACTATTATATTTGTAGTTTCAAGTTTCTGAATAAAATAATTATAATAAATAAAATATCTATTTATATATTGATTTGTCTTTATGTTTTCAATTGGGATTTTTACGTGTAAAACACAAGAAGAAAAAAATATATAAGATGAAAAAGTGAAAACTCATTTTTATGTTGATCAAAACGAAAGGAGAGAAAATGATTTAGAACTTGGCTCACAACGGACTCGTAATATCCCTTTGGTCACTATCTTTGCGACACGATGCACTTCCAATATCCAGCGTTTTGTAATTGAGCACTTTATTGGCAGCCATCCTTTTCGTCGAAAGACTTTAATTTCTTTAGGTATGGTGGATGAAGAATTATGGAAAAAAAAAAGTCATGGCTAAGAATTTACAGCATTTCAAAACTGATGCCACTGGATGAACTGGAATGGTCTTTGCGCTTGAGAAAGATCAAGTGTTTAAAAAGGAATCGTGATTTAGGGGGAAGGAATTACGTTGGGGGAATAATTCAAACCCAACCGTACTACTTCGACAGGGAATGACCTAATAAACAGACAAACACACATGATTTATGCAGGCCGTTCCTGAAAAGAATTTTCCCCGAAACGAACTAAATTTTATTTTGCCCCTGTATAGAGACACCAAGGATGGTTTTCTCTTTGATAGGGCTAGAATGACACTAATATGAGGCGGCCGTAGGACGCGACAAATTTTTTCTAACAAATGCCATAATTAGTGTGTAATCCTGATTCACAAATAGAATACTGCTATAAGAAAAATAAACAATTAAAAGTTAAAATGAAAATAACCAAAAGTGATCAATATTTTTTTTTTTATAGTTAACAGAAGATAATAGAAGGGGTGCTTTTATCTACTTTAAATAGCTAAATTAGTAAACTAGCATATGGTGGTCCGAGATGGGGATGAAAACGGAGGAGCTAGGAGAAGAGGAAAGAAAAAGATGGAGAAAAAAAGCTAAAAACGTTTTTAATATAAATCATTTCCATCCCTTTAAATTCATATAATAACAATCCACAACATAGTTATGTTTTATTTAATGAAAACTCCCTTGAGAACAAGGCTTTTTGTTGCCCCTGGGTCTTTGTTGCCTGCAAGTGGGGCTTTGCCTGCTTACATATCAGGCCCGGCCCTGGTTTATGACTCTTATAGACAGGGGCGGAGGCAGTGTGTAATTGCACACCCTCAAATCCTAAATTTCTCTATTTTGCAAGCCTAGATAAATCACCAACTGAATCTTGCACCCCCTAGAAATGTGGAGTTGAAAGGGCAAGAGTGCAAAACTGAATTCCTAATCTTAGTTCTCACTTCTCACTCACGTACTCACACAGCCAAAGATGAGTGTCGCAACCATTAAGGGAAACTTAGCACCAATAACAATGGTAGCAACCATTAAAGACAAGTTAACAACAATGACAAGGGATAGATGAACACTTTGATTCTTTGGTGTGCAAAGAAAAAAAATAATCCGGGCTCTTTTATTTTGTTGTGTATCTTTTCTTGCACCCCCTCTCTTCAATTCCTGGCTCCGCCCCTGCTTATAGACACCACTTCTCGAACAAACAAGTTCAATCCTTGATCCTTTTCCATTGCATTCAAGTTTTCCAGTCTTTGTACCCAGGCCAGAAATGATGGAACAATTGTGTTGACGCCCTTTACCAACACACCAAGCATTCAAGTTTTCCAGTTTTTGTACCCGGGCCACAAGTACAAATTTGTTTGAACTTGAACATGTTTGTCTATCCGAGACAATGCGTTCGACCAAAATAATTAAGAATTTCAACTTACCTCATCTTCATCGGGAATAAAATAACGGGAGTAATCCTCAGGATACAGCTGAATAAGGAGATAGGGGCAACATTAAATTTAAGTGAGAAAAAATCTTGGTTAACATTGAAAAATTTGCACAAAAAAAAAGAAGAAGCTATATCAGGAATTGTTTTCCCAAAACAAAAACAAAAAATCCTCTTAAATTTCAGTTACGAACCTTCGCATAAACATAAATAGGCTAAACTGAAATTTAAGTGACAACGAACGAGATGCTTTTGATTAATTTTTTTTTCATATAAATGATAAGACGAAGAGATCAAAACTGAACTAAACTATGTATCGTTTCTCCGTCTGATATAGAAACCACATTAAAAAAACTTACGCATCCTATATCTTCATCTTGTTCATTCAAAGGAACTACAGTCCTCTTCCCATTACTTAAATCATCAAATGTTATACAATCCACTTGCATTTCATTGTCTTCCATTACCACAAAATCATGAAACTGACCTAGCTTCTCAAAAAATAAAATGAAATTGACCTAGTTGCCGCTTTTAAGTGCTTGATATCACTCTGGAAGGAGGGTAAGAAGTTAGTGGGGGGCCAGTTTGGTATTTAACCTTTCAATTTATAAGGGATAACTTCAATTTTTTCTAATAACCATGTTGAGTCACCTAATATCCCCCAACGTAATTCCTTCCCCCTAAATCACGATTCAAAAAAAAGTAGAGGGATGCTATTAGAGGTTCGTTTACCAAAGGTACGGGCCTTATAAAAGAAGGCTTCGGTTTTAAATGATCCAAAGAACAAAATGTTAAGGCTTTGGTTTTGTAGGCCTTAAGCTTTATAAAAAAAAGGCTTTGATGGAATATGAGGATGAGTACACTTCAGATACACTACCATAATTATGAAGAGTTTCAATTTCATCGGGTACTAAAGCTAATTATGTTGGAACTTAGAGCATCTCCACAGAAGGCGTAAAAAATCCTACGTGGATTTATTATTTAGTCCTTTTATTTATAAGGTTTATCCATAGAGCAAATTTAGGACCTTATGCCTTAAAAACTATCTCCAACAGTAGAGGTTTTTATTCCTCGGAATCAATTGTTAAAAGAGAAAACATGTGACGTGGAGGTGCATCCGAAGGTGTGGTTTAACACTTTCTTCAAGACCTTCTTATTTAGTATATATATGGCACCCTTCTGATTTGTAGGACCTCTCGTTGGAGATGGTTAATTGAGGTCTAAAATCCTACGCATCGAATAAAAATAAAATTATAACCTCCTGTTCTTCAATAGAGGGTGAAGTTTTTGTTTTTCATGACACATGGGATTTTAGACCCCCAATCAATATAAATTCATCTCCAATGGTTGGATCATACAAATTAGGAGGGATGGGAAAATAAAATATGAAGGTGTTAAAAAAGTCTTATTTACACCTTCACTTGCACCTCCACGTCATATTTTCAATTATTTTATTTTTTTAGAAATTAATTCAAGTAAAGATAAACGGTTAGATTTTATCACATAATTTAAAGATTAAATCCTTCACTATTGGAGATAATTTTGTAACCATGGAGTCATATATTTACTATATGTGTAAAATCTCTCCTATATAAAAGTCTTAATTAGACTTCCACGTAGGATTTTTTACCCCATCATTTGGAGATGATCTTAGTGTTACTAACTAATCACTTTAACATCGACATCTATCGTATTTATTACTCCATCTGTTTCAAAAAGACTGTCTGCTTTAACTTAGTCAAAATATTAAGAAGATAGAATATTTTACTTGACTATCCTTAGTTACTTACCTATTTTAATTTAATATATTAGAAAGAAAATGAAAGATTTTAAATACGAAATATAGAAAGAAAATTGAAAGTTATCAAATTTATAAAGTATAAAATTTAGAGCCTCTCCAATGGTGGTTGTGTGTGTTTCCTAGGTGGCAACATAAACAAGACATTCTCATTCCAATTTTCCTTAAGTTTAGGGAGGAAAAATAGTTCATCTCCAATGGTGTTGTTTGTGATGTTTTGTGGATTAAATGTAAATATTATTTTTAGTAGTTTTTTGATTTTATTAGAGCTAAAAATGGTAATTTAATATATTGAGATTAATTTAGGTAAGCAAAAGCTTACTAGATAGCTTGACATTGTCAAGTTGAATGTCTAAAACTCGACATTCACCTTGACAATATCTAACAAAAGTAAAGCCATGTCATCTTCACATCGAATTAAAAGTTGGGGTTGGAGAAAAATTTTAGGGAAAATGAATGTCTATCCTATGTGGACTTAGACATTTATCTTCACATACATTCCATTGGAGAAGCTCTTATAAGGAATTGGAGCCAAATATATATTTTCTTAAATGAAATGAAGAATATATTTGTTTCCTTAATTATACAAATTACTTTAATATTTTAGATCGGTTCCGTTAAAAATGAATTTATGAATATAAAAAGTGATTTTACATGTTTCCTATCCCCATTTTCCCTATTTCCCATCCCAACCATACAACCCATATTATGTATATGTCTTTGTTTACTGGGTAAACAAACAATTACTGACTTGTTTGTTTCAAGGAATTGTATTCCTTGGAATCCAATTCTAGGGAATGCGTCCAATTCCTTGAACCAACGGGACAAATGAACTCTTGGTGGGTTTGGATGTAGAATTTTAAAGGTGGAATTCATGGGTCCAGAGATTTGATAGAATTATGTTTCCCTCTCTATGTTTGGTTACTCAATCTTTGGAATCACGTTTCCCTACGGATTCGGTTTTCAACAAATCCTCAGTATGGAGTCCTCACCCCTCCTAAGATTTCTTTGGGAAACTTATAAAAGGATTTATGGACCCACATTTTTTTAAACTCTAAATCCTATATATATATGCAATTTTAAGATTTGAGAGTAATGCCAAACGGTATAAAGACTTAAATACAAGAAAACTCTATAAATCCTAGGAATTTATATCGAGTTACCAAACACACAAGGAATTTACATGATTCCCAGAATTTGTAATTCCATAGGATTATAAATTCCTGGAAACGGTGAATTCTGCAAACAAACCCACCATCTATGTAATTAGGAATTTTGATTCATAGGAATCCAATTCCCTCCAAAATGATAGATTTCCATTGCATTGGTCCAATGATGCAATGGAATTGGATTCGAGGTAAAACAAAGGTAATTGAATTACCTCAACCGAACATAAAATTTTTGGATTGGAATCAAATTCCTTGGAATCCAATTCCAAGAATTGGATTACCCCATAATTGAATTCCTAGGATTCTAATTCTCCCAACCGAACGGGTTGTTAGATTGTAAAAGTAATACAAGTCAAATCATCATTTTCATCAAGTTTTGGAGATTGAATTTTATTTTTGTACATACAGTAAAAACTCCATATATTAATAGCCTGGGGACTTGACAAAATTATTAATATATGGGGTTTACTAATATAAAGAGGTATACTAAAACAAATGATTTTTTTTTGCAAATTCAAAGTATTAAATGGTAATGGATATAGATGTCTTCCTTAATCACCCAAATGAGCAAATAAGTCGTATATGCTTTAACCAAAGAAGAAATCATCGATGGAATTAGACAAGAAGAAAAGGGAGATATCTTGATGATGATAATACGGAAATACCAAAAGTTTCATTTCAAGAATCTTTAAACATGCTCAAAAAGTTGAATTTTTTTGGCTCAACAAGAAGGTGTCCATAGTAATGAGGTCTTATGCATCCACAAATCAAAAAGTTACATCATTTTCTCAAAAAACTATAGATAAGTATTTCATCGTATCTTAAATTTCGATGTAACAAGATTTATAAGTTTTCAATAATGACGTTATATTAACATATAGAGGATAAATTCCTTATGGAGGGATTAGAAAAATCTATTAATGTTAAAATGTGTAGGTTATTACTATTTATAACTGGCCCAAGTTGGGACTATGATTTTTTATTAATATATGGAGTTTTTACTGTAATGTGAGAGTTTGAAGAGAGAAAAATAATCCATTAATAATTAATTAGAATGAAAACCTAATTACACATAATTAGAACCCATTTTTATGTTCCCTTAGCATCTCAGCTATATTTTTTTAAGCATGCATTTTATTGATAGAAGATTAGGTTACAATTTGATGTGGGTATGTGGTACCCACAAAGTCATGGAAAATAACTTGACTGATACAAATCGGGATTGCCTGATCCCGAATTTTGGTAGAAAGATTTCTCATTTGACTTCCATCAGCCGCATGATTGGCCAAGTCATCCGCTACTTGATTTCCTTCTCTGTAGTTGCGTTGGATAGCGGCTTGCGGAATCTGTCGTATTCTAATATTTATTTTTTCAATCATCCCTGAGATATGCCTTGGAGGATCAATAGAGGATGTGACGAAGAGCAGTAGGTTTTCTGAGTCCGTCTCGAATAGAAATTTTGGTCATTGCCCTTCTGTTGTTGTTCTTGATGCCAATAGCAGAGCCCAAGTTTCTGCAGTTAAGGAAGTTGTAATTCTTAGAGGTTGGGATAAAGCCGTAATTGTTCGCGCTTCGGAGTCTCTGCAAATGAAATCGACACCTGCGAAACCTGGATGCCCCCCTGGCTGCCCCATTCGTGTTAATCTTAATCCAATTAAAGTTTGGTGTGGACCAACCTACCGAAATTATCAAAATCTTTTTGGCATTTCTTGAGTGGTTAAGTACCGGTGCATCTCCTGGTAACACTGGAGGTAAGGATTCTATTGCCACAGAATATTCTTGTTGTTGTTTTTTCGCCCAAACCGATTTCATCCGATGTTGTTTGCTTTTACTGAAATTAGGTCATTCTGTGGACAGCCATAAAGGTCCATAATATAAAGCAAACATAAGAGATTTCAGATACCGGGTGCCGATTATTGTAGAATTTGGGAAATGGTTGATTTTGGCGTTAAAGGACAGGTGGGGTTATAGTTGGATTTTGGTAAGGTTGACATCTGAGTGAATAAGGCGTTCCAAGCTGCAGTCGCCGTTGGACAGTGAATTAGCAGGTCAGTCGCTGATTCTTGATTAGCGTTGCATCTAGGGTAAATATTGAATTGGTCAGATGGATGTGATGTAGGAGAGAGAAGGTTGGTAGACCCTCATTGATTGCTTTCCACAAGAAAAGATAAATATTTGGTGGACACGATAAAGTCCACAAGAATTTTGTAGGTGGGAGGGGGTTTTGAGTAGGTTAACCTTGGGTTAGACATTTGTATCCCCATGAAGTAGTGTATTTTCAAAATTTTGAATGGGGCTAGATTATTTTGTCCTGGGGGATATCTTGGGGTAGGTGGATATTTAATATTTTCTGAGCTGTATGATTGGGTAGGGTGTTTAATTTTTCCTGGTTCCAGTTATCAGAGATAGGATCAATGATTTCATCCACTTTCCGGATAGGGTAACATTGAGCTGGTTCTAGGTTTGGGGAGTGTGGAATCCATTTAACTTCTATCGGTGTTGATAACCCATTTCTAATAGAATGAAAAATCAATTGTTGCATGGTGATGCTAATTCTCTCCATTGAGCGTTGAAGGAAGACGGTACGGTATCAATGCCATGTAGAATTGGTTGTTGGTTGAGATATTTTTCATTGCATAGAATTCCACAAATGGAGTTAAGTTTTTCATGTAAATTCAAGATTCTTTTCATGAGAAGTTCCTTGTTATGACTGAATTCTTTTCCTTATGCCCAAATCCTCCGCATATTGGTTTCATGCATTTTTATCCCAACCAATAGGATGAATCTTTTTAATGATTTAATCATGTCCCCTTAAAAATTCCTCGTGATACGATCTATTTCTTTGTGGACATTGATGGGTAGATTTTGTGTTTGCATGAGGTGGGGTTAAGAAGGTTTTAATAAGGAGAATTCTTCCACCGAGTTAGACATTTTGTCATCCACCCTTTAGCTTGAGTTAATATTTGTAGGAGCCGATGAAAAGGTATGACTAGATGCTCTTTCTTGTTTGAATTGGACTCCAAGATAAATTGGGAGTAGTGGTTTAATTCGATTAATTAAAATTTTTGCAATGATTTTATAAGTGACGTTACGAGTCCTACGGGTCCGAATTCAGAAGGCTTTGATGGGTGGTCTACTTTGGGTATTAGTGTTAGGTTTGTGTGGTTCATGAGTGGATGTATACTAAGATCATTGAAAAAAGTGCGAACCATGGCAATCAATTTATGACGAGTTGTTTCCCATAGAATAAAAAAATTACCAAAGAAAATTAACAAAAATAAAAATTACAGATTTCGGTTTTTGATCTAAAACCATTATTAGATCGCTGGAACAATACAACAGTGCTAGTAATAGTATATTATAAGGGGAAAAACTACTAGTTGGTATAGAATTTATTAGTGGTAGTATATTGGAAGTTAGTAGTGGTAATAGTTAGATTTACTGGGATTAAATTCCGAGAGAGAGGGCTAGAAGGAAGACTGTTGTTGATGAAGGTGAGTAATAGGGTGAGTTTTGTTTACCCAATTTAAAAAGAGTCATACAAAATATTATTGGTTTGGTTGAGATATAGGAATTAAGAATAGTAGGGATAGGAAATAGGTGAAACCTAAAAAATTTAAGGGTATATTATAGAGTTCATTGGAAATAAATGACTATAAAAATGAAAGTTTGACACAAATTTGAAACCGATGAAAATGGAATAGTGGATAAGTCTTCTTAAAACAGAGGGAGTAATTTTTAATAGTGACTAGTTTGAAACCCGTGCTATGTACCTGGTATGTAGGGAATTGGCTCTCAATTAGTGAGGCGGGTTTTCCCGCACTGCCTCTAAAGGAGTGCGATTGATAATCAGAGTAAACGAAACATCAAATTATTGCTTGTATAGTGGAACCAAATTCACCAATTACATATTGTTTAAAGTTTTGGAGATTGAGAAATCCTCTTAAAGAAAATACTTTAAAAAAATTATATCTACTTTTGAAATCAGTAAGTACTTCAGGAAATTGCCAACATTATTACTCTAAAAATGATTATTAATGCTAGATTTGAAGGCGGTCAGATTTAAAGTCTGCTACAATCAAAGTTGAAAAGATAAGGGTACCCAAATACACCACAATCTTTAAATTAACCACCTATAAGTCCTCTTACCGAAAGTGATTGTCTATGGACAAAGTCGAGACAATACGACAAATCGGTGTTCACACTTTGTGTGATCTTCTATGGATACGAGTCGAGAAAATACAACAATCAAAGTGTGATTACTTGATAATAGGTTCGTGCTTAACCAAACTTTATAGGATCACTATCAAGTAATACAAAAGTTAACGTTTGTGTAATTTACTTTAAATTATAATAACAACACTTATAATTGCGGAAAGGAAAAGTAAAAGACACAACAAGATTTCGTTAACGAGGAAACAACAAATGCGTAAAAACCCTGGGACCTAGTCCAGCACTGAATACTCGAGAATTAAGCCGTTATACAAAATCTAAACCAACTTCGTATAGTTAAGACCAAGAAACTAATTCTAGTTGACTTAGTTTCTTCAAATCCCCGCGCTTCGACATTCAATAAGTGCACGACTGAACAATTCCTTTGGATAGTATTCCAAATAAAAGAAGGAACAATAAATTTGTTTGGTAAAACTCTATTGAATCTTTAAGATAAGATATTTCAAGGCATATGCAAAGGATCTTCCGCTTAAACTAATAAACTCTTTTCTTTAGTGTTGATGGTGGTTTTTATTTTAGGGTCAAAATCGTAAAACCCTAGTCAGACAATGACGTCACAGAACTTGAGTAATAATGTCTCCATTTAAGCGCATTTGCTGAACCCTTTAATATGTCTGCAAGAAAATTACCAGGGTACCTTTTTTTTTTAATACTAATTAGGGTTTCAAAGAGACCAAACCCTAATTCCCACGCCACATGTGCCAATGACAAACCATGCTAGCCACACCCACCGCGCCAAGGCATGCCAACCATGCTAGCCGCACCCGTGCCAATGGCAAGCCGTGCCGCCCACACCCACCGCGCCAAGGCATGCCAACATGATAGCCTCACCCATGTGCCAATGGCAAGCCGTGCCAGCCACACCCACCGCGCCAAGGCATGCCAACCATGCTAGCCGCACCCATGTGCCAATGGAAAGCCGTGCCAGCCACACCCACCGCGCCAAGGCATGCCAACCATGCTAGCCTCACCCGTGTGCCAATGGCAAGCCGTGCCAGCCACACCTACCGACACAAGGCATGCTAACCACACCCCGTGCCAATGGAAAACCTTGCCGGCCCACACCTACAAGACCAAGGCATGCCAACCATGCTAGCCGCACCCGTGCCAATGGTAAGCCGTGCGCCTTCATCTCCACGCTAGAGCATGCCAATCATGCTTTCCGTCCCCAACACGCCATGCACAACACTGGATCTGAACAATCAACGACCATCTTTCCATCTAAGATGCAAATCTTAATGTCCAAGATCGCCAATAACGCGTGGTAACCTTGGCGCAATATCAAACCCTAATTTTGGTCGCGCTAAACTATTGCCAAAACCCTAGCTTGTTCACGATCCTAGATTGGTCAAGCTAAACCCTTGTCCCCACCATTCCAAGCAAACCGCACCTTACCTTGGCCCTAGGGTTGCCAGCTAGCCGCACCATGCACCCATGCCATGCCAAGACCTTGCCCCACCATGCCAAGCCAAACTGTCCCATGCCAAACCCTTGGCCCCACCATGCCAAGCCAAACCGCACCTTGCCTTGGCCCTAGCCGTGCTCGCGCACCATGGACCCATGGCATGCCAAGCCCTTGGCCCCACCATGCAAAGCCAAACAACCCATGCCAAACCCTTGGCCCCACCATGCCAAGCCGAACCGCACCTTGCCTTGGCCTTAGCCATGCTAGCCGCATTATGCACCCATGGCATTCCAATCCCTTGGCCCTACCATGCCAAGCCAAACCGTCCATGCCAAGCCCTAAGTCCCCACCGTGTCATGCCAAACGCACCTTGCCGTGTGGCTCCATGCCAACCTAGCCACGCCAACATGCTGGCCTTCCCTGTGCGGCTACCAAAACGAAGGCGTGCGAAAATCAACTGGTCCCTTCAATCCCGGGATCGAATCCTAGCCATTCAAGGTTACCGCACAACGCATGGTAACCTTTTTGGCCCGAAACCCCAATTTGGCTACGCCAAACCGCGCCAATGGCATGCCAACCAAGCCGCCCACCATGTTGGCCTTCCCAATGCGCTACCAAAACAACGGTCCCCCTTCAACCTAGGGATCGAATCCTATCCATCCAAGGTTACTGCATAACGCATGGTAACCTTTGGCCCGAAACCCTAGTTTGGCCACGCCAAACCGCGCAAAGGAATGCCATGCCAATGGCATGCCCAACCAAGTCAAGCGCCACCATGTTGGCCTTCCCTGCGCAGCTACTAAAACGAAGGAATGCGACAATCACGGCCCCCTTCAATACTGTGATCGAATCTTAGCCATCTAAGCTACTGCACAACGCATGGTAACCTTTGGCCCGAAACCATGGTTTGGCTACACAAAACGCACCAAGACATGCTATGCCAATGGCATGCCAACCTTGTCACGCCACCATGCTGGCCTTCCCTATGCGGCCACCAAGAACGAAAGCGTTGCGGCATCAACGCTACCTTCCCTCTTGAGATGCAAAATCTCGACCGTCGAAGGTCACCAGCAAGCAAGTCTCCCAAGCTCGACTGACAGAAACAACAATATGTTACATGTTTTCCCCGAAAACATTCGAGACATCAACACATATCACAAACTGGGGATCCTCTTTGGGTATTGGTTTACGGTTTACATAAAGTACGGCGTACACTCGCGCTGTCATAAGGATGAGGCGGTTAGTAAATACAGGGAGTAAGGGTAAAACGCTCTTTTTATGAAAAATTAATTCCATGCGTTAACTACCACCACTCTCCCATTTACTCACTCATTTTTCCATCCCTTAATGAGACTAGAGTACGTTACACCTCGACTTGTATAAATAGGTCTTACCTATTTCCACCGAACAACAAGTTCAAGTCAGGAGCATACAACACTCAGAAAACATTTGCTAGCTTTCCATTGGTTAGCTTCCCACTTTCTGATACAAGTCATAACACAACTACTCTTCCAGAATCAACTATTCTGGTCTCATCACTTTCCTTGCTTCCCTTCCCAAAACCAACCCATTCTCCTTCACTTTGTAACCAAGCAAGTCCGGAACGACCATTTCTTGGTTTAGGACGACTTGTATGTGATTGATTTCTCGAATCTAAAGTACTCCTTAGCAAAGACATTGTTTAGGGTTTAAATTCGTTTCTCACACACCCGAAATTACCGAAATCAAGCAGTAAAACCATTTTCACCCACTAACAATTGGCGACCACAAAGGGAGGTCGATCTTTCGGTTACAATGTCAATTTTAGACCATCGATCTCATGCTTTGACCCAGACATCAAGATGGTAGAAGTTGCGCTCCTCTCGGGTCGACAATTCGGCTACTGCATCGACCCGATTTTCGGTCTTGACACGGCGATGGATGACTGGGGACTGCCTAGAGGTTAAAATCGAATGATCCAACTTGAGGTATCGACGACTCGATTATCGGATGAGACAATCTGGGACTTTCCACAATCACGGCGGCTTCCCATAAAACTCGTTGGTACACCTTAAGGCTCCCTTTTCATCGGAGACACAAAAACCGATTAAGTCTTACCTAGACAAGATACATGGTTTGCTACTTCAAATTTTCACGAGAATAGTAAAACCAATATCCGTGTTATGCTTCACCCCATGTCATCTACCAACATGCGGTTCCATGGTTTTCCTGGGATGTCTGCGTCACTTTCCATCGTAACCAAGACAACATCATTCCCTAAACAATTCATTCCAAAAAAAAAAAAAATCCCAAAACCCTCGAGATAACATTTATCTATCAAACCAAGAAATCAAAACCATGAACTAGGCGTTTCATTTTCCTTTCAAAAAAAAATCTAAAAATAAGAAGTTCAAGACAAAAATGTATTCAAGGAAAGTTTTCCAACAACGGCTTGCTCCTTTTAACAAAGGCCTCCCTCGTGCTCCGGAGAGCCGCCTTTTCAACTTCAACTTTGCACAATTTTTTGAATTCTGCTTCATGCTCTTCACCATGTCTGCGGAAGGACCTTCGACTGTTTCGACCAACAACTTTTTAACCTCAGAGAAACCTTCAACGAACCAAGGAACATTGAATTCGAAGTTCACACACATGTCATGATGGAACCTTGACTCGAGACTACATCCTCGAAACCGTATGACTAGTCACGTTGCACATGTCGTCAATCGAAGACAAAACTTCCTCCACCCGCTTGACCAGCGCAAATCGACTAGTAATTTTCTTAGTTGTGGCAATATGTCCTCAACTTTCACATATTTTAGTGTATAACACCGCATGTTTGGCTGGCACGCTAATTCCACCGATCAACACATGACCCGGATAAGGGATCAGGTACGGAGGGTTGAAAGTGGCGCCCGCAACCGAATCAACAACCGGAAAGAAACCCCCAACTACAATCGCGCCAACAATCCCTGGAGTATCCTCCACCACTCGAGTCGTGGCGATGTCTTCTCGGATGATGAACTTCAGTGTCCAAGTCACTAGCCTACACGGCCTCCGTAATGGAGGTATGGCTACGCCTTCACTCCAGGCGGGTTTCTACTTCCGTGCCATCCCCGGGAACGGTTTCCTCCAAGAATATCAAGATTTGGTTTTACTTCGGAAAAAAAAGAGAGGAAGAAGAAAAAAAGAAAATGGAAGGCTCACCGATTCGCTTCGGTCTCACTGGAGGAAGATTCAATGCTGCTACCGGAAAAACTATCCTCCCCATCACGGGACTCCGAATTTTCTTCCTTCTCGGATTCCTCTTCACCATAGGTAGGTTCAACATCGCCGCTTTCCGTTTCACGAGATGCTTTGTCTTCGGACCACGTGCAAGTTTGGCGAAGGCGTTCACACTGCTAAGACCCAGGGCAAGGTGCAAGAACAAACGCTCAGAGATGAGACAAATACATTCGTAATCCGACTAAATCAGGAATAAAATTATACGTACTAGCATATTGAAAGAACTAAAAGTCGAAAGAACCATCAAACTCGACTAAAAGCCACCAGCACGGCTTTTAGATCTTCGCTCCTTCACTTGGGGACTTTCTGCATTCGGGCTAACGGATTTTTGCATGGGATCCCTCAGTAGTGGATGTTCTTCTAAAACCACATGAGAAGGCTTACCGCGACGGTTTTCCACCACATCATTCACGAATCCATGGATAACGAGAAATTCATCCTGCCAAAATATGTTGTATTTGGAGGTTATTGATGGATTTCGTTTCGCAATCAGAAAAGGTAGACTTTTACCCGACACAAGGGCAGTAACATCGAGAACAGTTGACAACGGGACTTACGAACAACCGATGACAAACGAGTGGGACCCCTTGGTCAAAACCCATGTGCCGAGCCGGTCTATCGATGTTGTAAGAGATTTCGTGTGAGATTGTCAAGGTTTTGAAGGATATTTGAGCACGACAAAACCAAGGGAGGAAGTGATTGCTGCCGTTGGTAATGATCGGTGATGTTGATCATGATGATCACGATAGTGATTGGTGAAAGAAGCTGACGAGTATAATGATGTGATGGAGCCCTCCATTCATGGCAGGGACGAGTGAGAGATGGAGTTAGAAGATGTCATTGGTGATCGACAGGAGATAAGAGAAGTGGGAAGATGTTGTCGTGAACTTGAGAGAAAACAGGGAATGGCCTCGGTTGAATGTATGATGGAAGTGGTGGTGACGATGTGGAGTTTTCCTGCAGGCTAATGGAAACTCGGTCTGTTGGATGTGGTTTACGGAACAAAGGAGATGTTGTGAAGCATGGAGGAGCTTAGCTCGAGTTTTGACAAACAGCGAGTGACGGCCAACGAGAATGAAGTTGTACTTGTTGTTGCCATTATCTACGGATGTGATCGAGGATGGTGACTACTTGATTTAAGATTTTTCTTTGTTTCGTAATAGTAATTAAAGTTCGTTCTCTCAGACTTGCGAAGATTAAATTTAAAGGTTTAAACAAAAGCGAAAATGATAAACAAAAGCGAGAATCACTGAGCCTAGGATTCCACCGAATTCACAACACGAGGTTCATTATTCATTCTCAACAATTATCGCTCAAAGGAATAAATAAAACATCAACTCTTGTTTTGCCAAAGTAGATCTTCAAAACATTAATTGTATCCCCAATCATAGATTATCTTAATTCAAAGCATAACCTATCTAATTGAATCACAACTAATTTTATCAAATCATAATTCTATTATAAATTAGTGCAAAAGTCAAATAGAAAATAGAATAAATTCACCCATGTGCGAAAATCAGCTTCCTCCATTGACCCAGTGTAGGGGTTTAACTCCTCATATTGTAGACACGCTCAAAATGGATTTTTATTACTCAAATGTGCTTACAAATGATCAAATGGAGAGAAATCAAATAAAACCAGAAATTTGCAACGGTTAATGGCCGCTACAAACTACCGTTACAGCTTAGGCTTCTGTTACAGAACTACTATATTTGGAAACTGTCGCAAATGAACGGTCGCTAAGATGTGAACTTGCGACCGTTGATAAACGACAGACCTCCTTAGTGGTCTGTGTTCTTCTTCTTCCTCTTCTCTGCAGCAGCAGAGAAGTTGCTCTGCTGCTCTCTGTTCTTCTCCCCCGACTCTCGATATCTCTTCTCAGACCTCCAATGACTCTATTTATATCCAACAGCACCATCAGATCCCCGCAATCAATCAAAAATATTCTCTTTTATTTCCATGCAGGATACGGGATTTATTATTATCTCCTCCACACATCTGCTAACAATCCAACTCATTCAACACGGTGGGTTCTCGTTCAATTGGAGTAAGACTCGCTCTATCCACACGCCATTATTCCAAATATATAGCAGATACTCACAAATATTATTCTCTTCCCTGTTTTAGATCAGTCATCAAAATAACCGAATTTTTCTTCTTCAAAACACGTGAAAGACGTGTGTACATGGTGAGAATGAAAATATGCAGCAAAATCTTCTCATAAATTACGTCTTCCAACCATAAACTGAAATCCCGAGTATCTCTCTACCACTTCTCTGTTTTGAAAAGGACCAAAGTCAACCTCCTCCTGTTTCGACTCAAACTCTAAGCGTGCTGGCCTTAGGTGAACTGATCCATGTGCGCATAGACCGTGGAGTCTCCAACCATTACTGCCACTTTCTCAGCTTCTAATCTTGATGCCTGCCTTCTGACTCCAAACAGCATCCAGGACCAATACAAACCACACAAGATCCTAAATCCAACTCCTTCCAAATCAATTCCGGTCTTCTCAGCTTCTGGCCCTCTAAACATCTTCCTCCACCCATCACAAAGGTTCATGCAAATGCAACCATCTCGGCAACCACCAGCTTAGCCCAGGTTCCATTCTGTGCAGGTTGCTGTAGTATTCGTTCTCTTCTGTATTTGTATTCTTCAATCATCCACATTTCTCATGAAAATGTTACTCAAAATCGTGTTCCATAGAAGACCACCACTTGCTGCTTAAGAATGCCACCTGCTCTTTGGTTTGATAAGAACATGAAACGTGGTTCTTTATTACCACAAACAAAATGAAGTATATAATTTGCCACGTCCCACTTATTATTATTAATCCACTACTGCATCTACAGCTTAAAGGCTTGAATAAACAAAATGTTCTTCAGTCGTCAAATGCCTTAGTGTAGCACCATCGGACGTGACCCACTTAAACTGTAGTGAAATTCATTGCCTTTTCCTCCGGAGCCATGAGTTGCGATATTGATTCCATCTTGTCGCAAACGTCATTTTACTTCCATTTAGCTGTTTATTCTCTGGGAAATCGTACTTTCTACAAAAGTACTAAAATAGTATTATTAGCCAAAATGTCGAATACTAGCTAATATAAATATGGGTATAAAATAAAGTATTTATGTGCTTATCACACCCCCACACTTATATTTTGCTAGTCCTCGAGCAAAACAGAAGAAGACCCGCTACACAGCTGGTCATGTAGTAAGAGAGAGTTAGACCCGCTACACAGCTGGTCATGACAAATGCCATACACAAGACTCGCGACACAATTTTTTTTTTTTTTTTTTTTTTTTAGACCCGCTACACAGCTGGTCATAATGTGATAAGAAAACAAAAGAATAGACCCGCTCAACAGCTGGTCATAAGAAAATGAAAAGAAAATAATAGACTTTTTTTTTTTTTTAGACCCGCTCCACAGCTGGTCATAAAGTGATAAGAAAGCAAAAGAATAGACCCGCTACACAGCTGGTCATAAGGCTAACAACAATTATAATTTTTATTTTTTTTAACCCGCTCAACAGCTGGTTCCTGAAAAAAGTAAAGTAAAAAGTTAACCACTCCCCCACACTTAAACATTACATTGTCCTCAATGTAATTGAGTCATCCAACGCAAAACTTAAGATGGGAAATTCAAAATAAAATAAACAAAAGTAAACAAACATAAATAAATAATTATACCTACTGGACTGTACAAAAACGGATCCCCATACACTAATAACCTGAAAACTTGGGGATCGACCCAAAATACAATATTTACAAATGACAGCTTCACACTTATGTCATGAAAACGCAAAGACGCTGAAACTATCAAAAAATAAGATTTACCCCTAAACCAAGTTTTTACTGCACATGGAAGTACGTAAAGAACAAAGTATGGGGATTCTATTGAGACTGGGAAAATTTCAACTGGCTCATGCACGTATTAGAAATAGGCAAATCTTCCGGGTACTTAGATGCAAAGTAATCCAACAACACTTTAGAAGCACACAATTCTAACCCTAAATTAGGCAACTTTTGGAAGTCTAGTGGTCTAGAAACAACCTCTAAGTCGGGTGAATGATCTTGTGAGGTAGATTCATCTATGGAATTAGGCGAATCATCCACACAATTATCCACAGGGCCACTATAAGACTGATCATCATCATCATCATCATTAAATAATCTTTGGCATTCTAGAATTCTCAATCTTTGTTCCAAACTAGGCGGTGTGTGTTTGTAATACTTCTCATATATAGTTTGATGTGATTCTTCACTTACCATTTGTGGAGCAAAAACTCCATACCGTTGCCTATGCAAATATTCAGCCAAGTGTCATCTCGGATGAGGTTTTCATGATAATTTGACTTTCTACGCATATATTCCGCCAGCGTCATCGTAGGTGACGTCTCCTCAGAAGAAGTCATCATCCTCAAAAATTCCCTGAAAATAAATACAAAAAGAAACGCATAAAAAGGAAAAAGAAAATACTGTACAAAATAAAAAAATAAACCTAAAAATTAATCTAAAAACAAATCCCCGGCAGCGGCGCCAAAATGATTAAGGATTTTTTTAGTTTCCGTAGTAGTAATTAAGATTCGTTCTCTCAGACTTGCAAGATTAAATTTAAAGGTTTAAAGAAAATAATAAACAAAGCTGAGAGTCAACCATAAACTGAAATCCCGAGTATCTCTCTACCACTTCTCTGTTTTGAAAAGGACCAAAGTCAACCTCCTCCTGTTTCTGACTCAAACTCTAAGCGTGCTGGCCTTAGGTGAACTGATCCATGTGCGCATAGACCGTGAGTCTCCAACAATTACTGCCACTTTCTCAGCTTCTAATCTCGATGCCTGCCTTCTGACTCCAAACAACATCCAGGACCAATACAAACCACATAAGATCCTAAATCCAACTCCTTCCAAATCAATTCCGGTCTTCTCAGCTTCTGGCCCTCTAAACATCTTCCTCCACCCATCACAAATGTTCATGCAAATGCAACCATCTCGGCAACCACCAGCTTAGCCCAGGTTCCATTCTGTGCAGGTTGCTGTAGTATTCGTTCTCTTCTGTATTTGTATTCTTCAATCATCCACATTTCTCATGAAAATGTTACTCAAAATCGTGTTCCATAGAAGACCACCACTTGCTGCTTAAGAATGCCACCTGCTCTTTGGTTTGAAACGTGGTTCTTTATTACCACAAACAAAATGAAGTATATAATTTGCCACGTCCCACTTATTATTATTAATATTAATCCACTACTGCATCTACAGCTTAAAGGCTTGAATAAACAAAATGTTCTTCAGTCGTCAAATGCCTTAGTGTAGCACCATCGGACGTGACCCACTTAAACTGTAGTGGAAATTCATTGCCTTTTCCTCTGGAGCCATGAGTTGCGATATTGATTCCATCTTGTCGAAAACGTCATTTTACTTCCATTTAGCTGTTTATTCTCTGGGAAATCGTACTTTCTACAAAAGTACTAAAATAGTATTATTAGCCAAAATGTCGAATACTAGCTAATATAAATATGGGTATAAAATAAAGTATTTATGTGCTTATCAACTACTGGTGGTGATGCTGGCAGTGCACATGGTTACGGTATGGAGAACATGGGCTTGCTGCCGTCGATTGAAGGTTTAATGAGGAGTTTTAGAGGAACAAGGAACCAGTTTCGTCCGAGAAACCATGGGAGAACCTAGCTTGGCGCAGAGATAATGAACAGAAAAGAGGAAAGTGGGTATCTGGTGAAGGGTTCGTACATAAAGTTTGATGTATGCTCAGTTCTTGAGAAGAGACATTGGTACCACGTGGCTAGGGCAAATGTTACAGCCTATCAGAAGAGATGACCTATACGATTAAGATACTCCATGCTATACCGAAACAGAAGCACATGTTTTCCAAAGATCCAAAACTCTCACTCACCGACTATGCATCCTTATCAAATAAGGAATTGTCGCACAAGTTAAGATTTGTACGCATGCCTATATAAAGCCAACAATGACCGAGTTTAAACGCAATTTTTGGGAGAGAAAACAAAATAAAAGAGAAGAAAGGTTCTTAATTTATATTTCGGGGTTAACCCCATTAGGGGGAAACCAAGCTATTTTCTTCTTCTTCTATATATATTTTTATGGGTTTTAGTAAATCCATGTGTAGCTGAATTTTTACTGATTAAGGTATGATTTCAAAGTCCCGGTTTATGAAATTTTAATTATTTTTACAAATTTATTTTGAGTTTAATTTTCTTGTCGATTGTCTCTATTATTTTTAGTGCCTAAGATTATTACCGGGTTGTTCAACTGGCCATTTGAATTAACTTGGTAGTAATTCTTCTACTAGTATTGGGGTTGGTGATACGTGTAATAGTCACTCAATTCCATACACAAGTAGTACATCGCAAAAGCTGAGGATTCTGTTAAGCAATTGTGTATAGAGATGACACTAGTAAGCAGACCGAGCTTATGCGTTTGATGCTAGGATCAACCTAATTCACAAAACGTAATGCATCCTGTGGGGTTACATCTTGAGAGCTTATTCATGGTGGCTCGGATGGATAGAATCTGGGTAGTCGAGCGCTTCCGTATCCAAGTGGCAACAGGAATTCCGAGGATAGCGTAGCTTATTGCTATTCTACGGTTGGTGATATAGAAATTCTACAAGAAATAAACAAGTTCTTTTATTAAGTTTCTTTCCAAAGGACTAATGATTCCTTAATCATCTTTCTTTTATTTGTTATTCTTTTGATTTTACTTTAAACCAATCCCTTTGTCTTTTACTTTATTTTGCTTGAACTAAATAACATATCAATTACACAAACTGTGGGAACGATCTCTTACTACCGCTATATTACCAGCTTAATTAGTGGGAAATATCTTGAATAATTTGTTGTGTAAACGACGCATCAAATTTTGGCGCCGCTACACGGAAGCGGTTGCTAATTGGTTTGTTATTTGTTTAGCTTGTTTTTGTTTTTGCTTTTTAGATTTTTGTTTTGATATTCTCTTTCTTGTGAGTCGTCATGTTTCCTTTGGAAATAACATGTACGGAGCACAAGATCAGACATATAATTGTGGTAATAAATTTGGTTCTCAATTTCATTCGTATGACAACTACCAACCATCCTATGGGTATAATCAACCAATCTTTTGGCTATGATCAATATCCCACGTAACCTTATGGATATTCTCGGATGTCAACAACCTTATGACGGGCATGTAAGTGAACAATCACAAGGATGGGGGATAGTTACTCTTCTAATCGCTTATCTTTTAATGATGAGCAGTAAGCTTGATTGGTTGATTCTTCAGCTAAAGACCAAAATATCCATGACGGAACCCTTAATGAAGAACCAAGCATGGAGAACAATACAACAACCAGATCTTATTACAATATATCTACCCAAACTCCTGATCGTTTTTATGATCGTTCACCTATTCAAAAGGAGGAGACCTGGTCTGGAAATTTTGTGGTGAGTGAAAATACAGGTTCTGAAGAACGTCTTGAACAACTGATCCAAGCAATGGCACAACATCAACAAGGATTGGACCAATATCCATGAGTGTTGATACATCACTCCAAGAACTTCAAGAAAGTGTCCAAAACTTAAGAACAGAACTTGATCAAATTAAAGAAGAGAGGAATAAAGAAGAACTTTGGTCTCAAAACCAAAACTATTCTGACATCCCCATGGATAGTAATGAATACTTGATCAATAATAATTATGAAGATGAGCAACCTTTAGAAATTTCTTGCAATAATGGTAAAGTTTTTCCATCTCCGGATCATAATAACGATCACTCGCCTATTCAAAATGAGGAGAATGGATATGACATAACCGTTGTTATCAATGGTGTAACGTACACAAGTGAAGATTTTAAGATTTGTACCAATGAACTAGACTTCCTAGGAGATGATTCCGATTCCGATGACGAGGTTGTTGAAGAGATAGAGATTGAGAATGAAACCAAAATGATTGAAGTTGTGGAAGACCCAATTGAGCTTGTCGATGATGCTGAGATTTCGGTTGAAGCAGAAATTAAGAGTTCGATAGAGGACCACGATATACTTGAGGTAAATAATTCAATAGAGATAAAAGATGAGGATCTGATACAAGGTTTGACTAATCCTTTACATAATTTTATATCTATTGATCCTTTCCATCCAATTGAAGTAGCTTATCAAAGAGTTGTTAACCCAGCTTTTAAGAAAATACCTCACTTAGGATTGGAGTTGTGTGCTTCTAAAGTTTTAACGGATTATTTTGCTTCTAAGTATCCACCACTTGATGTGTTTGATTCTAGTATTGCGGGTTCACCAAGTCAAGAACCTTTTGAAGTTCCCGAATTCTATGTTCTCTATCCACTTCTCGAGTGTAGAAAGGACGATGTGGGGGAAACTTCAATAAAGTGATAGCTTCTATATTTATATTTTTTGCTAATGTTTTCATGAAGTTGTTATTAGAATTGCGATTGTTTTCTCGGCGACTACTGATTTTCGATTATTGGTTTACTCGACGATAACTGGAAAATCTGGTGAGGACGTTAAACTAAGCGCTGCATGGGAGGCAACCCATAGGTTTTGTATTTTCTATCTTTTTGTTTTTAGTTTTCTTATTTTTCATATCATATTTTGATTTCCCACCTTGACTTTACTTAGATTTAGTCAATTACATTGAAGACAATGTAAAGTTTAAGTGTGGGGAGTGTTTGGATATTTTGCATATAGAGTTTTTAGCCTTTTTGAGTCAAAATTTTCAAATTTTTGTATATATTTGAATAAAACTTCCAACTTGTAGAGATTTTAGAGTCACTAGCATACTTTTAGGTATGTTTACATAGAGAATTCTGACCGACATAACTGAACTTGGAAGAATTAGGGAACTACGTTCGGATTTCTTGCTTGTTAGAGTGTTAAATAATGGATTTAATCATGCCGGTGATGCAAATTAGGAGCAGAGAGAAATGCATTATTAGAGTTGCTGATCAATCATTAGTGGAGACTACCCGTTTTCAAATCAACAGAGGCACCAGACCAAATTTCTTTGTAGCCGACTAAAGATCTTTCTTTTGAGTGTGTGTCACCGCACGTTAATTCTCGGGGTAGAATGGTGAGCTACCCAACCTCCCACCAATAGAAGCACTACTCTTTGATCTCTTGAGTGCTAATTTTGTCAATCATGAGGGTGACGTCTATAGATGAAAACCACCTTCTTGTAGTTTGATTTGCAGTGAGCACCATTCTCTCTCTCTCGCCAACAACAAAATCCATAAACACATCATCATCAACAAGAGCGACATCAAAATCTACAAGGAAAGTTGAAGACGTTGAAGGTTTACAAGCAACAATTCAAGGAAGAGCAAAATTTCATATCCAAGTAAAGCAACATACAATGAGCAGATTTTAAATACATGTTGAAGACTTACAAATAATGAGCGTAAATTATATCCAAGTATGAAGACTTATTTGCAAGAGCGAAGAAAATCAAAAGATGAGAATTATTTAAGTTTATGATACGAAGACAATACAAGTTGTGAATATCAAAGTGGTAAAGTACTTCTTTCATGGCCATGTTAATTTTATCTTATTTTTATAGTTGCAATCTTTTTGTCAAAAAAAAAAAAAAAAAAAAAAAAAAAAAAAAAAAAAAAAAAAACAAAAAGATTTGCATTTAGGTTGTTATTTGTTCAATAAGGCCATGTGGAAGAAAAATATATAAAGAAGCTTCAAGCAACAAGGAAATTGAGGAAAATAGTTACAAATTGTCAGAGTTCTACAGATTATCATCAGCTGTTGAAGACCGATGACGAAGACCAAGAAGATGAAGAAGACGAGCCAAGGAAGACGTTTCTATTGGATGCTGTGGAGAGTGGTGCTTTCATCATTGCAATCAGATGTGAAGGTGGTAAGTACTCTCATCCTCGATAATAATGGTTGATTTTCTTTCTTAGAGATCATCAGAAAAATATCTTTATTTTCCACGATTTTGTGGAGTCTCCAAATATTTCTAAGGTTTCCTTCCCACTATTCAACGTGTGTAGGATTCTCTCTTCATTCCTACCCGCACACATGTGAGACCCATAAAAAGTAATTGAGTGCAATTATCATAAAATCCTTTTAAGTAAGGCAGAAGTCGAGGCGAAATGCTTATTGATCGCTCTCAAACACGCATTCTCATATTATGGTGTGGTTATTTCTCACTCAACATTAAGAATGAGAATATGTTCTTTGGTATTTTTAACTTCTTATTACTAGCATGCAGAAACTCTATGTCCTCATAGCTCTTTGGATGCTTGGGAAGCTGGAACGCTTTGAAGTTGGAGTAGGTTTTGTGGGTATATCTCTCGTAAACCCTCACGAGACTATAACTCGTCCACTAGGGACACCTAGGGGTTTAAAGGCTTGTTACATTCCGCTAAAAGTAACCGCATCCTCGGCGAAATGGAGTTGTTGTAGTCTAGTTTAGTTTGCTCGAGGACTAGCAAAAGGCAAGTGTGGGGGAATTTGATAAGTGCATATTTCACATATATTTGGTGTCAATTCCATGCTAGTATTTGTTGGTTTTCTTGCAAATTATTGTATGTTACGCTTGTTTTCTTTTATTTTTGTTTTGTTAGGGAAATCATCCAAAAAGAAGGGAATATGCACTTAATTATTAAGGAAAGAAGCTAGCTACAAGTGGAGAAGGACCAAAGACCCGGTGGAACTCGTTCAAATACAAGATTTCGAAGAACGGAGTCATTCGTAGCTCGTATGAAGAAGTTATGAGCAAAACAAGAACTCGTAGCATAAAGGGAAAATGGTCATTTTATCTATGAAAGTGCTATTGGCACCCCCACTGTAAGTTAAGGGGTAGTCATTCTCAAGGGGTGGATCGTTCCAAGGAAACTGCTAAAGGCAGTTATGTCATTTAATGGGGAAGCTAGAATTTGAATATTGTTAAGGCACCCACCTATTTACTCAAGGCCACCGTCTTTCGACATTTATACTCGAAGCTGCAATTGCAGGTCGAGTTTCACGACCAGCTCGGCCGTTCTCATGTCGCGCATTACAACTAAGTTCGATGCAAGGAAGAACACGACTTTCGTGTGTGAGATTGTCAAGGTTTTGGAGGATATTTGAGCACGACAAAACCAAGGGAGGATGTGATTGCTTTGCGTTGGTAATGATCGGTGATGTTGATCATGATGATCACGATGCTGATTGGTGAAAGAAGCCGACGAGTATAATGATGTGATGGAGCCCTCCATTCATGGCAGGACGAGTGAGAGATGGAGTTAGAAGATGTCATTGGTGATCGACAGAGATAAGAGAAGTGGGAAGATGTTGTCGTGAACTTGAGAGAAAACAGGAATGGGCTCATTGTAATGTATGATGGAAGTGGTGGTGACGCTGTGGAGTTTTCCTGCAAGCTAATGGAAACTCGGTCTGTTGGATGTGGTTTACGAAACAAAGGAGATGTTGTGAAGCATGGAGGAGCTCAGCTCGAGTTTTGACAAACAGCGAGTGACGGCCAACGAGAATGAAGTTGTAGTTGTTGTTGCCATTATCGGCAGATGTGATCAGGATGGTGACTACTGGTGGTGATGCTGGCAGTGCACATGGTTACGGTATGGAGAACATGGGCTTGCTGCCGTCGATTGAAGGTTTAATGAGGAGTTTTAGAGGAACAAGGAACCAGTTTCGTCCGAGAAACCATGGGAGAACCTAGCTTGGCGCAGAGAGAATGAACAGAAAAGAGGAAAGTGGGTATCTGGTGAAGGGTTCGTACATAAAGTTTGATGTATGCTCAGTTCTTGAGAAGAGACATTGGTACCACGTGGCTAGGGCAAATGTTACAGCCTATCAGAAGAGATGACCTATACGATTAAGATACTCCATGTTATACCGAAATGTAGCACATGTGTTCCAAAGATCCAAAACTCTCACTCACCGACTATGCATCCTTATCAAATAAGGAATTGTCGCACAAGTTAAGATTTGTACGCATGCCTATATAAAGCCAACAATGACCGAGTTTAAACGCAATTTTTGGGAGAGTGAAACAAAAATAAAAGAGAGAAGAAAGGTTCTTAATTTATATTTCAGGTTAACCCCATTAGGGGAAACCAAGCTATTTTCTTCTTCTTCTATATATATTTTTATGGGTTTTAGTAAATCCATGTGTAGCTGAATTTTTACTGATTAAGGTATGATTTCAAAGTCCTGGTTTATGAAATTTTAATTATTTTTACAAATTTATTTTGAGTTTAATTTTCTTGTCGATTGTCTCTATTATTTTTAGTGCCTAAGATTATTACCGGGTTGTTCAACCGGCCATTTGAATTAACTTGGTAGTAATTCTTCTACTAGTATTGGGGTTGGTGATACGTAATAGTCACTCAATTCCATACACAAGTAGTACATCGCAAAAGCATGACAGAGGGATTCTCGTTAAGCAATTGTGTATAGAGATGACACTAGTAAGCGGACCGAGCTTATGCGTTTGATGCTAGGATCAACCTAATTCACAAAACGTAATGCATCCAAGTGGGTTACATCTTGAGAGCTTATTCATGGTGGCTCGAGATGGATAGAATCTGGGTAGTCGAGCGCTTCCGTATCCAGGGTGGCAACAGAATTCCGAGGATAGCAGAGCTTATTGCTATTCTACGGTTGGTGATATAGAAATTCTACAAGAAATAAACAAGTACTTTTATTAAGTTTCTTTCCAAAGACGGAATAATGATTCCTTAATCATCTTTCTTTATTTGTTATTCTTTTGATTTTACTTTAAACCAATCCCTTTGTATTTTACTTTATTTTGTCAACTAAATAACATATCAATTACACTCTGTGGGAACGATCTCTTACTACCGCTATATTACCAGCTTAATTAGTGGGAAATATCTTGAATAATTTGTTGTGTAAACGACGCGCATAACCTCCAACTCATCATGAAACCACCGAGACACCCACCACTCATAAAAACATCTCGTCTCGTTTTCTTTCCGAACGAATCCTTTTGATTTCGCAAGCGGGCGCGTGCATTTCTTCTTCATCTGCAGACAACCTAACATAAAGGTTCCCAATTACGGGAAGGTTCAAAGAATATAGCCACGCTCTCCAAGGAGATGGTCATTGCACCCCACCCGCATACGGCCGTGTGGGTGTCCTGGACACTATCTGGAAACAAAAGCAACCAAGCCTGGAATATCTTTCCTAATCTCAAGCACTGCGGAACATGCAACAACATCAACGATCCGCGCTTTGGTCAAATTCGTTTTTACATGCTCCTGGATCATCATGAATCACATCCATTTCTCGAAGGGACGCAATGGACTCACAGATATTTTAAAGTCGATAAGAGAGGCATGATATTCTTTCATTTGAAGGCAAAACCTTACTACGCCTCCTGGCCGAACCGACCGGTCTCCTCCCTTACTTTCCGAACCGGTCAGAAGAATCTACGCGTACTTGGGATTGTAATTGCCAACGTCTACGTTTGTAAAGAATTCATCATCTATGTTTGGCTTGGAATTGCCGATGTTGTAAAGAATTCATCATCTACGTTTGGCTTGGAATTGCCAACGTCTTTCGGTACATCAGAACTTTTCTCAAGTGACATCATAATGAAGATTCTCTCGCGCTACTTCCACCTTCCAAACAACTACAATGGAACAATACGAAGAGAAATTATTACAGCGCATGGAAATTATTTTGTCAGACGAAAGAGATCCACACAAAGACAAGGACTAAACCCTAGAAACTAGGTTTTCATGGGAAGGGAATAACAGTTACTAGCTCGTGCTTACTTTGCACAGTAAGTTGAGGCGGTCAACATTGCTACTGCAGTATTCACGCCTAAATAATACTACAAACTCGTGAAAAACATACCTATGGCTAGGATTAACACCAACACAGAAGGACAACATTTTCTATAAGGTCATGAAAAAGTACGCCTACGACTAGGGTTTGCACCAACACAAGAAAGCAAAAGAAAGCAAGTTAAAGAGGAAGTTCTCGAAGACATACCTAATCCGCTCGTCCACTTCACCGTTGCCAAACAACCGAGCAAAAACACATATATATATATATAATGGAGGCGTGAAGTAAATGGAGAGGCCGGCCCCTCTTTTATAGGCGTGATACTTGGGATTTTAAATAAGGAAAGGACTTCCTATTTGAGCCAATTAAGGAAAAGAGGCAACTGGGCCCGTGAAGACAAATTACCAAGCCGTCCGCGCCATGTCTTGGCCTCACCACACCAAGCCGTCCATGCATAACTCGCCAAATCGCGCCTTTCCATGGCCGCACCATGCCAAGACGTCCGCTCCATTGTCGCAGACCCCATCATGCCAAGCCGTCCATGCCATGACTTGCCGCTCAAGCACAAACTCGCCAAACCGCGCCTTGCCATGGCCGCACCATGCCGAGCCGTCCGCTCCATTTCCGCGGACCCCATCATGTCAAGCCATCCATGCCATGACTTGCCGTGCCAGCACCAACTCGCCAAGCCAGCGTCATGATGTTCCCTCACCCAACCAAGATGATGAGAAGCCATACTAAACCGACGAGTCTCATATCACCAATTCGCGGTCTACACCACAACTAAAAGCTATGCAAGGCCTCCAAACACGAGATCATGAACTCTCCTTACCACTCGAAAAGGTTAGTCGGACTTTCCTGACCATCTTGCATGATTTATGTTTCAATTCTGTCCTTGTCTGTCACCATCTTATGCTTACCTCGCAACAATGCCCCTGTTCCGAGCTAAGAAGGGGACTTAATGTTGATGGTGGGTATAAAACCCTAGTCGAGAAAGTGACGTCACGAACTTGAGTAGTAATGTCTCCATTTAAGCACATTTGCTGAACCCTTTAATATGTCTGCAAGAAAATTACCGGGGTACCTTTTTTTAATACTAATTAGGGTTTGGTATACCAAACACTAATTCCCACGCCACATGTGCCAATGAAAAACCATGCCAGCCACACCCACCGCGCCAAGGCATGACAACCATGCTAGCCACACCCCTGTGCCAATGGCAAGCCATGCCAGCCACACCCACCGCGCCAAGGCATGCCAACCATGCTAGCCGCACCCCTGTGCCAATGGGAAGCCGTGCCATCCAAACCCACCGCGCCAAGGCATGCCAACCATGCTAGCCGCACCCCGTGCCAAAGGCAAGCCATGCCATCACACCCACCGTGCTAAGGCATGCCAACCATGCTAGCCGTACCCTATGCCAATGGCAAGTCTTGCCATCCACACCTACCGCACAAAGGCATGACAACCATGCTAGCCACACCCCCGTGTAAATGGCAAGCCGTGCCAGCCACACCTACCGCGCTAAGGCATGCCAACCATGCTAGCCGCACCCCCGCGTGCCAATGACAAGCCGTGCCAGCTACATCTCCACGCTAGAGCATGCCAATCATGATTTCCGTCCCAACACGCCATGCACAACGCTAGCCTGCAATAATCAACGTCCATCTTTCCATCTAAGATGCAAATCTTAGCCGTCCAAGATCGCCAACTAACGCGTGGTAACCTTTGGCACAACGTCAAACCCTAATTTTGGCCGCGCCTAAACTATGCCAAAACCCTAAGTTGGTCACGATCCTAGCTTGGTCATGATCCTTGCTTAGTCACGCTAAACCCTTGGCCCCACCATGCTAAGCCAAACCGCACCTTGCCTTGGCCCTAGCCGTGCTAGCCGCACCATGCATCCATGGCATGCCAAGCCCTTGGCCCCATCATGCCAAGCCAAAACGTCCATGCCAAACCCTTGGCCCCACCATGCCAAGCCAAACCGCACCTTGCCTTGGCCCTAGCCGTGCTAGCCGCACCATGCACCCATGGCATGCCAATCCCTTGGCCCCACCATGCCAAGCCAAACAGTCCATGCCAAACCCTTCGCCCCACCATGCCAAGCCAAACCGCACGTTGCCTTGGCCATATCCATGCTAGACGCAATATGCAACAATGACAAAGCCAAGCCCTGGCCTCACCATGCCAATCCAAACCGTCCATGCCAAGCCCTTGCACCCATCGTGACATGCCAAACGCACCTTGCCATGGCCCCATGCCAACCTAGCCGCGCCACCATGTTGGCCTTCCCTGTGTGGCTACCAAAACTAAGGCGTGCGACAATCAACGGCCCCCCTTCAATCCCAGGATCGAATCCTAGCCATCCAAGATTACCAGACAACGCATGGTAACCTTTGGCCCGAAACCCTAATTTGGCCACGCCAAACCGCGCCAAAGGCATGCCAACCAAGTCACGCCACCATGTTGGCCTTCCCCTGTGCGGCTACCAAAACGAAGACGTGCGACAATCAACGACCCCCCCTTCAATCCCAGGATCGAATCCTAGCCATCCAAGGTTACCAGACAACGCATGGTAACCTTTGGCCCGAAACCATGGTTTGGCCACGCCAAACCCCGCCAAGACATGTTATGCCAATGGCATGCCAACCTTGTTGCGCCACCATGCTGGCCTCCCTATGCGGGCACCAAGAATGAAAGCGTGCGATGATCAACGGATATCTTTCCTCCTGAGATGGAAAATCTTGACCGTCGAAGGTCACCAAGCCAGCAGCTCTCCCAAGCTCGACTTGCCAGGCAACAACAATATGTTACATTTTTCCACGAAAATATTCGATACATCAACACATATCACAAACTGGGGATCCTCTTCTGGTATTGGGTTGGCGGTTTACAGCGTGCGGCGTACACTACGCCCGTCATAAATAAGTGTCATAAGGATCAGGCGGTTAGTAAATACAAGGAGTAATGGTGAAATGATTTTTTTATGGAAAATCAATTCCATGCGTTAACGGTTACCACCTCCTCCCATTTACTCACCCATTTTTCCATCCCTTAATGAGACTAGAGTACGTTACACCTCGACTTGTATAAATAGGTCTTACCTATTTCCACCGAATAACAAGTTCAAGTCAGGAGCATACAACACTTTAAAAGATTTGCTAGCTTTCCATTGGTTAGCTTCCCACTTTCTCGATACAAGTCGTAACACAACTACTCTTCCATAATCAACTATTCCGGTCTCATCACTTTCCTTGCTTCCCTCCCCTAAAACCAACCCATTCTCCTTCACTTTGTGACCGAAGCAAGTCCTGGAACGACCATTTCTTGGTTTAGGCCTGACTTGTACAGATTGATCTCTCGAATTTAAATTACTCCCTTGCAAGACATTGTTTAGGGTTTAAATTCGTTTCTCACCCGCAAACCCGAAATTACCGAAATCAGCAGAAACCATTTTCACCCACAAACAGCTGGTTAGATCAATCAAATCTCTATTACCTAAATAATAAGATTTGAATTTGTAAAAATCAAAATAGAACTCAAGAGAACTATTAGGTGTTACCGATCTCACGCAACTAATCAATCGAATAAATCCGATTCTAGTTGGATCCCTGCCGATCAAGGTTTGTGCTACACAAAGATATGAAACCAATAAGAAATTCTTATTCGTCTTCAGATCTTCTTTAATCTTCTATCAAACCTGCACAACACCAATTGAATCTCTTGTGATCAATCACGCACATAACGTAGTCTGTTAACAATGGATTATCATAAGATGTCTTTAGATCTACAAACAGTTCTAAAGATCCCATCGACACTTCGATCTAGTTTGAGCGAATCTTATATCTAGAGAGAAGATTCTCAAGAATAAACAAACTAGGTGCAATCAAATTCCAACAACCGTTAGTCAATCAAATCAAATCGAAAACTAATAACATTGCAATAATCTAGTTTCCCACCAACGGTACTCGTAGAGCTTCTTGATCCCACATAAGTCTTTAAATGAGCGATCGTAAGAGATTTCGCCCAATTAGGATACTTTCCTCTCCGTATAGACGGCTCCACCAGAAAAAAACAACAAGATGAAGTTTTCCTGGCTCTTGGGATAGTTTGATAGAAATGCAAACTTAGGTATTTATAGACCAAGGATGTTTGGACACCAAGGAATTTCCAAAACCGAATTATTCTCAAGATATGCAATAAATGCCCAAATCAGTTTTCATAATTCCTAGAATGCTTTGTCCATTATTTCCGAAATCCCTCAATAGAAAATCACCAATTAGTAAATGCACATTACTAATTTTTATTCTCTAGAGATATGCATTTAATTGCTAGTAATTAAAGCATATAAGACTAACAACCTTAATTAAAAGATTCTTAATTTATTTCGGATCGAGATCTCCTTGAGTAATTAAGGAATATCTTTGAACAATAAAATATAAGAATTATTGATCGTGTTCAAAGTATGTTGACATCTTTTCTTTGTAAATCATCTTTCATATTTACAATCTCGATTATACCACACTCCCAAACAAGTTTATAATTGGTTCATCTGTATTCCAAGACAACTATGTGATTAATCAAATATCAATTCACAATCATGGGTTCAATTGGTTTTACCAATCACTAGGATCGGTTATACCTTCATATGGATTACCTGTGATCGGACACACAAGTTACCAGGACCGGTTATATCAGTTACCAGGATTGCTTACGTCAATTACCAAGACCGGTTACCATATACTCATGGTATTGCTTGTGATCGGTTACACAAGTCACTAGGATCGGTTACACCAATTACTAGGATTGGTTACACCAATTACTAGGACCGGTTACACCAATTACAAGGATCGATTACACAACTCTTTTGTGATCGGTCAAACCAATTACTAGGATCGGTCACACCAATTACACAAATCGATCATACCATCTCAGGTAATTACTTATGATCGGTTACACAAATTAATCAAAACTAGTCATACCAAATCATAAGTCATGCATTTTGATTAGTTATAACAAGATTCATAACAAGTTATTATCGGTTCTACTAACTCACACATATTGGTAATCTAAAGATATGTAATGAATAACAATACCAATAAGCCTAGCGATTTCCTTTTCGATTCATAAAACAAGTTCATGAATGTACTTCCTTTAAACAAATATAAACATGGTTTCCTAGGATGAAATCTTCATCTTTAACCATACACATAATCACAATAGCATTCATCAGATTATGTCGATGTCATATCTGCGAAGTTCAAAAGATAAGCGTTATACTTCGTAGTCTAATTCTGTAATACTATGATCATATGATCATGTCTCACTACTAGAGTAAAATATTCATTCACAGCTTCGCAGTTATGTTTTCAATATAGCACGACTTAAAAGATACGTCGACAATGAAACATTTGAAGTCAATATAACTAACCTCAAGAGGAAGTATGATGTCGTCGTTGTAGCTCGTTACTTTTTCACGGTCTTCAGGTCTTCGAATAATACTTGTATGTCTCAAATTCCTAGACTTTCTATTCTAACCTATACAAAGTTTTCTCTGGTATAATCAAGCGACTCTTAGATGAGTTTTGATTCACTAAAATATGACAACCATACTTGACATACCAACGCTTGGTGGGTTCAACCAAGCTATGCTCTAACAAAAGTAACAAGACAGCTACCCTTAGTCTTGATAGATTTTAGTATACACATTTCTTGCTTAATCAATTTTTGCAAATTAAAAAAAAAAAAAAAAAGTCATAATAGTATTCCACCTCAAAAATCCAATAATGGCTTCCAGTTCGGCCAAATGCTATTTGTACTTCACCCCCTATACACTCCCGTCCTACCTTACGTATGCCATGTCATATACTTGCATTAATTAGAAATCAAGCGACCAACTCAATTGTCCTCTAGCTTCCAATTCCCTATAGTAAAATGAAAATTCACACTATTATAAATTTTGTTATTAGACACTAAGCAATAAATTGCGAATTCTAAATAGCGTAAAGCATATGAAGTGCTTCCCGTATTTCTTCGTTCGAAAAGATGTAATCAACTACTTGCACTAATATATCTTTCTTTTGAAATCCTATACTTATTAGAATGCATTAATTGTTCTTTCAAGCGATTCTCTACATTGTTTAATTAATTGAAAATCACATTGTTCTATTGTACACTGCAAATTCACATATACTAACTACACTTCTAGAATCCAAGAAATCCGATTTGGATTCAGAAGAGAAGAATGTGCTGGTGGATGGATTTCATTTATCGTGAGTAAAAATTCACATCAACCAACACTCAGAAAGAAAGAAAAGCTGAAAAAGAAACCCACCAATGCATCATCATGCTAGTAGTATAGGAACAACCCCAGATTCATCTTCATAATGGAATTGACTATTTAATTGTTAATTTGTTATACCTTTATCCTTTGATTTGATTTGCTGATATTGGATATTGCAAATATTGATCACATGTATTCCAAGACTCGGTCGGATTTGGATAAAGAGAAGAATAGTGCAGTTTGTGGATGGATTTCATTTATCGTGAGTAAAAAAGAAAGAAAGAAAAAGATTACTGAAAAAATGCATCCTCATCCCCCTTTGAGAAATTGACCATGCTAGTAGTATGGAGGAAATAGACACTATTTAATTGTTAATTTGTTATGTCTTCCCATTTATGAGTCCGACTTTGTGCACCTCGGCTTAACCGGGGTGCACGTTCCTCCCTTGTTTATTGGGAGCCTTAATTAACGGAACATATATTTATCTTCACAGTTTTTATTTATTCCTTCTTCTCACTCATCTTTATGTGGCCTTCATCGTCCCTCTCCTCTCCTCACCTGCTCTCCGAGTTAATTCGAACACAAAATCTTACAAAAATTTTCGGAAAACTGTTTGATGCATTGATAATTATTACAACATTTCCCATTAATTAAAGGTGATTTACGGTATCATCCACCGAATCAATCGGATATCCACCAACAAATCTAGCACTGATTAATTTTTGGTCAATACAGTTCTCTTTTCACTCTTCTTCATCATTAAATCTAACCCTCTTTATTCTATTCTTCTAGTTTTTCCCTTTATTTTTTTTTTTTTTTTTTTTTGATTCTACATAAGGTTGATAGGATCATTAGTTTTTGTTAATATAAGCTATTTCCATCTCGGGTTAGTCTCTTTTCCATTGAATGTTGAAGATTTATGGGATTCTAGAGACATGAGTTACATTGAGTGATGATAGGGACAAGGTTGAATGCTCAAATGGGTGTATCGTTAATCATCTTAGCATTTCGCCTTTTTGTAATGGTGATTACTGATTACATTTTAGTACATGAACTTGCTTTCTTTATTTGACAAAAAGTGATATAAGAAATGATGATCAGGGAAGAAAGATCATGGAGATAGGGAAACAAACAAAAACACAGAAGAAGAAGTAAAAGAGAAGAGAAAGAAAGAGAAAATATAGTTTTGAAAGTTTCAAAACTTGTGTTTTTTAATTCTTGTAATTGAAATTATGAAAATAAAAAAATTCTTAAACGTTAAAAATTTCCGTTTAATTTCAACTAATGAGGATGGGAGGAATGTGTACCCGCGGATGCACAAAGTGGCACTCAGAGTCCAATTTTAACAATACATCTACATCTTCATTGTTACAAATGCTGCAGATAGTATCTCTATCCCAAAGATGTGTACACATTGAGTAAGGATGTGCACACATTGGGTCAGATGTGTACACATCGGGCCGATACCCCACCGTGAATAGTGTCCGATGTGTAGATATTATATGTAGATATCCGTAATCTAGGCATAATCATATGTTGGATAAATGTAGACATCCATGTTTCGATGTGTAGACATCGACACTATTCATAAAATATGTGGACATCGCGCTATAAATATGTGGACATCACTATAATGTGTGGACATCAGCTATGAATATGTGGACATCAAGCTATCGATGTGTAGACATCGGGCTATAAAGGGTACTTTGGGTATTAGGTAAAGTCACACACTTTTGGAAGAATTTTCAAATCAAATCACACTTTTGGAAGAAATGCACATTTCAATCCACGCTTTCGGGTATTTCCTATCTTTCCAGAGATAAATGTTAATTTTTTTATACCAAGGATCAATCAATTAATTTTTTTTTTATACCAAGGATCAATCAAGTTATTATCAGAGCAAATAAATAACTGATAAACTCATCTTGACAAGCAACCATCAGAATTAATCGATCGCAGAAATTTTATTAAAAAAACTTAAGCTACAAAATTGGTGATTATCAAAGGACTACATTCATAAAAACTCTTCGAAAATGAGATTACCTCCACCGTAGAGGCACCTGTTTCAAAAACAATCATCACCCAAAATAACTGGGGATCACAAGAAAATGAACCTTGTCCTTGTTTTTTAGTTAGATCCAAACCTTGATCTCCATCTTGTCTCATAGATCTTCTCCATCTTTTTCAGCCTCCTATTAATTTTTTGTCTCTTCTTAATTCTTGGATAACATTAAGTTTAAGCATCATATATGTTGGATGTCAAGGGATTTTTGGACACGGTTTTGTGTGAGAGTCCAAAACTTGTGGAACTCAAAACCGTGTGGTCGGTGGAGTTGATTTTGGATAAACCAAAATCACTTCGGTCACAAAGAGTATTGATAACTCTTATTGGTTTCTTAATCCTAAAGTTTAGGGACTTATTAGCTAAGTTATGAAACCCTAATCCCTACCTATGTGTATATAAATAGCCTAGTAGAGAACCTTGAAAACACACCAAAAATTCTTCTTTCTCTCTTAGGGTTTATATGTATTCTCCTTGCGATAATATATAAATCACTTATTTTTCCCGAGATTCAACCTCGTTAAATTCTCGTCTCTTTTCTTCTTTAGTTTGTGTTCTTGGCAATATTTGGAGTACCGTTTGTAGCTGTGCATATCGCCTCCAAGGGTTTTAGCGCAACAATTGGAATCAAGAGCTCGGGTAACGTTCTTGGATTTTTTTGGGTATTCATAATATTGAAGCGGGGGTATTTTTTTTGAAGTTGTTTGAGTTATTCTAATCTCAAGGTTTAGTTTTTTATCTATATTTGGTTGTTTGTGAACAATGGTTGACGGGGATAAACCCGGTTGATCCGAACGATCTCGAAGGAGAACATTCGGAGCCCACAAGTAAAGATAAAGAAACAAAAGAAGAAATACCGCATTCTCATAGATCACAACCGAAGGTTGAAAAGTTTACCTAACCAATAACTTTGGTTTATGGAGAATGACGTAATGGATGCTCTTGTTCATCTTGACCTAGAAGAAGCTTTAGAAGGTCATCTAGTGGAGATATCTCAAAAGCAGTAACAAGATGAATAAATTATGTCTTGCCTCGACATTTAGGGTGTTTAGCAACCGCAAGAAGAGTTAATTATCGCACGAGACTTGACTAAGGATCTCACGGGAAAAGCTAGAGAAGGAATACCTTGTGAAGAACGTGGCAAATAGGATACATCTCAAAAGGAATTTGTATCGCTATAACATGAAGAGAGGTGCAACCTTAACCGAGCACCTAGATTCATATAATAAACTTCTTGCTGAGTTGGTTAACTACGATGAGAAGATCAACGACGAGGAACAAGCTTTGTGTCTGATAAACTCTCTTCCTGAAAAGTATTAACCCGTGATAAAAGCATTAATGCATGGCAAGGACAAGATGACACACGCAGAGGTCACTACAAAGATTGAGTAGTGAGGAGTTCAGAAGATGGACCGTGAAGACCACAAGTGAAGCTAACGGTGACTTGCTTGCAAGAGGTCGCTCAACGAATAGAAAAAAGAAGAATGGTGATCGTGGCAAAAATGAAAGGGCGTTCAAAGTCAAGAGCGCTCTGTCAAAGGATGAATGTGCATGGTGTCATGACTTTGGCCATTGGGCTAAGGATTGTACCAAGCGTAAGGATCGAGAAAGGGATAACACCGAGGTGAACATTGCTAAGGCAAGTGAAGATTCGGATGAAGATTCGATTTCTCGCGACTATGATACCATCAACTTTTATCGTAATCGACTTCGACGTGGGTATTAGATTCTGGTGCTACTTATCATATTTTTCCTCATCTGGACCGGTTCTCAAACTTTGAAGAGTTTGATGGAGAAGTGCGTATGCGAATAATCACACTGGCAGGGTGATTGGGATTGGTAGAGGTATGGTGCGGAGTCGAAGGAAGTAAGGTTCGTGACTTTTCGTGAAGAAGAACCGATCTCGCTCGAACTTTGGAAGCTAAAGGCTACAAGTTAGTCGCTGAAAATGACATTCTAAAGGTAATTTCCTGGATCATTGGTAATCATGAAGGGCACAAGGCATCATAACTTGTACTACTTAACCGGGAGTGCAGAATCGGAGATGTGTCAATTTCAACACACCGAGGCTCAACATGGAGACCACGGTTATGGCATATGCGGCTTGCACATCCGGTGTGATAAGTCGTTACAATCTTTAATTCGCCAAGATTTATTGAAAGGTGTTATTGCCTGCAAATTAGAGTTTTGTGAACATTGTGTGACATGCAAGAAGACAAGAACAATCTTTGGCACAAAGAATCCACAACACTAGTGGAGTTCTTGATTATGTTCACTCAGATGTTTGGGGTCCCTCCAAGAATGCATCATTTGGAGGAAACATTAGTTCGTGTCGTTTATTGATGACTATTCTAGGCGCGTATGGGTGTACACCATGAGGCATAAGGATGAAGTCCTAGAAGTATTTGTGAGGTGGAAAAAGGCAACTGAGACTCAAACTGGGAGAAAGATCAAGGTACTACGTTCGGACAATGGTGGAGAGTACAAAAGTGATCCATTCTTGCAAGTATGTCAGGATGAGGGAATACAGAGGCACTTCACAGCTTAAGAAGACACCGTAACAAAATGGGGTAGCCGAACGCATGAATCGTACTTTGTTGGAGAAGGTACAATGTATGTTATCTAATGCTGGATTAGGTAAAGCGTTTTGGGCCGAGGCAAAGTGACATATGCGTGCTTCCTCATTAATAGGTTGCCATCACCTGCGTTAGAAGGTAAAACTCCGATGGAGAAGTGGTATGGTAAACCAAACTTATGATTATGACTCAATTCATATCTTTGGTTGCCCCGCTTGGTATCATGTTAGTGAAAACAAGCTTGATAGCCGTGTCGTTAAAGGGATCTTTATGGGTGTGAAGAAAGGAGTTAAAGGGTTCAAAATTTGGAATCCAGTTGAAAAGAAGATAGTCATGAGTAGAGATGTTACATTTGATGAAGCGTCTATGGTGAAGTCTTGGGGTTCTCGAAAGGGGGAGAACACTACCAAGCAGTGAGCCTTTACAAAGATGTGGACATTAATGCAACTCCACTAATTCCAGCTAAGTCTCAGATCTGTTATGACTACTTCCGAAGGCGTGGCGTCTACAAGGGAGGTAAATATCAAGTTCCAAATGATAGTGACGATGTTAATGAAGACGAACATGAAGCAAGAGAAGATACGAAGCTACGGTCACCGAGACCATAGCAACCAAAAACCGAGAAGATCAATCAGAAACCTCGGTTGGATGGATGATTTTATAGCTTATGCATTACCAGCTATTGAAGAAGGAATTCCTAATACCTATTTTGAAGCTATACAAAGTGTAGAGCGTCAAGAATGGGAAGTCGCTATGCAGATGAGATGGAGTCTCTTTATAAGAATGGCACATGGGTTCTTACGAAGCTTCCGAACGATAAGAAAGCCATTGGGTGCAAATGGGTATATGCTAAGAAAGAAGGATCTCAGTGAATCAAATACGCTACAAGGCAAGGTTAGTTGCAAAAGGTTATGCCCAAAGAGAAGGGATTGACTACAATGAGGTGTTCTCTCTAGTTGTGAAGCACTCATCAATCGAATTTTTTGGCCTTGGTAGCACAATATGATTTAGACCTAGTTCACTAGATGTCAAGACGGCATTCTTACATGGTGATCTAGAAGAGGAGATCTATATGACTCAAAATTGAGGGGTTCAAAGTTGCCGGAAAAGAAGATTGTGTATGCAAGCCGAAAAATCGCTAGCATGGGTTGAAGCAATCTCCAAGAAAGTGGCAAGCGATTTGATCGGTTATGATTGGCCAAATACACAAGAAGTCACTATGACCATTGTGTATACTTCAAGAAGCTACGTGATGGGTCTTTCATATATTTGCTTTATGTATGTCGATGATATGCCGATAACATCGAATAACGAGAAAGAGATTGATCATTTGAAGCGAGAAATTGTCAACCGAGTTCGAGATGAAAGATCTAGGAGAAGCTAAGAAGATTCTTGGCATGGAGATTCAACGTGATGAGAGAAGGGTAAAGTTTGTTTGTCTCAAAAGGCATACTCGAAGAAAGTGTTATAGAAATTTTGTGTTTGCGAAGGAACTAAATCTGTAAGTACTCCCCTTGGTCCTCATTTTAAATTGAGTTCTGATATGTCTCCTACTACTGAAGAAGAGCGTGAGTATATGGACCAAGTCCCATATGCTAGTGTTGTTGGTAGCTTGATGTATGCGATGGTATGTACAAGGACTATATTTCACATGCATAAGTATGATCGACCGTTATATGCATAATCCTCGGTAAAGGACATTGGCAAGTCATGAAATGGATTTTGAGGTATCTTTATGGTACTTGTTGATGTTGGCTTGGAGTTTGTGAAGGAAGATGGGAACAATCACCAGTGTTGGTTATGTGGATTCCGACTATCTTTGGTGATTTGTATTTACCATAGCAGAGCACCGGTAAGTTGGAGATCAATTTTGCGATCCATCTTTGTGGCGCTTTCAACTACGGAGGCGGAGTATATGGCGTGGATCGAGGCATTTAAGGAGGCTATATGGTTACAAGGTTTGCTAGATGACTTGGGTGTTGTGCGAGAACAGATGCATGTGCATTGTGATAGTGTTAGTGCAATTTACTTGGCTAAGAATCAAGTTCATCATGCCGTAACCAAACATATAGATGTTCGATTTCACTTTGTTAGAGAAATTCGGAAGAAGAAGACATTCTACTTGTGAAGATCGATACCAAAGACAATCCAAATAATATGTTAACGAAAGTAGTATCTCGGGGTCAAGTTTCGTCATTGCTCGGAATTGATCCACATTCTTCCGGTTTGGTGAGACCCTTTGGGTAGAGGTTCTTAGAACCTAGTCGAGGCCTTCTAGTAAGGCCATTGAGTGAACTACTGGGTCGGTTTGATTCCTTGAAGAGGATACGTAGGCAGCCTATGGCGCAATCGACGATGGAAGACGATGTTGATTTAGTGTATTGATCGCCTCATGCATGAATGCATGATCCGAGGTGGAGAATTGTTGGATGTCAAGTGGATTTTTGGACACGGTTTTGTGTGAGAGTCCAAAACTTGTGGAACTCCAAAACCGTGTGGTCGGTGGAGTTGATTTTGGATAAACCAAAATCACTCGGTCACAAAGAGTTTTGATAACTCTTATTGGTTTCTTAATCCTTAAAGTTTAGGGACTTATTAGCTAAGTTATGAAACCCTAATCCCTACCTCTGTGTATATAAATAGCCTAGTAGAGAACCTTGAAAACACACCAAAATTCTTCTTTCTCTTTAGGGTTTATATGTATTCTCCCCTTGCGATAATATATAAATCACTTATTTTTCCCGAGGATTCAACCTCGTTAAATTCTCGTCTCTTTTCTTCTTTAGTTTGTGTTCTTGGCAATATTTGGAGTACCGCTTTGTAGTCAGTGCATATCGCTTCCGCAGGGTTTTAGCGCAACAATATATAGAGATGAAATCAATCTGATTACCATTTTTAGAATGATAACAAATATATACAGAGAATATTTTTTGTTTCTATGAAAAGATTGAAAACGTAAAGTATTTTTTACGTATGGAAATAAAATAGTGAAACTGGCGTAGTGGTTTTCTTACGTATGGGACAAGAAGATGATTATTAGAAGAAATGTTTTGTTTTATTTTTAACATGTGCCAAGAACATGTGGCCAGTAAGGGTATTATAGACCGAGACAGAAATAAATAAATAGTTCAACCTAGTTATTGAGTTGATTACGATTTTTGCTCTCCTCGGATCACATTTTGCTCTCCCTTTAACAAAAATCAAATAAAATAGTGAAACTGGCGTAGTGGTTTTCTTATGAAAGAGTGGTTTTCTCACGGAAAAATCATCCAATAAGAGCAGCCGGAATGTGCACCCCGGTTTTAGAGGGGTGCACAAAGTTGGACTCCCTAATTTTGCACTCTTTTTTGAATGAACTTTATCTTTTCAACCAAAAAAAAACAGTTTGTCAATGTCTAAGTAAATAGTGGGTTCAGGGTTCATGACCTTGTGATGGAAATGATATCGATGTCTCATCTACTGTGTACTTTGATCATCCATATCTCTCTGTCATTAAGAAAGTGGGATGACACGTTAGGGGAGAAAAGACAAGATAACACCCCTAATTTCGAAGTCTTGAGGGTGTTTTCCAGTTTCTTTTACTAGTTGAAAATGAATTTCCTCCTTTTCCATACACCATCCACCTGTTTTAGTGTAAACTAGTTTTAGGCCTTCTTTTGCGTGCATTTTCCCTCAGGGATGTAATAAGTCGCCCAACCAGTATATCCACGTACGTAGCAAAACTGAAAATTGCAACATTTTACGTTCCCAGAAAGCAAGAATGCATTGGGTTTGTGTGTGACACTAGGAATGCTTCCAATCTACAGGATTCAAACACTAGTTGTTGCCTCATTTGCAAACATATACTGCTAGACTTGTCAGATGTCATACCTATCTACAGCATCATCTCCTACTAACGTTTTTTTTTTTTTTTTTACTTTTGTTGCTGATGACCCTGATAAACGGATTCAACTTATCCTTCTTCTCAAATTAAGGTAAAAGACTTCGACTGAACTTATGGTCCTGCTGTCACGCGGCTGCACAGCACAAAGATTTGCATCATCAAGCTTAAATCGATTTTTGAAGATATGGTATAATATTCTGTAAACATTATTTGACAGACACCCGTAAATTTTTAATAATTTCTTATGGAGCCCCTCTATATGTATATATATGATCTGAAAGATAGTCATCACCTTCTCACTCCACTAAATTCACCTCGATCACCATCACCAGCGTTGTTCCATTTTCCCCAATTATTAGCCTTAGAAGAATAAAACTCCCCTTCTGTTAGTAGAACCACAGTTGCAACTCGCACAAAGCATATCAAAACCCGTAACAGCTATTCCTTCCATAAATTTCTCATTTTCTTTCTCCATTCTCTCCTCTCCAAATCCCCATTAAAATTATTTATCTTGAGTATTGACACTATACACGGTTAGGTCTCGTTCATGCATCACCTTTCATCTCGACTAGGAGGATCCATGTATATTTATGTTTTTCCTTAATTAAAGATTTTCTTATAATAAATATATAATTAATGTTTTTCCTTAATTAAAGATTTTCTTATAATAAATATAAATTAATTAATAATTACCTTTAATATGAAAATATTACCTATAATTACAGTTAACCAGAACAAACAATCAACAAGCTTTCAGCATATTAAGATTTAGGTAAAAAGAAGATTCATTCAAGAAGTTATAAACCATGGTTTTACGTTCGTCAATGGTCGTTTCAACTCTTTTCATTATTTGGTTGTTAACAACCACAACATTGGCAACAACAGAAATCAGGATTAATAGTGATGCAGTTATAAATCAAGTTTGTTCTCTAACCAAAAACTCAAAATTTTGCGGTGATGAATTAGAAGAATGTTATATTAGTGAGGATGATGCAGATCTTAAAACTGTTGTCAATATGATGATTAATGAGATATATAATAATGCTACATTTTTAATAGGTGGCATAAAACATATGACTCCAAAAGCTACTACTGCCCAGCAGATTCATCTTAAATATTGTCAAGACCTTTATACATCTTCATTCCAAGATGTTGATCGTTGTTTCGATTTTTATGTGGAAGACAATTTCGTTGGATTGAATAAACAAGCAGGTATTATTGCAAATTATTCTAATAGTTGTGAAAAATCTTTCGAATCACCACCATCGTCTCCATCTCTCTTGACAAAGCAAAATAGTGATTTCTTTAATTTGGCAGATATTTTAATGGCAGCTTCTTATCTTCTTAGTAATCAATAAAAATGGATGTTCATCTACTCTGGTATCATTTGATGTTCAATTTCTTTAAACTTCAACTATTATATTTGTAGTTTCAAGTTTTTGAATAAAATAATTATAATAAATAAAATATCTATTTATATATATTTTTTTTTTTTTTGAAGCATATATATTTTATTAAAGAATTTAAATTACAACTTGTCGTGGGTATGTGGTACCCACGTAGTCTTGGAATAAAATGTGACTGATAAAGGATGGGATTGCACGGTCCCATATTTTTGTCGAATAATTTCCGCTTGGCTTCCATCCGCCGCATGGTTTGCCAATCCGTCTGCCGCTTGATTTCCTTCCCTCAGTAGTTGTGTTGTATAACGACTGCGGGATTTGCCTTAGTCTCCTTTGTATTTCTTCAATCATTTCTCGCTATGTACCAAGGTGGCGAGGCTTGATGTGATGAAACGTAGTAGGTTCTCCAAGTCTGCTTCAAAAGGATTCTAGGCCATTGTCTCGTGATGCGCTTCTTGAAGCCAATAGTAAGGCCCATGTTTCTCAGCTAGTGCTTTGTCGTAATTCCTAGAGGTTGAGCCATAGCTATTAAAATTGCGTGCATCCGAGTCTCTACATGAATCCGGCTCTCGCAAATCCCGGTGGCCTCTAGCCGCTCCATCCGTGTTAATCTTAATCCAAGTTGATATTAGGAGTGGACCAACCTACCGCTATTGTTGTTATTCTTTTATCTGTTATCGGGTGGTTAAAAGCTGGTGTATCTCCTGGAATGATCGGTGGTGACGCGTGTAGTGCCCAAAAATATTCTTGTTGTAGTTTTTGTGCCCGTGTTACGATCTCTTCTCGAAGTTGTATGTTTTTGTTGGTAAATTAGATCATTTCTCGGATAGCCATAAGGTCCGGAATAGAAACAGAATGAGGAGATTATAAAAGATGATGTTGGATTATTTAAGATTTCTGATATGGTTGTTTGTGGATTTAAGGTGAAAGTCAAGTTAGGGTTTGTGTTTGGTGCGTTTGAAATTTGATCGAATAAGATGTTCCAGATGAAGTCGTGGTTCGGACAATGAATTAAAAGGTGGGATGCTAATTCCGAATTGGTATTGCATCTTGGGCATATGTTTGAGTTGGTCAAGTGGATTCGATGCAAGAGAGAGAAGGCTCGGTAGTCCTTCATTGATGGCTTTCCACAAGAAAAGCCGAATTTTTGGTGGACATGGTAAGGTCCATAAGAATTTGGTAGGCGGTAGAGGTGTGTGGGTTGGTTGACCATGGGTTAGGCATCTCGTATCCCCGAAGATGTGGTGTATTTTCCGCTTTTAGAGTGTGGCGAGATAATTTTATCTGGGATATTGTTTTGGGAAGGTGGATGTTGATGATTTTCTCGAATAGTTGGGTTGGGAAAGGTGTTCAATTTTTCATGGTTCCAGAGTGGGATATTGGGTCTATGATATCTCGCTACCATTTGGATTGGGTAGCATTGTGTTGGATCTATATTGGGATGGTGTGGGATCCAATTAGCTTCTATCGGAGTTGATATACCATTTCCAATACGATGGAAAATTAAATTTTGCATGGTAGGGATAATCGATGCGAGTTGTCTCCATTGAGGACTGGAAGATGAGGGAATGGAAACGTTTCCTTGTAGAATTGGTTGTTCATTAAGGTATTTTGCACCGAATAGACTTCCGAGATGGAGTGAGGTTTTTCATGTAAATTCCATATTCTCTTCATGAGAAGGGCTGTATTATGATCACTGCTTTTTCTTATTCCTAATCCTCCTTCGGCTAATGGTTTTGTTGCTTTATCCTATCCTATAGGGTGTAGTTTTTTGATTGTTGAATCGTGTCCCCAGAAGAAATTCCTGGTTATACGATCTATTTGTTTGTGTATCTTTTGGGGAAGGTTTTGTGTTTGCATTATGTGATTTGTGGTTGGGGTTAGGGAGGTTTTTATGAGGACGAGTCTTCCTGCTGGAGTTAGGCATTTTGTCATCCATCCTTTTGCTTTTCTGGCTAATCTTTGTAGGAGAGGAGTGAAGGTTTGATTTGAAGCTCTTCCTTGTTTAAATTGTATGCCTAGATAGGTTGGTGGTTTTGATGTGGTCGGCATATTAAAGAGTTGTTGAAGATTATTTAGTTTGATTGGGTCTAGATTAAGATGATGGATGATTACAGATTTGGTATTATTAATTACTCGCCCGGGCAGAGGAGCTATAGGCTTGGAGTAAGGTTTTAAGGTGTTGGTTACTCTGATTTGATGCTTTATATGTGATCAGAAGATCATCTGCATACATAAGATGGATAATGGGAGGTGCTTTTTGTGATATGTTAAGTCCCAAACTAATTTTTTGTTTTGAAGGTTTCCCGTGTTTGTGGATAGGATTTCTAGACACATATGATAAAAATATAGGATGATAGTGGGTCTCCTTTGTCTCGATGCCTCTACTTGGGGTGATGTATCCATGAGGAGTACCATTTATTTTGATTGAGTAAATAATTGTGGACGCAAAGCATAATGTAGTCTATAAAGGCTGCTGGGAATCCAAGTTTTGTAAAAGAGGTTTTGATGAATCCCCAGTCTAGGCTGTCATAGGCTTTTTGTATATCTAGTTTGAGAGCTATTTTTGGATCTTTGGTGGTTTTGAGGTTCTAATGTGATGGAAGAGTTCCCCAAGAATTGCTATATTGTCGCAGTATTGATCTTTGCGGTACAAAAGCACTTTGGAAAGGGCTTATTAAAGGGTAGAATAGGTCTAATTCGGTTGACTAATATTTAGAGATGATTTTATATGTGACACTTGAGTCCTATTGGTCCGAATTGTGAAGGTTTTGCGGGGTGGTCTTCTTTAGGGATTAGTGTTATGTTTGTGTGGTTCATGAGAGGGTGCATATTAAGATTAATAAAGAAGGCTTTAACCATCGCTATCAATCGAGGGTGGTTATCTCCCGGAAAACTTTAAAAAAACTTACTTGTATAGCCATCCTGACCAGGAGCACTTTGAATTTATGGAGAAAAGCGCTTGTTTGATTTCTGCTGTAGATACTTCCTTTGTAAGTTGGTCTGATTGTGTAGAAGTCAACCTTGGTCCGATGTTTGCAAATAGATCTTCATTTATTTCTGTAGGTGGGGCTGTATATTGCTGAGAATAGTGATCTAGGATGAGCTGAACAACATCTTCGTTTTTGGTAATCCAGTTGTTTTGTGGGTCTTGTAGTTGTTGAATATTGTTGCATGCTCTGTGAATGGTAGCTTTAGTATGGAAAAAGTTGTGTTGAGGTCCCGATTGAAGCCAATGAATTCTAGATCTTTGTTGCCAATATGTCGCATGACCTTGTAATAGTTCTTCATGTTCTATTCTCAGTTGTTTCTCTTGCATCAGCCAACGTTCTAGCTCCGATCCTGTTTGGGAAGCACATTGGTGTTGGGCATTCTTTATCTTGGCTGTTGAATTCTTGATTCTAGTTGGGAGGTGGCCAAAGGTTTCCTTGTTCCATTTTAAAAGAGTTTGCCCTGTTGTAATGAGTTTTAGTGGAGGTTTTGTGTAGGTTCATTGTCGTCTTTGTTGTTCCCAAGCCGATTCGACTATTTGTTTGATCTCGTGGATGAGAGAGCCAGAGGTGTTCGAATTTGTAGTTTTTTGTTCCTTGCCAATCCATTGCTTTCTTTTGAAGTAATATTGGGGCATGATCAGAAGCTATTCTTGGGAGGTGAGTAACCGCTGCATGAGGGTTTGCCGTTCTCCACAGTGGATTTTCTAAAGCCCTATCTAATCTTTCTAGTATATTATCTTGTCCCATTTGGTTGTTTGTCCAAGTGTATGGGTCTCCTCGAATCCTAAATCTATAAAACCCATCCGATCCATCGTAGTGAGAAGAGGTTTGTGATTGAGCATATGTTACTTGCCGTCCTCCTTTTTTTCCCCATTGATTTAAGACGTCGTTGAAATCTCCTATCAATAGACGGGGGTGTCGATGGATTCATATTGTCAAGATTGTTGGAAATGCTTGCCAAAGATTTTTCCTTATATCCGGATGTGGAGGGCCATAGATACCCGTGAATAACCATGGTTGTTCTGGAAGCGGCGGTGTAACTTTTGTGTGTATGTAGTTTTGAGATTGAATTAAAATTTGGATATTTAGGTTATCTTCCCACATTAAACAAAGTCCTCCTCGTCTTCCAATTTTTGGGATGTTGAAGTAATTGTTGAATCGAAGGGATTGTGCTAGTCTTCTAATGTGTTGATCATTAGCAAGTGTTTCAGAGGAATAGGATGTTAGGCTTGTGAAGGTTAACCATTCCTTTCAAATGTTGGATTGAGGGAGGTAGGTTTATGCCTTGACAATTCCAAGCAAGAATATTCATAATGAGGATGAATTTTAGGTGGGCTTTGCGTCGGAAGGAGAAGGGAGGTTTAAGAATGGTTTGAAGATAAGTTTAATTGGGCTTGAGAAGGTGGAATACTTGGTTTAAGTGGGCTTTATGAGAAGAACGGAGGTTTGGGGAGATAAAATCCAATCCAAGGAAAGTGGTTAGACCAGTACATTATATCATTCAATCCAAAGTAAAATATCACAAACAAAATGGAGGAGAAGTGATGATTCAAGAGGAATTTAAGTTGCTATATCGGCAAATAAAGATTCTGAAGCCACTATCGCATATATAGTAGAAATTTGGGATTGAACCTCAGAGTTGAGGATATATTAAAATCAGTGAAGTTCACGAGTGTAAGCAGACTTAGTATAATATGATGAATACTAAGATGAATACGTGCTAAAGATACAAGAAGAAAACAAGGTTATATAAACTATTGAGGTTACTAGTAAAGTAAGAAGCTTTGAAGCACAATGTTTCAGTAATTAGAGGAAACAAGAAGGATCAGAATGAGATTGTAATGATGCCTAATGCAACCGTAATCAGTTCAAATGTAACCGTAATCGTGATTATTGTGCTAAGAATGTAATCGAGATGAAACTCAATCGGAATACCGGGATATATATGTAATAAGGTATTCTCAAATATTTAGGGATATAAGGAATTCAAATCAGGTCGATTGGGAGATACCGAGATTATCGAGGGTCCGTAAGTGCGGAGTTCTAAGTGGTCATATACAAATAACTTTCACTAAAAGAGGAGATGAGTTGTATTAATAAAACATGAGAATCAACACAAAAAGTAAGCCGAGCAAAAACACACGAAGTCGTGAGTAATGCAATACCAAAACAATGCAAAATAGGGAGTAGATTAATGGCAGGGTTATGGATTTTAACTTAAGAAGTGTGCAGTTTATAGGACTAAGGGGTAAAATTCACAGAGAGGCTAAAGTATTCCGCAGTAAGCACATTAACTATAAAAGAAAGGTCATACAAGCAGTTTGAGCAAGCGAGGAGTATATCACACATTCAAAATAGAAGGGAACCTGGTATCTAGCAAGCATATTTTACATGGTGATATGGGTATTAACAAAATGAACCAAAAACTAAACGATAAGCAAGCATACATACAAGACATAGGTCTCAGGTTATAAACAATGAACCAAAATAGAAGAGGGTTATCCACCGGCCCTTGAATGTGTCTTTTGTTGCATTGGGTATGTCTGACTAGGGTAGATGTTGGTGTTGCGAGTTATGAATCTCAGCAGGTGGTGCAGTAGTGGCAGGCTGTGTAGTAATATCTTCAATAGAAGTAGTGCTGAGAGTGCCAATGATGGAGCTGATAGATGGAGAAACTATTGGCAGATCCAACATGTCGGGCTTGAACTTTTAGTCGGGTCGAAAGACATTTATCCATTCATCAAGTTCTTCATTAGTTACGGTTCTTGAAAGATCCGGTGTTGTTGATAAACCAATGCCCTGACTGTTAAGATAGGATTGTTGTTGCTCCGTTGAGTCGCTTTATGGCCCGGCTCGAAAAGTCACTATCCGAGATGAGTTCGCTTCTTCTATGTCTCAGACAAGGAAGATTGTAGGACTGAAAGGTTGAAGTATCTCGAAGGATGGGTAGGTGGGTGAGATATCGGGCCTCAAAACTTTGAGTCTCAAAGGTGCCATTTTCATGCCTATCCATGTTTCAAAAAGGGATTTTGAGGAGTCTCGAGTAGGTGCTAGAATGAAAGCCCTCTTGTTGGTAACCTTCTCCGATGAAGAATGAGATTTCAGACTTGTCAGACTTGTCTTGATCAGAGAAAGCTTGGGATTCAATTGGGGTTGAAATCCAGTCACTCCAATCCGAATCTGGTTCTTCAATGTCTACATTGTGTAGCATCTCTTGATGATAGTCATCATCACTCGGGTTCTAAGACAAAAGTCCCTATCCCGAGGATTAGCTTGGAGAGGTATTTGTGGAGGGTTTTGTTGTAGCAAAGCTTGGTGGTTGAGCGAGATAGATATCAATGCGGTTTTTGGTGCTCATGACCTAGTCTGTTACAATGTCTCGCAAAAAGTCTTGGTAGCTCTTGATAGATAAAGTCAATTCTGTTGATGCTTCTTCGATCATTAGGTGCAGTGGTACCAAATTGAAGTGGCTGGGTAACATCGATTCTAAGCCTAATCTTCATGGTGCTGTAACCATTGTTATGGTGAATAGGGTCATCAAAAGCTGCTAGAACTCCAAAGTTTTGAGTGTTTTCTATGACATTGGGAATTCTGGTTTGTTCAGGGAAAAGATTGTGGAGTGTGATCTCAAAAATTTCAGTGGTGATTTCAAAGTTATCAGGGAGAACAGAGAAGTTACATGGTTGAAACATGAAAGTGTCTCCATAGATCACCCTAGTTCCTTGCCTTACGACCATAAAATATTCAAAGCTAGATTCAAATTTGATCAAGTAAAATCCCCTACCAAGCTTGCTAACTGAAAGTTCACCAGTAAGCTTCCATCTATATTTTAGAGCATTTCTTAAGAAAAAGGAGTTTTTATTCATTTTTGTTAAAAAGCAACCAACCAGCTGATGCTGCCAATCTGAGTCAGGAAGATAAGCATTCCTAGCATGTGAATCAAGATAACCATAGTTTGCAACATCTCTAAAACTACTACCAGACATTGAGATATCAAATATTGGAAGAACATAACATTACAGGAAAGGAGCAGGCAAGGAGCTAGGGAGAAAGAGAAATGGGTGAGGTACAAATGCTTGTTTTGAGCCATATTTATAGGTGACAGGATCATAGAAAACTTTTTAGGTTTTATTTTAAATTTCTGAGATAAAATATCTAAGACCAATTTGCATAAAACAGGGGGTATGAGAAGGATAGAAATAGGTTACAGCAAGAATTAGGCTTAGGGTTACCTGTTAAATTTTCCAATTGCCACTTAAATTACTTTATCTCCAAGGTGATTTAAAAATTGATTGAGCAAGACATTAGAGAGAGGGGATGAACAAAGGCTCCTGGGAACTTGAAGTGAGGACCCTGTGAGTTGAAACCCGCCGAAAATCGTAGCCGAGAGGTTGATAGCTCATGATGAATTTTGTTCCTCCTCAGGCGCAGACAGCTTCGATTAGAAAAGAAAATCACAACAAAAGTGGTCATCAACTCAGGACAATCAAATCTTCAGCATAAAGTGCTTGAATCGATGGGTTGAAGAAATTGAAGCGACATGACCATGAAATAATTTTCCATTACCAAAATTAGGTTTAGAAAACACCAACATCTAATCGAAGTTTCCCCAATACTTTTAGAGACTACATCTTGAAAGGGCCCGATTGGATTAAAGGTTTAGCTAATGGAAATTGTGAGAATCATTGTAGTTGTTTTGAGAATTAGGGTTGCAAAATGAATTGATTTGGGTTTTTTGATGTGGGTGAGTCAACTCGTTTTTGCCGATTCGCAGAGAGTTTCCTGCGTGAAGATTTCATGTGCTACTAATTGGAGCATGTTATTTATATATTGATTTGTCTTTATGTTTTCGATTGGGATTTTTACGTGTAAAACACACAAAAAAAAAAAAAAAAATATAAGATGAAAAAGTGAAACCCATTTTTATGTTGATCAAAACAAAAGGAGAGAAAATGATCTAGGCTCACAACGGACTCGTAATATCCCTACTATCTTTGCGACACGATTCACTCCAATGTCCAGCGTTTTGTAATTGAGCACTTTATTGGCAGCCATCCTTTTCGTCGAAAGACTTAATTTCTTTAGGTACTGGATGATCTTCTTAGAGGAATCTCACCACCAGAAACCAATTTCGAGAATTGGTTTTCAAGTATGGTGGATGAAAAATTATGGAAAAAAAGTCATGACTAAATATTTACAGCATTTAAAAACCGATGCCACCGGATGAACCGGAATTAGGTGAGCACGGGCCGGTATGGACCGGTTTTTACCTCATCCATATCCAATCTAATTCACTACCGATTTCTAATTTGGCATCTGCGTCCAATCCAACACCCTACGGATTTGCATCCAATGGATGCATGGATGAACGGATTGAATGCGGATAAACCAATGGATTTGTGTTAGTTAAAATTTATAACGAAAAATAAAGCTAATATAACTGATTCCTTATAGAACCTACAAATTTTATATGTGTATATAAATATAGAGGTTCCATGGGCAACACTACAAGCAAACACCTTGAAAATTCTAAAATTATCTATATATTTTCTAGAAAATATATAAATGCCCTTACGAAGGTTTTCCCAATCGAATTTGTTTTGAAGCCTATCTTCCTTTTCGGGGTATTCCTTCAAATACGGTTTAAGATATCCCAAGCATCTTTAGACCGAGTGCACGTAGTCACATGGTGCCAAGATCTGGGGTAATGGCATGGATGATAGTATTTAACCCGTCGAAATTTGCTTTGCAAAATGAGAATCTCGGCAGGTTCGTATGTACCAATATCCTTTAGAAACAGGGGCATCGCCTTCGCAACAACCTGGAGGATTATATCCATTAACTATATAGACCCATGATTGAAAATCACGCGTTTGAAGAAAGGCACGCATAACAATTTTTCACCATAAGTAATTTGAGTCTCGAAGACTGGTGGTACGTTTATGGAGATATCATTTATGTTCATATTCAGATCGCTAGAAACATAGACTTATAAGGTCTTAAATGTCTTTGCCTGCTCTGATACCAATTGAAAAAGCGGGGGTCTAACAACCATACCCAATATTTCGTTTGGCAATCTGAATAGACAAACTCCAATATACTTTCAAGAGAATCAACTAGACGATCGGACTCAATCTGTGAGAAAGTATATCAAAGGTTTTATATCTCTATCTCTCAATTCAATCCGCAATCAACAAATAGGAATTTGCGTTCCCGATTGAATATAAGAGAAGTAACTTGAACTATACCAAAGACCAATGTTCAAAGATCAATCAATTTCAATCAACAACCAAAGGTTTGATTTATCAATTGATCGATTCAACGCACAACCTCGTGATATTTCAATTATATAACAAAATATAACGGAAAAGAAATAACACAAACACCAAAGATATCGTTAATGACGAAAACCGCAAATGCGAGAAAAACCCCGGACCTAGTCCAGACTTTGAACACCACATCGTATTAAGCCACTACGCATGACACTAGCCTACTACCAATGAACTTGACCGGAATGTAGTTGAACCCTAATCAATCTCACACCGATTCAAGGTACAATCGTGCTCCTTACAACTCGATCCCAGGATACTACGCACTTCATTCCCTTAGCTAATCTCACCCATAACCAAGAGTTTCTACGACCTAAAGTCGAAGACTTGATAAACAAATCCGTCTCACATAGAAAAGTCTATTAGAATAGATAAATCTGTCTCCCACGGAAATAACTATGAGTTTTGTTCCGTCTTTTGATAAATCAAGGTGAACAGGAACCAATTAATAAACAAGACTTATATTCCCGAAGAACATCCTAGTATTATCAATCATCTCACAATAATCTTAATCGTATGGTAGCGAAACAAGATATTGTGGAATCACAAACGATCAGACGAAGATGTTTGTGATTACTTTTTATCTTGCCTATCGGAGAATCAATCTCGAGCACATCTCAGAGAAGATAGTACTCAATACGATAGAACATGGAAAGATCGAACACGCAACTACAAAAAAAAAAGTTGGGTCCGCTTCATAATCCCAATAAAGTCTTTAAGTCGTTAACCTACGAGGGTTTCATGAAAAACCTAAGGTTAAAGGAGAATCGACTCTAGCTTATGCAACTAGTATCACACAGGAGGTGTGGGGATTAGGTTGCCCAGTTGCTAGAATAGTCCTTTATATAGTTTTCAAATCAGGGTTTGCAATCTAAGTTACCTTGGTAACAAAGCATTCAATATTCACCGTTAGATGAAAACTCGATTAGATTCAAGCTAATATCTTTCAAACGTTAGATCGAACTTAGCTTGTTATACACAAATGAAATGTACCTTCATTTAGGTTTAAGTAACCGTACCTAAACGTGTACACCATGTTGGATCAACCGTAGTTAACCGAGGTTAGCTATATGAACACTCTCATATCAACCTTATTCATCTTAACCATAACTAATTCAAATGACTCAAATGAAACTAGTTAAAGAGTTTTTCAACCTGCTATATTCTCATAGAAGTATATAAGAACACAATCAAAGCAAATCGGTTTGATTCACTCGAATCAATTCATGAACATTATAGCCACAGTTTGCAAAGAATGCATTCCTTAATATATAAATGTATTAGTTAATGAGCCAACCGATTTTAGAACTTTAACCAATCAAGTACGCATACGTGTACGCATACCTAAGTAGTCGGGCTGAGTTTGGATTCGCCAAGTATGCGAACATGAGTACATTTCCAAAACCTAGCAAAAATTCCTGGACCTATACCTTACGCAAGTATGCGTACAGGTATGTGTACTTGGTAAACGGAATTTCACAACTACAAGTACGCATACGGGTATGCATACTTTAGTTCCGGTCATGGATCACATACATGCAAGAATGTACATTATGTTCACAATCCAATGATGGTTAAGTATTCTAAATTCTATTTCAATCATTGAAACTTTCTTAGAGGATAACAATAGCCGTTTTCAAACACTATTAGCATCAAAGCAATTTTCAAGTTATTGAAATAATCATAATGAAATATTCAAAGTCTACAACAAATGATTGTATCATGCACACAATCCATGTAAGATGTTACTTCTACGATTTTTACATCATCATCTTTTGACTTTTGTCAATAATATAAGATGAACTTGGTTGAAGCAAAAAAGCTACCAACACATATTTCGAGAAATATGTAAGGGAGTTAAACTACAAATTTAAATCTCAAATATGTATAATCGACAATTATATAGTAATACAATTTTTGTCTCAATATAGGAGATAAAGTCGAAATATACTTTCCAAGTGATAGATGATTTTTAGTTTCACATACCTTTTTTAATGAAGTTCTACAAGCTCTCCTTAGTAGTTCTTCTGTCTTCAATTGATGAACGCCGTGAAGTCTAATGCTCAACTACACAGACTATCCTAGTCCGAGACATCACTATAAGTAGATTAAAAATCAATACTTATAGTGTTGATCACTAATATTGACAAACAAGCTTGAGATAGCAACGCTTCTGAGTTCGACCGGAGTTAGGTGCTTTCAACAGATTGTATCCAACAAAGACACATTTAATAGTAGAAAGGTCAAGCTTTGAACGTAAATGCTTTTGTATGTGTACATAAACTACACAACCATATACTCGTGGTGGAAGTGTAAGATTAGACGAAAGAGTCACAAATGATGCCAAGCTTCTCCACTTTTGTGTGAAACTTCATAACCCGTGTAGGAACACGACTAACAAGAAAGACAACACTAATAAGAGCTTCTTCCCAAAAAATTGGTTTCATATGAGCTCCAAATAAGCTAGCCTTGGTAATCTTCAATAATCGTCTATTTTTCCTTTTTGGAACTCCATTTTGTTGCGGTGTGGATGCACAAGAAGTTTCATGAACAAGACCATGCTCAAAGAAAATAACCCTTTAAGGTACGGTTAATATATTCTCCACCTCTAGCACTTCGTAGTGATTTAAGATTTTTCCTAGTTTTCGTAGTAGTAATTAAGATTCGTTCTCTCAGACTTGCGAAGATTAAATTTAAAGGTCTAATGAAAATAATAAACAAAGGCGAGAGTTACTGGGCCTAGGATTCCACCGAATTCATATCAATAGGTTCAATTTATTTATTCTCAACAATTAAAGCTCAATAAACAAAAATAACACCGACTCTTATTTTTGCCAAGGTAGACTCTCAAAAGATTAATTGTATCCCCTAAGCATAGATTATCTAAACAAAGCATAACCTATCTAATTGAATAACAACCAATTTAATCAAATCATAATTCTATTCAAAATAATGCAAAAGTCAAATAGAAAATAAAATAAATTCACCCATGTGTGAAGTTCGCTTCCTCCGCGACCCGAGTGTTGGGGTTTAGTTCATCACGTCGAAAACACACTTAAAATATTTATTCATGGCTCAAAAGTGTTTGCAAATGATTCTCCCGTTTACGTTTACCTCCCGCACTCTCCATATCCTTCTCGGCTTCCCCAAAGATAGTATTTATACTCCACGTAGACATCAAATCAAAGCAGTTAATACCCATTATATTCTTTCCCTTTTCACCGCAAATTACAAAGATTTTTTATTCTCCTTTCCTCATCCGCTACACCAAAAAAATGATGTCAAATATCTTTCAACCAATGTAGAGTAAACTCCTGGATATTATCTCCTCCAACAAATCTTTGAATTAACTTCAAATATTCTTTCCTTTCTTTTGACATAAAGTTCGATATTCTCACGATTCTTTCTTCTCTTACGCGTCAAATAACTTCACACAGAATCTCGCCAATAACTCAAAGAAATCAAACGAATAACGAGTTAATCGTTTTCCATGTTTATAAAAATCACGTGAGATCTTTCCTCTTATTTCCAAATTAACTCTATTACCTTTCCCCGTTTTAGTCGAGAAGGGATAATATCAATCCAAACTTTTGAATATCTCGCCCAAAAATCTTCCCAGGAAATAACGCAGGTAACTCCGAGACTTGTCACTGTTTTTCTTCCACCATTTTTCCCGCAAAACTGAATGTTCAAACGGAGAAGAAGGTCCCCCTTATCCCGTGTGCTGGAAGTGTGAATAGCAACATGTGTTAAGTAGTAAATAGGGTACCCCTTAGCAACCGGCGCCCTTAGTAATTGAGGTGCCCTTTAACCAAGTTTGAAAGTCCGAATAACACTTGTCCTCCTAAGTTGCAAATAATAATTTTTCAAGCCAAATCTCCACAAGAGCTTATTCTTCTAAAAATAACGAAAACAAGTTTATTAGAGAAATAATGAGTCCTAGCTAATGTAATTATGGGTGAAAATGTGTCGCACTTTCGTGCTTATCAAATTCCCCCACTTACATTTTGCTAGTCCTCGAGCAAAACAGAAAACCGACCTGGGCTACACACCTGGTCATAAATAAAGACTTAGACCCGCTACACAGCTGGTCAAGACGAATGCCACATACACAAGACACACAATTTTTTTTTAACCCGCTCAACAGCTGGTCATAATAAGAAAACAAAAGAATAGACCCGCTCAACAGCTGGTCATAAGAAAATGAAAACAATTTTTTTTTTTTTTTTTTTTTTTTTTTTGAGACCCGCTCCACAGCTGGTCATAAAGTGATAAGAAAGCAAAAAAATAGACCCGCTACACAGCTGGTCATAAGGCTAACAACAATTATAATTTTTTTTTTTTTTTTTTTTAACCCGCTCAACAACTGGTTCCCGAGCGGGTTCCCCGAGTTTAAATTAAAATATCTAAAAAAAAATAATAAAAATGCCTCTCTTTTTTTTTCTCTCTTTATAAAATAAAAATAATAAAAAAAAATCTTCTTTCGCTCCTTTCGCTTTGTCTTTATCTCCAAATCTTTAGGTATCCACCAAAAGCTTTGGCAAATTTTTCTTTAGCCTCCAAATCCCAAAATCGAAAAGGAAAAGACAAAAACCCAAAAACGTAAAGAAGATCAAATAAATAAAAACCTAAAAGAAAATCTAAAAACTCTAGCCTAAAGACAAGTCCGCGTCGCAGCGGCGCCAAAAATTAGGCAAAGTAATCCAACAACACTTTAGAAGCACACAATTCTAACCCTAAATTAGGCAACTTTTGGAAGTCTAGTGGTCTAGAAACAACCTTCTAAGTCGGGTGAATGATCTTGTGAGGTAGATTCATCTATGGAATTAGGCGAATCATCCACACAATCATCCACAGGGTCATCTATATGTTCTGTTTGGAACAGAGAGTCACTACTAGATTCATCATCATCAGCAAATAATCATTCGCCTAATTCCATAGATGAATCCTCACAAGATCATGACAAAAGGAAATAATACTGGACCGGTCACTCTCGTATACATCTCCTAATAATCTCGTCTGGACAATACTTAAACAAATAAGGATCATCCCAAAAGAAGTGCTTAACCTCGGCTAAAAACCTAGAACGATCTTGTTTACCCCAATGTTGGGGCATTCGACCGAGAATAAGATAATTCACTATATTTGCATACCAAGGTGATTGGGAAACAGAGAACAATTGTTCATCGGGAAAGCTATCCCTTATATGAAGGGAATCATCTGGGGAACTAACAACTAGCCTAGACAAGTGGTCTCCTTTTTACATTTTCTGCACCCTTTTTGTCTCTAATGTCCGGACAAAATTCTTGTAATAAAAGGATCCATCTAATCAATCTTGGTTTGGTATCCTTCTTAGACAAAAGGTATTTCAAAGCGACGATGATCGGTATAGATTACGATCTTAGATCCTAAGAGATGGGTCTAAACTTGTCTAAGGCAAACACAATGGCCAACAGTTCCTTCTCTCGTAGTGGTATAGTTCAACCGGGGCATCATTCGTAGTTTTGCTAGCATAGTAAATCACATGAAGTAATTTGTTTTCTCGCTGACCTAGCACAACACCTATAGTATAATCAAGCATCGCACATGATCTCAAAGGGTAGGTTCAGTTAGGTGCCCGGACTATGGGTGCGGTAGTGAGTAAAGTCTTAAGCTTCTCAAAAGCCTCTAAACAAGCATCATCAAAGACAAACTTAACATCTTTTGCAAGCAAATTGCAAAGAGGTCTAGAAATCAAGCTAAAATCCTTAATGAATCGACGATAAAAACCAAAGATGCCCTAAGAATGACCTAATATATTTAACGGTTTTTGGGACCGTAAAGTCTTGATAAGGTCAACTTTGGCTTTATCTACCTCTATACCCTTAGAAGATACGATATGCCCTAAAACAATTCCTAAACGAACCATGAAGTGACATTTTTCCCAATTAAGCACTAAATTCTTTTCCTTACATCTAGTCAACGCCAATGACAAATGATGCAAGCACTCATCTAAAGACGAACCAAACACCGAAAAATCATCCATAAAGACCTCCAAGAACCGTTCTACCATATCCGAAAATATGCTCATCATGCAACGCCGAAAAGTTGCGGGCGTTACATAGCCCGAAAGGCATGCGTCTATACGCAAAGGTGCCAAAGGGACAAAAATTGGTTTTCTCCTGGTCTTCCTGGGGCAATAACGATCGATTATAGCCGAGTAGCCATCTAAAAAGAAGTAATGACTATGTCCAAAATCTCTCTAGCATCCGGTAGATGAAGGGAAGGGGAAAGTGGTCCTTCCTAGTGACCTTGTTCAATTTCCTATAGTCAATACAAACACGCCAACCCGTGGTCACTCGGGTAGGGATTAACTCATTGTTATCATTCGGACTACGAGAATACCGGGATTTCTTGGGAACAACTCCGAATGTGGTTGACCCACTTACCGTCCGAAATGGGGTAGATAATGCCCGCATCTAATAGCTTAAGGACCTCGGTTCGAACTACTTCTTTCATATTGGGGTTTTAGTCTTCGTTGCATCTCCTAGAAGGTTTGGTATCTTCCTCTAAATAGATCCGATGCATACATGTCAGTGGGACTTATACCCTTAATGTTTGCTATGGTCCACCCTAAAGCTTCCTTGTTATTTTGAAGGACGGTTACTAGCCTACTTTCCTGATCACTATCCAAGTCGGAAGCAATAATCACAGGTAAAGTTTTAGATGGTCCTAGAAACACATACTTCAGGGTATCTGGGAATGGTTTTAGGTCCAACTTAGGAGGCTCTTCTAACGAAAGAACTAAGGTAGACTTAGAAATGGGTAAAGGTTCGAACTTGGGTTTCCAGCCATTACTAGTGTCTATCAAAGGGGTTGAATCTAACAAGGCATTCACCTCATTAATCACATCATCATCATCAAAATCAATCCCAAAGTGAGCTAGGCATTTCTCTAATGGATCTTCTAACAAAGTGTTTGGTAATGACTCCTCGACTAATGTTCCTATCATGTTCACCTCTTCTATGCTCGAGTCATCTAGTTCATAGGGTAGCTTACTAATATGGAAAACGTTCCACTCAATAGTCATATTACCAAAAGACAAATTCATAATACCAGTTCGACGATTAATGATCGCATTGGATGTAGCTAAAAACGGGCGACCTAAAATTACATAAGTTATCTGGTTCTCTGGGTCAGGGACAGGTTGGGTATCTAGGATAACAAAATCCACCGGATAAATAAACTTGTCGACCTCTATGAGAACATCCTCGATCATACCCGAGGAATTTTAACGGACCTATCAGCTAACTGAAGAGTCATCTGGGTAGGTTTCATCTCACCAAGTCCTAGCTTAAGGTACACATGGTATGGAAGTAAGTTCACACTGGCTCCTAAGTCAAGCAAAGCTTTCTCAACACGGTATTCACCTATTGTGCAAGAAATGGTAGGGGACCCTGGTCCTTATACTTAGGAGTAGTGGTATTCAATAATGGAACTCACGTGACTAGCTAGGAAGGCTTTCTTCTCGAACACTAAGCTTACGCTTTCGTGTACACAAGTCCTTAAGAAACTTGGCATAAGCGGGAATCGCTTTAATCGCATCCAACAATGGGAGGTTGATAGTAACCTGCTTAAAAACCTCCAATATATCATTAAAGTTGGACTCCCTCTTAGTTGGAACTAGCATGGGAACGGGGCTCTAGGAACAAATCCACGGTTCAATATAACCCTCATTGGTCTCTTTAGAGACTCTATCGATCTCCTCGTTTTCGGCTCAGGAAGGGTGAACTACTGACATGTTCACTATCGGGCATGGCGACCTTATTGTCAACTTTCTTCCCACTCCTAAGGGTTGTAATAGAATTCACATGATTGTACGATTTCTCTCCTTTAGGGTTAGGATTAGTATGACTAGGGGAACCTTCCATCTTCTCTCTCACTAAGGAACTTAGCAATTTGGCCGACTTGAAGTTCTAATTTAGCAAGGGACTAGGGAATTATTCTTAAAATTCTGCTTGGTTTCCTCTTGAAAATTACTCGGCTCTTTACTAACATTTCCCGGCTCTGTGCTAACATATCCCGGCTCTTTTTTAGTATACTAAAATATTCCTCTAAGCTAGTCATTCTATTCTCGAAGGGTTAAGAACCGGGTTACAAGAACTCTTATTATAACCAAAACACGGGGGAGGCCGAGAATTACTAGACTGACCTTGATTCTCGCCCTTAGACCAAGAGAAATTAGGATGGTTTCTCCAACCGGGGTTGTAGGTCTCGGAGTATGGGTCATACTTCGACGGTTCTCAAACCTAGCATTGTTATAGACAGCATGAGCTTGCTCTTCACTAACCCGACCTTCCCAAAATGAGTTATCGGCTCTATTCCACAACTGGATACTTGAGAGGTTCTATTAGGTTCACCAAGGGACCTATTTTTAGACTCGACCCATTTCCAAAGCTTCTAACCTTCTAGATAAAGCGGCAAACTTAGCATCGACCCGAAGCTTGTATCTACCATATTGGTGCTACTTCTATTGACCAAGAGTCTTTTAGGGGTTCAACACAAGACTCCCACCTGGGATTTCTCACGCAACAACTCCTAAGAAGGTGAAGGCATCCTCAAGCACTTTTATTAGTGAACTCACTTTGAGCACATAGACTCGACCATGGCTTTGGTCGAATAGTCTAAACCATCATAAATAATTCCTACAAGTTTCATCTTATCAAATCCATGGTGAGGACACCGAGATAGGAGATCATTGAATCTCTCTAAAAACCTATAAAGAGACTCTCCCTCTTGTTGCACACTAGCACTAATTTTACGCCTAACAATTGCGTTTTATGCTTAGGGTAGAATTTCATATAGAAAGCAAAGAATAAGTTCTGCCATGTTTCAATGGATCCGGATGGTAAGTTGTTTAGCAGTCTTGGCTTTATCTTTTAAGGAAAATGGGAACATCTTAAGTTTCAAAACTTCATCGATAAGGTCTTTTATTCTAACTTCCCACAAATTTCCTCAAAGTCCCTAATATGAAAATAAGGGTTCTCATCCTCTTTTCCTAAGAATATAGGGATCATCGAAGGATACTAGCTTTTATCTTGAAGTTAGCCGTATTGGTGGGCAATTTAATGCACGAAGCTCGGTTGGTCCCGGTTGGGAACATGTAATCTTTCAAAGTTGTCATCGTTGGCACAACTAAAGTACTAGGGGTACTTTCCTCACTAAGAGACAGATTTTCAAAACTGAAGTTTCAAAACGGGGCTCTCAAAAGAAGAGTCTTGAGTTCCCGCCTTCACAAGAAGAACTACTAGGTTTGTCACTAATCAAACGACCTAGAGTGTTTCTTTTCCAAGCCCGTTCTTTAAAGACCTCGGGCATACACTAAAAAAAAGTAAAACAAAAAAGAAAAATCCTAAAAGGAAGGGAAGTTCTATGCAAGCACAAACAAGGCCGACTCCACCACAAGAAACCTAATGATATCTAGCAAACAAAAAGCATGATGGCTCCACTTAGATTGTTTTCTAGACCAAACTTTCTAATCGTTCGAAAGGGAATTCGTTACAATTTAAGCAAACCCTTTGGATCAATCCGAGTCAAAGTAAGTTGAATCAAGGCGAGGAAGCTCGGTGGAGCTTTGATACCCAAGGCCTTACCGCTATTACAAGGCGGCGCAGTCACGCATTCAACTTCACGGAGACCATCATGAACTTCAAAGTATGCTAAAAGAGTAACCAATATTTTTCTAAGACTTTCCTACTAAGCTCGTTACCTATCGGTCTCGTTCTATTCCAGATTTTAAGGCTTAGGTTCGCGTTTAAGTATTGTTTTCCTAAGGCGGGCAAGAAGAGAACGGTGATGAAATCCGAACCCTTATCTTATATGGCCAGTCCTTGCCCTTTACTAGGAATTTAAAAACAGCCGTTTTCAAGTCCTCAACATATATTCACACGAAGGAAGACAGTAACTCGCTAGCAGGGGATTCGCGAGTGTTTCGACAAACTTACCTCCCGTACCAGACGGGGGATGAACCGTTGTAGTCGACTCGGGCCACGACTCCTATGTCATGTACGAACCCGAGGGGCCGAGGTGATATCGTAAAGTAAAGTCCAAAAAGTAAAAGAAAATGAAAGGAAGTCTAAAAAAAAATTTAAAAAAAAAAAAAAAAAAAAAAAAAAAGTAAAGTAAAAAGTTAACCACTCCCCCACACTTAAACATTACATTGTCCTCAATGTAATTGAGTCATCAACGCAAAACTTAAGATGGGAAATTCAAAATAAAATAAATAAAATAAACAAAAGTAAACAAACATAAATAAATAATTACACCTCTTGGATCAGTACAAAACGGATCCCCATACACTAATAACTCCGAAAACTTGGGGATCGACCAAAAATACAATATTTACAAATGAATGACTTCACACTTATGTCATGAAAACGCAAAAGATTTGAAACTATCAAAAATAAGATTTACCCCTAAACCAAGTTTTTACGCACATGGAAGTGCGTAAAGAACAAAGTATGGGGATTCTATTGAGACCCAGGAAATTTTCAATCGGCTCATGCACGGTGTTAGAAATTGGAAAATCCTCTGGGTACTTAGATGCAAAGTAATCCAACAACACTTTAGAAGCACACAATTCTAACCCTAAATTAGGCAACTTTTTGGAAGTCTAGTGGTCTAGAAACAACCTCTAAGTCGGGTGAATGATCTTGTGAGGTAGATTCATCTATGGAATTAGGCGAATCATCCACACAATTAGCCACGTGGTCATCTATATGTTTTGTTTGGAACAGAGTCACTACTAGATTCATCATCATCGGCAAATAATCTTTCACATTCAAGAACTCTCAATCTTTGTTCCAAACTAGGAGGTGTGTGTTTGTAATACTTCTCATAAATAGTTTCATGTGATTCTTCACTTACCTCATGTGGAGCGAAACTCCATACCATTGCCTACGCATATATTCGACAAGCGTCATCTCGGATGAGTTTTCCCGATAATTTGAATTTCTACGCATATATTCTCGGCGTCATTGCGGGTGACGTCTCCTCGAAGAAGTCATCCTCAAAAATTCCCCGAAAAGAAATATAAAAAGAAACGCATAAAAAGGAAAAAGAAAATACTTGTACAAAATAAAAAAAAATAAACCTAAAAATTAATCTAAAAACAAATCCACAGACAACTACGCCAAAATGATTTAAGATTTTTCCTAGTTTTCGTAGTAGTAATTAAGATTCGTTCTCTCGGACTTGCGAAAATTAAATTTAAAGGTCTAATGAAAATAATAAACAAAGGCGAGAGTTCTTGGGCCTAGGATTCCACCGAATTCATATCAATAGGTTCAATTTATTTATTCTCAACAATTAAAGCTCAATAAACAAAATAACACCGACTCTTATTTTTGCCAAGGTAGACTCTCAAAAGATTAATTGTATCCCCTAAGCATAGATTATCTAAACAAAGCATAACTTATCTAATTGAATAACAACCAATTTAATCAAATCATAATTCTATTCAAAATAATGCAAAAGTCAAATAGAAAATAAAATAAATTCACCCATGTGTGAAGTTCGCTTCCTCCGTCGACCCGGTGTTGGGGTTTAGTTCATCACGTCGAAAACACACTTAAAATATTTATTCATGGCTCAAAAGTGTTTGCAAATGATTCTCCCGTTTCTGTTACCTCCCCAGACTCTCCATCTCCTTCTCAGCTTCCCCAACATAGTATTTATACTCCACAGGACATCAAATCAAAGCGAGTTAATACCCATTATATTCTTTCCCTTTTTCACTGCAAATTACGAAGATTTTTATTCTCCTTTCCTCATCATCCAACACCAAAAAATGATGTCAAATATCTTTCAACCAATGTAGAGTAAACTCCCGGATATTATCTCCTCCAACAAATCTTTGAATTAACTTCAAATATTCTTTCCTTTCTTTGACATAAAGTTCTGATATTCTCATTGATTCTTTCTTCTCTTACGCGTCAAATATCTTCACGAATCTCGCTTGATAACTCCGACAAATCAAACGAATAACAAGTTAATCGTTTTCCATGTTTATAAAAATCACGTGAGATCTTTCCTCTTATTTCCAAATTAACTCTATTACCTTTCCCTTTTAGTCGAACGGGGATAATATCAATCCAAACTTTTGAAAATCCTTTGAATATCTCGCCCAAAAATCTTCCCGAGGAAATAACGCGAGTAACTCCGAGACTTGTCATCCTTGTTTTCTTCCACCATTTTCCCGCAAAATCGAATGTTCAAACGGAGAAGAAGGTCCCCCTTATCCTGTGTGTCTGAAGTGTGAATAGCAACATGTGTTAATTAGTAAATAGGGTGCCCTTAGCAATCGCGCCCCTTAGTAATTGAGGTGCCCCTTAACCAAGTTTGAAAGTCCGAATAACACTTGTCCTCCTAGGTTGCAAATAACAATTTTTCAAGCCAAATCTCCACAAGAGCTTATTCTTCTAAAAATAACGAAAACAAGTTTATTAGAGAAATAATGAGTCCTAGCTAATGTAATTATGGGTGAAAATGTGTCGCACTTTCGTGCTTATCACGTAGCACCTTTAAAGTTCCGAATATTGTGTCTCGATTATTTTATGAAAATTGTGAAAATAATCTGGCACACCACTTTATTTTTCATCATATAAATCCAAGTCATACTGTAATGACCCGTCCCTCCACCGATATTGTCCCCACTTATCCACTGTGGTTATCCAGCAGTGTGGGATTTTCAACGAGCATCGCTACGGAAATCCAGCAGAAACTTCCTGGATGGTCACCCATCCCTGGATTGCTCCCGCCCGAGCACGCTTAATTGCAGAGTATTCTGCCAACTCTGGATCCAATTGTCTTGAAAAGGCCTCTCGTGATAGGAAAGGACAAACCATTACTTATATTTCATTCGACCAACCACTGCCGAATATCGGGGTATTACAATACCACCACCTTAAATTGGAGCCTTCCCCGGATCCTGAATATATTTCATCCCAGATCTTAGACATTCTTTGCCCCTCATGAGACAAGCACCTGGAACAACCCATCCCAGCGTACCTTCCCACCCTCGGCAGGTGAACCGTCGTCGGCTCTGATACCATTTTTAATGACCCGTCCCTCCACCGATATTGTCCCCACTTAGCCACTGTGGTTATCCGATAGTGTGGGGTTTTGAACGGGCATCTCAGCAGCAATCCAGCAACAACTTCCCGGATGGTCACCCATCCCTGGATTACTCCCGCCCGAGCAGCTTAACTGTAGAGTTTTTTGCCAACTCTGAAGCCAATTGTGTTCAAAAGGCCTCGGTGATAGGAAAGGACAAACCATTACTTATATTCCATTCGGACAACCACTGCCGAATATCGGGGTATTACACATACGAGTACAATCATCAATAAACTAAACGAACCATCTATTACCAGAAGTAGAAACAATCTTTGAAGGAACCCAAACATCAGAATGAACCAGAGCAAACGAAAAAATTCTTTTTAAAAAATTATCAGGATAAGTAGAACGATGACTCTTTGCTAAGATGCAAGTTTCACATTGAAAATCAGATGGTTTGCAAGATGTAAATAACTTTGGATATAAATGCTCCAAATATCCAAAAGAAACATATCCTAGTCTACAATGATCGATGTAACCAAATTTCATATGTATGTGTGTGAGATATTCTTTTAGCTGACAAAAATCTTCCTTCACACACATTATCCACATAGTATAACCCCTCGCTTTTAGTACCCCTCCTAATTATTTCCCCACTGATGAGATCCTGAAGATAACAGAAATCAGGATATATCAATACTAGACAGTTACTGAGAAATTACTTGAGATACTGACATAAGATTATTCGAAAAGAAAAGGAACTAATAAGGTATGTTCTAGAGATAAAAGAGTTAGTTAGATCAACTCTTCTTTCTCCTGTAATAGGATGTGTCATACCATTAGCATTTGTAACCCCGGAACAATTTGAAGTACTTTTGTCCCTTAATATGGACGCATCAAAAGTCATATGATTATTAGCACCAGAATCAATAATCCAACCATGATCCCTTATAAAACTATCAGAAAGTGCAATAAGGCTAATAACCTCGTTCAGATTCTGTTGTTGAGGTAAGAACATTAGTAGTACAAATATCCACCTTTCCTTTGATCTTTCCCTTACCAGCTTTTATTCGTTTTTGATAATCATCCCACCAATCTGGGTAACCAATTTTCTGAAAATAGTTTTCAGATAAGTGTTTTGAGTTACCACAGTGTACACATCTTCCATTATTACTAGATGAATGAGTTTTGGTAGTCAATAATTTCTTCTCAAATTTTTTGACAGACATAGCCACTTGAGAATCATTTCCTTGAACCAACATAGTATTGCGTCGTTGTTCTTCTCGGTGTAAGCCAGAAAACACTGCTTCAAGTTTTGGTAGTGGATCAGTGCGAAGTATTTGTCCTCGAATAGTATCATAGGTTTCATCAAGACCATCAAGAAACACATATACCCTTTTCTCATCAATTTCATCCTTACATCCTTTGATCACATCTGGTTGTGTAAATGGAATAGGTTTCCAATAATCAAACTCTTGCCAAATTGATTTGAGTTCATAGGAGAAGGTTTTCATAGGTCTACCACTTTGTTTTGTTGTCATATCTATATGGGTTAAATCATACATAATGGACTTACCAAGACCTTCATAATATGTTTGAGATATAGCATCCCCGAGACATCATTCCTAATAGGTAAACAAATAAAAAGATTCATTATATCGAATTCCATTGCACCAATGATCCAACCCTTCATAGTAGCATCCTCTATTACCCACTTATCGTCTGTGAGTTTTTCTTGTGCAACTAGTTTCGCGGTATCGATACCATTCTTCCCTTTTCGACAACAAACATTGTAACCATTTGAGACCATGGAAAAAAGTTAGTGTCATTCAATTTTGTTCCATATGGAATCGATGTAGGTGTATGTTGATATACCGTATAATATTCATTGTAGATGCATATGAGAATTCGTCTTCACCACCCATTGTTGATAATAAAGTATAGGGTTCAGAGAAAAATTATTTTTAGTTTTTGAATAAAGTTCGGATATTTGGGTTTTGAACGAGGTTCGAGAGAAAAATATCTATGGGTTTGCATACGGTATATTCTTTGGTATTGAAATAAAGTAAAGAAAGATTGTGGATGACCTCTTTAATTTCAACATGATCGTTACTAACCAATCTTTGATTAGAACCTTCTTTCGATACCAACACAAAATTTGGTCTCTAAAGCGGAGAATTTTATTGATCTAATGATACAAATTACAACTTAATGTTTAGATATTTATAGCTATGAATACGTAGCCTAAAAGTATTCTTTTCACAAGTATTCTTAACTTCCAATTAATACAATCTTGGATTACAAGTAATAATAATTCAACAAAAACAAGTACAGAAGACACACCACGATTACAAAGTTGAATTCGGGGTCCAAAAGACATTGGTTTTTGTTTGGGACCATAATACAAAGCTAAATGGCATAAGTGCTATTAATAATAATAATGGGAAACCAGACCATCAAAAATTTAGTAGATTTATTGAGCCAGATTCGGCTTCCATGGAGAAGGTGATTGAGATGCTAGCGAAAAAGGACGTACATTTGAGAAGATCCTATTATTATCAATTCCACCGGTACTCTTCGGGAGACTAAATCCGCCACAATCGGTGCATTTCCGTCCAACGACGGTTCTAGGTATCTGCAATTAGTTCCTAGCATTCTACATCCAATTACAAGTCGAACTCGAGAAGTGGAAATCTTGTACAGTTCATCCGCATCAACAAGATGTGGCAAACTTGTTCGGTCTTGCAGAAAATTATCGGCAAGAATGTCAATCTTCGGATATATAAGATCTAATGGGAAAATGTTTTGATAATATTTTTTTGTTAAAATCTTAAGTTGGTCGATCCCGACCCAACTAATAATAAGTATCAAATAAATAGTAAGTTATTAACATAAACATATGTTTTATATTTTTAAACATATAAAAATATCATATGAATCACATAGGAGAAAATTCAAATTTTTGAAAGACTTATATAGTGTAAGATGTTTTTATGTTTTCTTATGTTACCCTTGTTAAATGTTTATTGTTAGTAACACGAAAAACTTTAGAACAATAGTAGTAGTACCAAAAAAAAAAAAAGTAATAATTATATGTTTTAGTTTCTGAGGGCTTAACAAATTTCCAAAGTTGAATTTAGGGTTCAGGTTTCTTAAATGCCTTGACAAGAAAAACTAGTTAACTAACCTAGTGTTTGTCTTATCTAAAGGGAAAAGTCTAAGTTATTGTCTAAATAATTAGAGCCTGATGAGGAAAATAAAGTTAATTCTGATCTTTATTTTGGTCTTATCGCTATAAGCACAATCGGTCTAACAATGTAATTAAGTATCTAAGTCGATTTGTTAGACTGCTAGGGAAAATTTCTTCGTGGTATGTGAAACCTTCGTGCTTAACTCTTGTATGTTATTTACAAGTCTTTTAGATTTGTAAGATCCTTTCAGTTTGTCCTTTATTTGCTCGAAACTTTTCATTTTGTGAAAAAATGGGGAGAAATATATGGAATAAACAAGTGACTTTTAATCACTAAGGAAAGGACAATTGTGCTTAAACGTTATATCTAACGAAAGAGTAAAGTATTGACTAAGGGACAAAAACATATCATATTCTTTGTGTAGTAATTCTTACTACAAAAGGAGAATAACAAAGATGTTCGAGTGAATATTTACCTAGCTTACCTTTAGGAGGAGTAAAATCTTTTGTTATTCGGGATGTCAACAACGACATTTATTGTTTGAATAAATGTAGGTTATCAGTGTTGTTGAAACTTGGAATCAAGCGTATGTAAAATGAATTATTTTCTAATTTTTTTATTCCATATGTAATAAGAGTTTTGTCACTAAAATTGACAAATGGGGAGATTGTTAGAGAGTAGCTCGGTTGAACTCACCAAGCGTTGGGATGTCAAGTTTGTTTGTCATATTTTAGTATCAAAACTCATCTAGAGTCGCTTAATTAAATACTAGAGTCAACTTTGTTTAGGTTAGACTAGAAAGTATAGGAATGTTGATACATACAAGTATTACTCCAAGACACGAAGAATGTGCGAAGTAACAAACTACAACGACGACATCATCCTTCCACTTGAGGTTAGTAATATTGACTTGAACTGTTTCATTCCTAACGTATCTTTCAAGTCGTGTTATATTGAAAACATAACTAGGAATATGTATATACTTTACATATTGTATAATAGTCTAGTAATGTGACATGATCATAATAATATGATCATAGTATTAGTGAATTAAACTACGAAGTATAACGCTTAATCTTGTATATATTGTTATGATTATGTGAATGGGTTATGGTGAAGATTTCATCCTAGGAAATAATTTTTTACATTTTTTTAAAGGAAGTACATTCATGAACTTATTTCGTGAATCGAAAGAGAAATCATTAGGCTTATTGGTCCGGCTATTCATTGAAATCTTTGTATGACCAATATGTGTGAGATGGTAGAACCGATCTTAACTTAGGTTATGTATCTTGGTTTAACCGATCACAATGTCGACTTATGATTTGGTATGACTTGTTTTTATTAATTGGTGTAACCAATCCCATGTAATCACCATGTGATGGTATGATCGATCCTTGTAATTGGTGTGACCGATCCTAGTAATTGGTGTGACCGATCATGAGTGTTTGAGACCGATCCTTGTAATTGGTGTAACCTAATCATGGTAATCGGTGTGACCGATCACAAACAATAACATGCGTAGATGGAATCGATCCTTGTAAGTGGTGTAATCTAGTGACTGGTGTGACTGATCACAAGTATTTCCATATTTAGGTATAACCAATCCTAGTGATTAGTAGAACCGATTGATACCATGTATGTGATTTGGTATTTGATCAATCACATAGTATCTTGGAAAAAAGGTGAACCATGTTAGAGCACTACTCGGTCGAACTCGCATGCGTTGTTATCTCAAGCATGTTTGTCAATGTTAGTGATCAAAACTATAAGTCTTGATTTCTAGCCTATTTATAGATGTCTCGGACTAGGACATAGATTGTGTAGTTGAGCTTAGTTTTCACGGAGTTCATCATTTGAAGACGAAGAACTACTAAGGGGAGCTTGTGGAACTTCTTCGACAAAAGGTATGTGGAGACTTGAACTCATCTATCACTTGGAAAGTCTATTTCTACTCTATCTCCTATATTGAGACATAAGTCGTGTTACGATATAGTTTTCTCTATACACATTTGAGATTTCGAGATGAGTATATCTCGCTTACATATTTATCGAGATATGTGTTGGTAAGCTTTCGCTTTGACCAAGTTCATCTTATATCATGAGAAAATTGCCGAGTAACATCTTACATGACTTGTGTGATACATCATTTGATGTACACTTGGAATGTTTCGATAATGATCATTTCAATATCTCGGAAAATTACTTTGATGCTAATAGTGTGTGAAAACGACTATTGTCATCCTCTAAGAATGTTTCAATGATTGAAATAAAGAATTTAGAATCTTGTAACCATCTTTGGATATAAGCATAATGTGTTTGCACATTAGTATAAGTCCAAAACCGGAACCTAAAGTATACGTACTTGTGTGTATACAAAATGGTTATAGTAGATCGGGTAAGTATCTTTGGCGAAGTTCACGTTCGTGAATTTACTGCGAGTTTAAAACCAAACCAAACTCATCCGGTTACCTAAAGTACGCAAACCTCAGTACGCATATCTGGGGGGGAAGTTCACGTCCGTGAATTTCTGGTTGAGTTTGAAAACCAAACCAAACTCAAATCCGGTTACTTAAGTAAGCATGCCGTACACATACTGAAGTGGGATACTTTATAAAATCGGCTGTGTACATGAACTTGATAGGTGTCTAAAACACCTTGATATTTATCTATTGTTTATGCTTTCTTTGTTATGTTTTCTTGTAAATTATGTATCTTTTATTTGATTTTGAGTTTCAGGTAATTTGGAGTAAAAGAAGAGGAAACGTCGCTTAAAAGGGCTAAAGTGTCATTTCATGTGCAACTACTGTTGAAGGCGACTTATTTCTCATTATTTACTTCTTTTCTATCTGAAAGGCATTCAGCCTTAGTGATGTATAAAAATTGAAGAAAAGAAGTGAATATGAGAAGTAAGAGATGGCCGCTCGAGAAACTACTAAAAGCACCCAGAAAAGTGTTAAAGGCACCCCAAAATGGCCCTAAGAGTCGATAAAGTCACCCAGGAGTTTTTCACTAAATACAGCCCAAAAGTCATCTTTGTACCCCACAAATTGCTATTCGCATCCCCAGAAATTGCTAAATATAGCCCAAATTGCTAAAGGGACACCGCTGTTGGATAAGGGGAGAGTCATCTTCTTCATTTGAAAATTTGAATTTTGGCGGGAAAACTGGTTTTTAATGGCAGCAAATTAGGGTTAAGGATTTGAAGGGGATCTAAGGAGATTGAATGGCTGAAATTGAATGAATTTGTTCCTACGGCCTAAACAGGGTGATGATGGTCTTTGCTCCAACCAGAAGTGGCTAGAAAATCATCAGAAGAGGAATTAGTGGTCACTGGTTTTGGCGGGAAAATAGGAGCAGCGACTGCGCGAGTTGTGGGTTGAGATTTGAACGCGATTCAATGAGATTCAATCGCTGATTTTCATGGATTGGACCTGTTATAGATATACAAAGTTGTTATGGGTATTCTTATGGGCTGGAATTGGCTAAATAATCGGGTTTGGAGCAAAACAGAGACGAGAAGAATATCCAATGAATACGTGACTTCCAAGCAAGATTTTGACGTATTAAACACGGGATTTTGTAGCTACCTTATTACAAGAAAGAATGACGTGTTTTGAAGCCAAAAGAAGGAGCAAATCTCGTATATTTGGACTGTTTCATCAAAACAGGGAAGAAAAAGCCGCGGGTTGCTATAGAAGGAAAACAAAGATTTTCTCGAGTTTTGATTGGTCCTGTGGTGTATAAAAGGGGCTGTAGGAGTTCTAGGAAGGATACGGAGAGTTTGGGGAAGTTTGGAGGAGAAAATCGAGGCTTAGAATCGAGAAGAAAAAGTTGCGACTGCTTTCGCAAAGTGCCAAGAACACCAAGAACATTGAACTATCAAAAGCCGTCGTAAAACAGGCAGTCTTAAAAACAACGACAAAGCTCTCTCTCTATCGTTCTTAAAGCGATCTAAAAAGAAAGGACGCCCAGTGACGGTCTTATATTACTTGAAAATCATTGTCGGCTATTTATATTTTTATCAATACAATGATTAATGAATTCTTCTTCAATTTTTGCTCCATGAGTAGCTAAATCTATTCTCTAGGGTTTTGGAGGAAACTATTTTTGATGGGTAATATTTAGTAATTAATTTCTTTGGCATATTTACTCCAAAAATTGTGTTTTAATTTGTCTAAAAATTCTCTCTTCTTTACATGCTTCGTGAAAAATGTTTTGGGTAGTTTCTACCGTTCTTTTATAAGCGAAGGAGGATTAGGCCTTTGAATAGCGACGAAAGTCATAAAAAGAGCATGTATTGTTATATCTTCCAAAGCATGAGATTGAGTTCGAAAATTGTTTTGAGTAAAGTCGGAGTATTATGTCAAAGTTTTATTTATTGAGTTTACCATCATTAGAAGTAGTGAAATCCAAAGCCCTAGACTCATCTCTCCTTGATAACAAAAAAATCAATTGTAATTAGTTTGTGTTAGTATTTTCTTTAATTAAGTCTAAAATCAAAATCTTAAGAAAGTCCGAGCGAACGATACTCTTATACTTACCACTTGTAAAACTGCAATCAGTTTTTGGCGCCGCCGACACGGACTTGCCTTTAGGTTAGGTTTTAGATTTTTATTTTTTTTTTTAGTTCAATTTTTGTGTAATTTAATTTAATTTAATTTTTATTTCTTTGATTTTACTTGGGTATTTTTCTTGTTTTTATTGTGCAGGTAATATTCTATATTTATTGTGGAATTGCCTACCAAAAAGAGGTAAGTAACAAAACCCAATTTTTTTTTTTTTTTTTTTAGGTTTTATTTCCTTTTTGTGAATATTTGTTTCTTTTTTTTTTTTTTTTTTTTTTTTTTAATTTCAAAAAAAAAAAAAATACACGTTGCACACACCAATTGCATCGTCAGATTACCGAATTTAGGAAACCTGTGGAAAAGTACGCTGAACCCGTGCCTTGGGCCATTGAGAGTTACCAGCCGAAATTCCACAAGCCTCAGCCTTGTACCTTTAGGTATATCTTCTTTGAGGTAACCCAAGCTTACCTAATTTAGTAAACCCTGCATTTGCATGTGCACGAATTTCTTGCTTCACTAGTATTCTTGCTTGTGTATGCGACGTTGGAAACGGGTAGGAAATAGACTTGAGGAGAACGATCTTTATAATTTGACACCGACCCGCTACACACGATATAAGTGATACTTGATTTTTTTCCAAGATGGCTAATGAAAATGATGGGGGTGAAGTTCCGCCAACCAAGACCCTTAGGGACCGTTTGAACCCATCTAGAGTGATACGTGAACCTGGGGTTGTTTTACCGTCCACTACTGTTAAGTTTGATATTAAACCGGGGACGTTTGGCATGTTGCGTAAATTTAGGGGAATAGAGAATGAAAACCCATATACCCACGTAAGAGACTTTGAAATGATCTGTGACACCATGAGTTACCCGAATGTCTCTAAAGATGTGGTTAGGTTGCGTTTGTTTCCTTTTTCCCTAGAAGAGAGAGCCAATGAGTGGTACCATTTGATTCCTTCTAAAACAATCACCACCTGGGATGGCCTTGTAGAGGCCTTTGTTAAGAAATTCTACCCACACCACAAGACTAGCTGGCACATTGAGGCGATCTATCCAAACCTTTAAAAAGCGAAAATAGGTGAGAGCTTACATGATTACGTAGAAAGGTTTAATGAATTGTTATACCAATGCCCGCACCATGGCTATGATAAAGGCCACATGGCCCAAATATTATATGAGGGCCTTGATAGTGAAACCCGAATGCAGGTAGAAACAATGAGTGGTGGAGAATTTACCCATCAAGATCCGGATGAATGTTTTGACGAGTTCATCGAGTTATCCTAAAAGACTCGTCAATGGGCTTCAATGAGGGGAGCCCAAATAACTAGGAACCCTATCCATAGGGTCAATAGAGTCGATAATGGGTCGATATCCTTAGGCGTTTAGAGGCCTTAGAGATGAACCAAGGGTCAAACCAGACTATGAGTCAGTAATAGTGAGCCTAGAACATACCCATGTACCATTTGTGGTGATCAAAATCATATAGGACCTCACTTTCCCCTGTTTTACCCTAGTGAAACTACCCGAGACCAGGTTAGTGTCCTACACGGTGGTATGAACTCTAAATATGAGGGTCGACCCAAGTTTGACCCATACTCTAATACCTATAACCACAGGTTGGAGACATAACCCTAATTTTTCGTGGTCTAAAGGTAATCATCAAGGTAGCCCATCTAGCAACCCACCACCAGGTTTTTCTAGGAACCAAGCTCAAGTACAGGAACCGAACCCAGTTGATAAAAAGGTGTCATCTCTAGAAGAAAGTCTAAAGCTCTTTATTGACCGTAGTGTGATAAACCAGGCCGAGACTACCCAAAATATCAACCATATACGTCAAAAGCTCGATGACTTTATCCTGACGAGTCAGCATAACCAACAAAGCAGTGACCGGGCTATTGCCAACCTAGAGACTCAAATAAGTCAACTTTCGAACCGGTTAAATGATAGGGAGAATGGGAAATTTCCTAGCCAAACAACTCCTAATCCGAAAGGATTAAACCGGAGTTAATGGGTCGGATGGTTCTAGACACAATGAACATGTCAAAGAAGTTATCACCCTTAGGAGTGGTAAAACTCTAGAAAACTCGGTAGAATCACCCAAGAATAGTAGTCCAGCTGAAGAAACTGAGGTTGACCAAACTTCGTCGGAAGACCCTAATGGGCTTGAGTGTGCTAAGAGTCCAAGTGAGGAAGATATCCCTGAAAGAGTGTATGTACCACCCGCACCATTTCCTCAAAGACTCACTAAGAAAAAGCCTAGTACATATCTTTGAAATCCTAGACATCTTTAAGCAAGTTAAGATCAACTGCCTTTATTAGATGCAATTAAACATGTAACGGCTATGGCCAAGTTCCTAAAAGAGATGTGCACAGTCAAGAGAGACGTGAGTGTCCATAAAAAGGCATTCTTAACCCAACAAGTTAGTTCCATAATCTCACAAAAGTACCCAGTCAAATTCAAAGATCCTGGTTGTCCTACTGTCACATGTGTCATAGGTACCCAAACGATAAACAATGCGTTATTAGATCTTGGGGCTAGTGTGAATCTTTTACCATTTTCGGTATATGAACAACTTGGGCTAGGTAAGATGAAACCAACTAGGATAACACTACAGTTAGCCGATAGGTCAGTCAAAATCCCACGTGGAATTATTGAGGACGTTTTGGTTCAGGTAGAAAACTTTATCTATCCAGTTGACTTTGTGATTTTAGACACTCAACCTGTCTCTAGTCAAGATATCAATATCCCAATCATCCTAGGTCGTCCGTTCTTAGCCACTGCAAATGCAGTCATACATTGTCAAACTGGCCTAGTAGAATTTTCCTTTGGGAATCAAAAAATCTCTGTGAACGTTTTTAAGGCGTTACAAGCCCCACCGGACCCTGAACACTATGAGTCTATATGCATGATTGATTCTCTAGTTGAGAATACTTTTACCACAAATAGTGTTAGTGATCCTTTAGAGGCGTGCTTGGCCCACTTTGGAGCCTACTATGATGAGGATAGTCATTTTGAAGAAGTTAATGCGTTGTTAGACTCTGCGATAATGGATTATGGAAAATAGCGTACGTAAAACCAGAACCTCTTCCGCCAACCATAGATAAACCCCTCCCATCATCAGTTAAAGCACCCACCCTTGAATTAAAGCCGCTACCAGATACACTGAAATATGTATTTCTTGGTAATGAGAATACTCTTCCTGCCATAATTGCCTCTGACTTAGAGCCCGATCAGGAAAGTAGACTAGTTAGTGTTCTCCGTAAGCACAAGACTGCAATAGGGTGGACTATAGCAGATTTGAAAGGAATTAGTCCTGCTGATTGTATGCACCACATCTACCTAGAAGAAGGTGCCAAAACCTCAAGAGAAATGCAGAGACGTTTGAATCCTAATATGAAGGAAGTTGTCCGTACTGAGGTTCTTAAGTTATTAGATGCGGGTATCATATACCCCATATCGATAGTAAATAGGTCAGTCTGTCCGGGTTGTCCCAAAGAAGTCTCGGGATTACTGTAGTTGCGAATGAGAATAATGAATCGATCCCTACCCGTGTCACTACCGGGTGGAGAGTTTGTATAGACTACCGTAAGGCTGAACTCGGCAACTAGGAAAGACCACTTTCCTCTACCATTCATCGACCGGATGTTAGAAAGATTAGGCTGGCCACAGCCATTGTTATTTTTCTTAGATGGATACTCTGGTTATAACCAAATCCCTATAGCACCGGAGGACCAGGAGAAAACAACCTTCACATGTCCATTTGGTACTTTTGCTTACAGGCGTATGCCTTTTGGGTTGTGTAATGCACCCGCAACATTCCAACGTTGCATGCTTAGTATCTTTTCGGACATGGTTGAGCGATTTCTCGAGGTCTTTATGGACGATTTTTCGGTTTTTGGATCCTCATTCGATGAATGCTTGCACCACCTTACACTAGTTCTAGAACGTTGTAAAGAAAAGAACTTAGTCCTTAATTGGGAAAAGTGTCATTTTATGGTTAAATCTGGAATAGTGTTAGGCCATGTGGTGTCCTCTAAGGGAATAGAAGTTGATAAAGCCAAGGTTGACCTAATTTCTAAATTAAGACCACCTAAGAATGTAACAGATGTTAGATCTTTCCTTGGTCATGCCAGATTTTATCGTCGTTTCATCAAAGACTTTAGCAAGATTGCCTTACCTCTGTCGAACCTACTTGCTAAAGATACTGCCTTTGTATTTGATGAAGCCTGTGTTGCATCTTTTGAGAAGCTAAAATCATTGTTGACTTCTGCCCCTATCATCCAACCACCCGATTGGGACCTCCCATTTGAACTTATGTGTGATGCGTCCGATTATGCGGTTGGTGCTGTCCTTGGCCAACGACGTGATAAAGCACCTAGTGTGATTTATTATGCTAGTAGGACACTAAACGATGCCCAGTTGAACTACACAACCACTGAGAAAGAAATGTTAGCCATCGTTTTTGCTTTGGAGAAATTTAGATCATATCTCCTAGGGTCTAAGGTCATAGTCTATTCTGATCATGCCGCACTCAAATATCTCCTTTCCAAGAAGGACTCCAAACCTCGGCTGATTAGATGGGTGTTATTGTTCCAAGAATTTACGCTAGATATTCGTGATAAGAAAGGGTCCGAAAATGTAGTAGCTGACCATTTATCCCGTATCCTTGATGAGGCTAGAGATGATGAGAAACCGATCCTTGACACGTTCCCTGATGAACAATTATTTTCCATCTCTTTGTTACCCTGGTTTGCAGACATTGTCAATTATTTGGTAACTGGTCAAATGCCCGACCATTGGTCTAAACAGGATAGAGCTAAATTCTTGTCTGAGGTAAAATACTTTTTCTGGGATGATCCGTACTTATTCAAATATTGCCCTGATCAGATCATCCGTCGTTGTATTCCTGACAACGAAATCTCCAGTGTCCTGACTTTTTGTCATTCTGGAGCTTGTGGGGGCCACTTTAGTTCTAAGAAAACAGCTGCGAAGGTTTTGCAATCAGGTCTTTATTGGCCAACTCTGTTTAAGGACTCCCACCTATTTTGTCAAAGTTGTGATAGATGTCAAAAGTTAGGAAAGATGACCCGACGTAATATGATGCCACTTAATCCTATATTAATAATAGAAATATTTGATGTGTGGGGTATAGATTTTATGGGTCCTTTTGTCAATTCTTATGGCAACTATTACATCTTATTAGCTGTTGACTATGTGTCTAAGTGGGTTGAAGCAATCGCTACCAAGACAAATGATCGCCACGTTGTGATCAAGTTTGTTAGAGACAATATTTTCTCTCGATTTGGTATGCCTAGAGCAATCATTAGTGATGGAGGTTCCCATTTTTGCAACCGATCTTTCGAGGCGCTCATGAAGAAATACTCCATTACCCATAAGGTTTCTACACCTTATCACCCACAAACTTGTGGCCAAGTTGAAGTGTCTAATAGGCAAATTAAACAGATTTTAGAAAAGACCGTAAACCCTACCCGAAAAGATTGGTCTTTGCGCTTAGTAGAAGCTTTGTGGGCTTACCGAACTGCTTTTAAGACTCCACTTGGGATGTCTCCGTATAGACTTGTCTTCGGTAAAGCCTGCCATTTGCCTGTAGAATTAGAACACCGAGCTTATTGGGCCATTAAACGGCTAAACTTTGACCTACCAACTGCTGGTGATAACCGTAGACTGCAACTCAATGAGTTAGAAGAAATTCGTAATGATTCTTACCAGAGTGCGAAAATTTACAAGGAGAAAACAAAAATATTTCATGATAAATCGATTATTCGAAAGACATTTGAACCAGTCGAAAGTTCTCCTTTACAATTCTCGTTTACATCTTTTTCCTGGTAAATTGAGGTCTCGGTGGACCGGACCATATTTTGTCAAAATTGTTTTTCCTCATGGTGCAGTTGAAGTTGAAAATCCGAAGAACGGAGAAACTTTCAAGGTTAACGGTCAACGGTTGAAACCATTCTTGGAGTTACCCAGTCATGCAATAGAAGAATCTGAGCTGAGAGATCCTGTCTACCAGGATTAATTTGGACGGGTCACAACGTCTGGCTGAAGACATTAAACTTAGCGCTTATTGGGAGGCAACCCATACATGGTGATGTTAAGGTCCCTCTGGAGGATCCTCTTTGTTGTACATTAGTTTTGTTTTTGTTTTTTTTATTTTTGCTCCCATGGAAGGATTACTACGCTTCATCCGGTACTATCTTTCCGACTTACCTCTTTATTTTTGTTACTTATATTTTTGGTACTGCACTTTATTTTGAAACATTGAGGACAATGTTAGGTTTAAGTGTGGGGGTGAGGGAAAAACTTTTAGTTAGCTTTCAAAAAAAAAAAAAAAAAAAAAAAAAAAAAAAAAACTCTAGAGCCTAGAAATTTATGCTTATTGAGGATGGCACTAACCAATCTAAGTGGATGGAAGCATTTTGGTTGTAGGAGTTGAGGAACCAATCTGATTAGATGGCAACATCTAAAGAGTCTATTCATAAAAGCACGAGCTCGGGTGTTAGAAATAACATGGTAGTTTCACCATATCTCGCGAGTCCTTTTCACTTCTATTTTTATTTTGTTTTCTTTTAAAATATGTTTCTCTAAGTGATTCGGTGGGGCTCACGATTCAAGTTGTTACCAATGCCGGGTGAATTAGAGTGATTGAGATTTAAAAAAAAAAAAAAAAAAAAAAAAAAAAAAAAAGAATATGAACACTTGGATAGCAATATGTGTGTGTTCTCCCCGTCTCCGTCGCCTAAACAAGCGTGGAACGCAGGATCCACGGGAATTACCATATAATATGCTTTGACAAGAATCATGCGCTTGGATCCATAGAGACCTAAACATGTTGTTAGGAAAAAAAAAAAAAAAAAAAAAAAAAAAAAAAAAAAAGAAAAGAAATTGAGACCGGACCATCGACCAACCTAATAAATTAAATAAAGTCGACCACTTTGGAACCCTTGTATATGCCAGTTGTGTTGACCTAGAGTTAGGATTATCGACCACTGGTTCCCTTGTATATGCCAGTGTGTTGATATTAGTCCAGACCAATATCTCAATCCATTAGGATAGGTTCGTTTTGGCAGTGGCCTTCAGACAGATATGAGAAACATCGATCACCTTAGTCAACATCAAAACCATCTACGTTTTTCTATATCCATTTCTTAATCTATCCATGTGATTTGTTGACTCCGGATATTGATGTCCATAGTGCGACTATCTGAGTAGAGCTCTGTGACTTATATATGAATTTTAGTATGCTAAGTGCAAACTCGTGTACAGCAATTGGAATTTCGCATTAGGGTACTTCCTCCTGTAGTCAATAAGTATGCCAACCAAGGAGATTCTTTAGTACCTTCCAAGGTTCTGCGTAAATGGCTAAGTGCAGGTATAAAGGTTTTGTGGGTACACCTCTCGGTAAACCCTCCCGAGACTATAACTCGGCCACTAGGGCCACCTAGGGGTTTAAAGGCTTGTTATACATGCTAAGTGTGACCGTATCCTCGACGAGATGGAGTTGTATGTATTAAAAATTATTTTTTTAGTTTGATTTGTTCGAGGACTAGCAAAGTCTAAGTGTGGGGGAATTTGATAGGTGTCTAAAACACCTTGATATTTATCTATTGTTTATGCTTTCTTTGTTATGTTTTCTTGTAAATTATGTATCTTTTATTTGATTTTGAGTTTCAGGTAATTTGGAGTAAAAGAAGAGGAAACGTCGCTTAAAAGGGCTAAAGTGTCATTTCATGTGCAACTACTGTTGAAGGCGACTTATTTCTCATTATTTACTTCTTTTCTATCTGAAAGGCATTCAGCCTTAGTGATGTATAAAATTGAAGAAAAGAAGTGAATATGAGAAGTAAGAGATGGCTGCTCGAGAAACTACTAAAAGCACCCAGAAAAGTGTTAAAGGCACCTCCAGAAATGGCCCGGAAGAGTCGATAAAGTCACCCAGGAGTTTTTCACTAAATACAGCCCAAAAGTCATCTTTGTACCCCACAAATTGCTATTCGCACCCCCAGAAATTGCTAAATATAGCCCAAATTGCTAAAGGGACACCGCTGTTGGATAAGGGGAGAGTCATCTTCTTCATTTGAAAATTTGAATTTTGGCGGGAAAACTGGTTTTTAATGGCAGCAAATTAGGGTTAAGGATTTGAAGGGGATCTAAGGAGATTCAATGGCTGAAATTGAATGGGTTTGTTCCTAAGGCCTAAACAGGGCTGATGATGGTCTTTTATCCGACCAGAAGTGGCTAGAAAATCAGCAGAAGAGGAATTAGTGGTCACTGGTTTTGGCGGGAAAATAGGAGCAGCGACTGGCAGAGTTGTGGGTTGAGATTTGAACGCGATTCAATGAGATTCAATCGCTGATTTTCATGGATTGGACCTGTTATAGATATACAAAGTTGTTATGGGTATTCTTATGGGCTGGAATTGGCTAAATAATCGGGTTTGGAGCAAAACAGGAGACGAGAAGAATATCCAATGAATACGTGACTTCCAAGCAAGATTTTGACGTATTTTTGGAAGAGTTAAACACGGGATTTTGTAGCTACCTTATTACAAGAAAGAATGACGTGTTTTGAAGCCAAAAGAAGGAGCAAATCTCGTATATTTGGACTGTTTCATCAAAACAGGGAAGAAAAAGCCGCGGGTTGCTATAGAAGGAAAACAAAGATTTTCTCGAGTTTTGATTGGTCCTGTGGTGTATAAAAGGGGCTGTAGGAGTTCTAGGAAGGGGAGTCGGAGAGTTTGGGGAAGTCTGGAGGCAGAAAATCAGGCTACAGAGCCGAGAAGAAGAAGTTGCAGAATTCTGTTTCTGCTGGTGCTGCTCAAGAACACCAAGAACATTGAACTATCAAAAGCCGTCGCAGTGGCAGTCTTAAAAACAACGACATAGCTCTCTCTATCGTTCTTAAAGCAGTCTAAAAAGAAAGGACGCCCAGTGACGGTCTTATATTACTGAAAATCATTGTCAGCTATTTATATTTTTATCAATACAATGATTAATGAATTCTTCTTCAATTTTTGCTCCATGAGTAGCTAAATCTATTCCCTAGGGTTTTGGAGGAAACTATTTTTGATGGGTAATATTTAGTAATTAATTTCTTTGGCATATTTACTCCAAAAATTGTGTTTTAATTTGTCTAAAAATTCTCTCTTCTTTACATGCTTCGTGAAAAACTGTTTTGGGTAGTTTCTCTTGGTTCTTTTACAAGCGAAGGAGGATTAGGCCTTTGAATAGCGACGAAAGTCATAAAAAAGAGCATGTATTGTTATATCTTCCAAAGCATGAGATTGAGTTCGAAAATTGTTTTGAGTAAAGTCGGAGTATTATGTCAAAGTTTTATTTATTGAGTTTACGATCATTAGAAGTAGTGAAATCCAAAGCCCTAGACTCATCTCTTCTTGATAACAAAAAAATCAATTGTAATTACTTTGTGTTAGTATTTTCTTTAATTTAGTCTAAAATCAAAATCTTAAGAAAGTCCGAAATGAACGATACTCTTATACTTACCACTTGTAAAACTGCAATCGAACTTAAACATTTATTAATAAGGAATGCAATCTTTGCAAACCGTGGATATAATGTTCATGTATTGATTCGAGTGAATCAAACCAATTTTTTCTTCAATTGTGTTCTTGTATAATTCTATGAGAATATAGCAATTGAACTACTCTTTAACTAGTTTCATTTGAATCATTTGAACTAGTTATGGTTAAGTTGAATAAGGTTGATATGAGAGTAATCATATGGCTAACTTCGGTTAACTATTTGTGAACCAACATGGTGTACACGTTTAGGTACGGCTACATAAACCTAAATGAGGGTACATTTCATTTGTGTGTAACAAGCTAAGTTCGATCTAACGGTTGAAAGATATTAGCTTGGATGAATCAGGTTTTTTATCTAACGGTGAATATTGAATGCTTTGTTACCAAGGTAACTTGGATTGCAAACCCTAATTTGAAAACTATATAAAGGAGAACTATAGCAATGGGAAAACTAATCCCCACACCTCCTGTGTGTTACTAGTTGCATAACTAGAGTCGATTCTACTTTAACCTTAGGTTTCTTCTCGAGACCCTGTAGGTTAACGACTTGACGACCTCATTGGGATTGTGAAGCCAGACCCAACTATTATCTTTGTAGTTGCGTGATCCGATCTTGTTTGTTTCTATCGTGATTGAGTGCAATCTTAAGATTGGCTTGAGATTTATATCTCCGATAGGCAAGATAGAAAAGTAATCACAAACACCTTCGTCTCATCGTTTGTGATTCCACAATATCTTGTTTAGTTAATCAATTAAGATTATTTTGAGGTGATTGATAATACTAGGTTGTTCTTCGGGAATATAAGTCTGGTTTATTAATTGGTTATTGTTCACCTTGATCTATCAAAAGGCGGAATAAAAACTCTTGGGTAATTCTGTGGGAGACTGATTTATTCAATCCTATAGACTTTTTTGTGTGAGACAGATTTGTCTATCAAGTCTTCGACTTTGGGTCGTAGAAACTCTTAGTTGTGGGTGAGATCAACTAAGGGAATCAAGTGCGTAGTATCTCTTTGGGATCGAGATGTATGGAGCGCAAGCGTACCTTGAATCAATGTGAGATTGATTAGGTTTCAACTACAATAGTAGTAGGATAGAGTTTGTTGCGGCTTAATACGGTATGGTTTTCAATCTGGACTAGGTCCCGAGGTTATTCCGTTCTTGCGGTTTCCTCATTAACAAAATTCTGGTGTCACGTGTTATTTCTTTTGCATTATATTTTGTTATGTAATTGAAATATCACGGGTTGTACGTTAAGATTAATCAATTAGAATATCCAACCTTTGGTTGTTTATTTACATTGATTGACACTTTAACATTGGTCTTTGGTAAGTTCAATTAACTCCTCTTATATTCAATCGGGCTCGCAGATTTTATTTCTGTGATGCGGATTGAATTAAGGGTTAGAAGATATTAAGCTCTTTGATATACTTTATTCTAGATTGAGTCGATTTCCTAGTTGATTCTATAGAAAGTGTATTGGAGTAAGTCCTCTCAGTTGCCAAACGAATTATTGGGTGTGGTTGTTAGACCCCATTTTTTAAACCAATTCTAAACTTGTTTGGAAGTGTGGTATAACCGTTTCCAAGAATGCAAATCCATGTAAATATGAAATAAGGATTTGCGGTTAAAAGATGTCAACATACTTTGAACACGGCAGTAACTCTTATCATTTATTGTTCAAAAGATATTCCTTAGTACTCAAGGTGATCTGTGCGAAATAAAATTAAAAATCTTTTAATTAAGGTTTTTGGTTTTATATGCTTTAATTACCAGCAATTAATGCATATCTTTAGAGAATAAAAGTTCGTAATGTGCATTTACTAAATTCATATTTTCTATTGAGAGATTTCGAAAATATTGGATAAACATTTATTGGAACTAGGAAAACCGAATTTTGCATATCACTAGTGGAAAACGAAGTTACGAGTTATACGACTAGTTCCAACTTGTCTCTGTTGGGGTCTGCGATAAAGCGTAGCTGTTTTGTACGACCCATAGCCGTGTACGTGTCTCAAAATAACGACTGATTTCAAGTGTAACGAGGTGCAAACCCTAAGCCGTGAGTCTCGGATTTAAATTATAATATAAAAAAAAATATTGATTGATTTGTTGAAATGCCTCGCATGGCTAAATCTGAATAATCTAACTACATCAAGGTCAAGCCAATTCAAATGGAAGTCAAGTCAAATGGAAGTCAAGTCAAGGTCAAGTTCAAGGAAAAGTCAAAGAAAGTCAAGTCAAATTAAACTCAAATTAAACCCAAACTGAAATTCAAATTTAAACTCAAAACTAAACCCAAAAGTGAAATTCAAATTTAAACTCAAACTTGAGAATTCCACATTCATTCATTCAATTTATCCATTGGGTTTAAAATTACACAAAAAAGATGAAATTCTGGTTCAAGCCAATACATGTCCAAGCTAGCTAGCTAGTAAGTTCTAACAACAAGATGATAAACTAATAGACAATAAGCTAAAAACATGTTAAACAACAAAACGATAAGCTCCTCCCCGATGACGATGAACTTAACCAATACTTCATAAATATGATATCAAGTAGATCATCCATGTGTTGTGTCCCCGGGTTCACATACGACAAAGAACGTCGTTCTGGAAAGCAAATCAACAACAACACAATGACTTCGTTCGATTCATAATACATGGCGAGAACAAAATAAGTTACTAGAGTATATTTCATATTCTTTCTTTTAATGTTGGAAGCACGCGTGAGGTAATTTGAGAGATTAAACCTAGATCTAGGTCATGTAAACGAGCAGTTTGCTTATCGTGTTGGGTATACAATCATGCAACGAGATATTGAAACATAAATGAAGAAAGCATGGAATTCGGGAAAAGAAAAGAAATATAAAGGGAATTACTTTTGTGGAATGTTTTGGTATGCATATACTAATATCACAAGCTCGTATCAACATCCAACATGTTATATATATATATATAGTGGAATATAAGAGGTGCAGATTATAACCCAAGATTCGGCATGCTATCTGACCCAAATAAGTAGAAAAATCAAATCACAAAGGAGGTTCAGGGTATGTTGTCAACTGACATGTGCACAGGGGAAGCTACATTATTTCCACCAATGGAAAAAAGTGTTGGGCAAGTTTATTCACGTGTATACCCATTTCTCGTTCCCTTGGAAACATAACCAATTGTACAAAATGAAATTAATACGATGGTAAAAGAGCAAACATAACAAATATGGAATCTACTAGGAAGAGTCATATGAAACCTTACCTCATCTTGTCCATTCCAATACTCATCATCTCAAAATTGATGGAGCTTCATTCGCATTTGCAGTGAAGACAAATGGATCTTCCAAAGCATTCTTATTGGGGTCTGATCTTATTGGAGATTCCAAAACCAAATTCCGGTGCTCCATTGTCACATCTCTGCAGATAAAATACTTGTCTAGATTGAGAATCATGGATGAATGGCTCGTCGACTTCTTTTGAGATTCTCATAAACTTTCTGAAGTTGACAAACCTCAACTTTGTATCGGATCCACATAGGATCCATGTACTTTGTCTTCGACTACTTTCAATCACGGTAAAAAACAACTTCCCGAGAAAACTCCATAATCTAGTTCAAGTATATGTTGTAGAATGTCGTAGTATGTAGTATCGTCATCAACCAAGTTAGTATCTACGGAACTAGCTCGAAGCTAGTGCAAGCATCCATGGTGACTCCACTATTTTGTGTAGTTAAATTTTTTCGGCATCGGCCGTGTAAAAAGATAGCCATTAACAAAATATGAGTTATACGAAACTTCTGTGAAAGGTAGGACCAATTGCCAGCCTACGAAAATCTTTCATGGGAGTGCCTCAAAGTTGTTTCTATAGCAATTCAATGTACTCTTTAGGTTTTATCACTAGTGGAAAATGCAAAAAATTCTGCCAAAAACAAACTTAAAACCTCTAAAATGACTGCTTCAGGGAGCCCTAAGATTGTAGTCTTATTTCTCGAAACGTCTGCTTCTGAGATTCTTTGATTTTTTTCAAATTACGACTACCTTGGACAGCCCATTAAAGGTAACTGGTGGAAGCAGACGTTTCATTAATTTATAATACAAAAAAAGAAAAGAAAAAAGAATCGAATCAATCAATATCCGAAATAAAATAATATTGAAACAAAACGAGAAACCGAAATTGAATTGAACTTATTTTCACTAAATTCATATAGCCCCAGCAAACTACAATTACTCAAGTTCTATCTGCAAAAATTCACTAAACATATGGATTTTATTTCATAATAATAAGCGCAATTAGTTCCAATTAGAAAACAATTTACGTACATACAGAATCTAAAAAGCAAACCATTATAGAAAAACTACCAAGGCAACATGAGTGAAATTTCATGTAACCATAATGCTTCTCCATAATTCCATTTCTTGTCAGTTGGTGTCTTTGAAGAAGACGAATCCACAACACTTGAAATATGAACCTTCTACACTTGGTTTCATATCAGAAACTAAAAGGTCAATTAGCTTGCTATTGCATTTTCCGATCCCTAAAAGCACCAAGCAAGTCATAAATAGCCAGTGAAGATTAACAAATATACAAGTAGATGCAAACTTGTAGTGACTAACAAAGAATAACCAAACACAAATAAACTATTGTAATGATTGCAAAATAGTGTGATCGTCTAATGTAGCGACTACAAAATAGTTCATTGTCTTAGCAAGTATCAACCCTTTCCATATAAGGATAACCAATCTTTCATTCCCAAACATGTTGGGGCAGGCACCAAATGCCACAACAACAAACAAAATTGAAAATTAGAAATGATGACCGACATTTATTTAAAAGTAGCTTGATATATTTAACACCACCATTACCTTTCGAAGTCCGTGATGATTGAGAGTGCAACGAGCAAGAGAGCCATTATGCGAAAAAAAGAACATAATCTATAAGAGTCAAATACAATGAGAAAAAATGTGTAGAAGGACCAATGGCGGACAAGAGCACAATAAGTGAGAAAGGCAGACTGCCTAAAGAGTTATCTTACATTGGTTAACGGTAACTTCATTAAAAAAATTATTAAAATGAAATATAACCCCAACAGAGATGCAATAGACTAATGATGCTATTACATAATGTGGTTCAAATTATAAACACGCGTACAAAACATTAGTTAAGGTCCATAAACAAAGTTACACTAGTAGAAAAATCAACATAGGTGACATTTCAAAACTGTCACAATATCGATTTCATGACGGTTCAGGTGAAATTTGAAAGTGTCACCAAAGGCAGTGTCACGGTAGGTGTTCCGTTAAGATGACGGTTTTGAACTGTCACTTAACCGTCATATAATAACATTGGAAGTGTTGTATAGCATCCAAAACTGTCACCATAACAAACATCAGGGACGGTATTTGTATCAAAACCGTCATGTTTGTTGTTTTAGCTAACACTTTACTTAAGTAAATGTCACCTATTAGGTGTTATACTAACAGATTATTCCATAAATGTCATATTTCAGATTTCTACCGTGACGGATTTTGAGGAAAAATGTAAGGTGTAGATTTTTCCTATTGCTTTATGCTTCATCCAGTAAATTGTATGATAAAAGGTGAATTTAAAATAATGCGAATTGGAACTTTCTATTCATTCACAATCGTAATTTACATTTCATTTGAACTATAATTTATTTACAATCCCCTTAATTGAAACTAATCTATACTGACTCATTATCAATACATTTCTTTGTTTAAAAAAAAATACTGACTCATTATGAAAATTAACTATAATGTACATCACAAATATATTAATGTGTCATGTTTAATCAATCACTCCACTATCCGACTATCCGTGTCTTCTTCAGTCAACCATTCCAGTATCCATCAATTAATCGATGGGGTATCTACCCAAGTTTTCACACCTGCGTAAAGTATGAAGATATTTTCTGATAAATAACTGCAAACATATATAAAGAAAATTATTATGTAATTCATACTTCATATACTATTAGAAATCATAAATTGATCTCCGTTCGTGAAGTGCTAGAGATGTTGCTCTGGTTTCCCATGGATTCTTGTCGTTAATCATTTCCAGTCAATGACGCCCTAGATAAAGCCAAATTCCAAATCTGCACAAAAGAAAAATTCGTGTTAAATCGACCGAGAATATATGAAATAATGTTATAATTACAAACCCAACCCTTTTCTCAATAATGAAACAAGAGTACTGGGAAGAATCAAACTGATTTAGCGGTTTGACGATATGATTACCCTAAGTAGACAGAGAAGACATGGTAGTGGGCAGGAAAGAAAGACGAGAAGAAGGGAATATAAAGGGAGGCGGTGAGTAGTGGGATGATGGAGATTAAAAACCTCTTCCTCCCATGGTACAATTTTATGCAACATTCTAGCAGCTGCGGCTATAGAATTTTCTTTCTACTTGTTAAATCTCTTTCTCGTTCAACCGAGTGTAAGGTACGAAGGATTTGGAAGATGAGAGAGCGAGTGCGGGGAAGAATAAATAGTCAGATTTAGGGTTTTCACTTCTAGGTTTATGTATGGGCAAATCTTTGTTTTGTTAGCAATCTCGGGTAACAAGTCCAAGGGCCTTGATTCACCATGACAGGTGACAACAATGCTTTCTATTTCAACCCGACCCCAAGAGGTTTATGAGCCCAGCTACAAATATCTAGCCCCGTAAATAAAAGTAAACTACGTTTTTTTTTATTTGTTTGATGATTGATTAATTACGATAAACATTCTTCAGCAAAATAAAGCTTTGCTAGTCCGAATGGAAATTTATAAAGATCTCAAGAAAAATTCACATGATCCAATGGATCCATCACATGCGCAAGCCACCACTTTTGATGATTATTCACTTTTTTTTTTTTTTTTTGATTTTTATGAAACATCATTCACATGTTATGAAATGCATAAAAGTAAAATTTGTACATATACAAGTGACTAGTTGTATAAAGTTGACATGGTGAGTCCTACGCAAGTAAATTATCCAAGTCAAGTGATTTTGGCGTTTCAATCCTTCGGGAACTATGAGCTATAGATTTTTGCCTCAACCAAAAATTTATTATAATAGTTTTCTACTCCAGATTTATGGCAGCGGATCCCCCACAACGTGTCACTGTATAGATAGGCTATGACGGTAGTTAGCATTAGAACCGTTATCTTAGCCACGATAGCTAACATTTGGTAAGCGTCACCGTACAACCATCTTATGTGACAGTTTTACCAAAACATCATGGTACACACATTCAATGACACTTGTTTTTGACCGTCATGGTTAGCTAGACCCAATATTGACGGTTTATGGAAGAACCGTCATCTTTAAATAGAATTCACTTTTCTGTGACGTTTTTTATTAAAACCGTCATGATTTAAATTTCAGAACCGTCACTGAAAGCCATTTTTCTCCTAGTGTTACTAGTGCAATCGTAATACCATGGCACTAGGGAAGCATATAATTCATATATCAACGAAAAAAATTCCAGGTTTGCTAGTTTTGCGAATGAGATTGCTGGAAAGTTGGGTGTACCTTTCAAGGGCATCGACAGAAGCCAATGTGGAAGGAGTCCAGAAATACCCAAACAAAAACAATTAATCATGTCTGAAAGCAGGATAATGAACCTCTAACTACTATGCCTTTTCAAGCAAAACGATGTGGAACGATTCTACCTCATTATAGGTAGAACAAGCACCTCCTTTGCATAGTTAAATGTAAATCATTTATTGAGGCAACTGTTAACGCTGGCAATGGAACATGATCCACTTCCATTGTTACCGTTGGGAAAAATCAATTTCTAATAAACATCTGCAAGCATCAAAATCATTAAGTATCAGTGAAATCTAAACAACATCTTGTAGTTGCAGGAAATCCCACAACATACCCTATATAATATTTTGTAGATCTAAATCTATTTATAATCAAAATAAGGATTAAAGTGCTAAAATTATAAAATGGACACAAGGATTTTTACATGGTTCAGTCAATGTGATCTACATCCATGGATCTTCACTATGATTATTGAAATTACATAAGTATTAAATTTAGAATCTCCATTAATGGATATTTTGTAGAGCTCTAGATCTAGTTTTTTGGGGAAGAGGATAATAAAGAAATTAAAGTCTCTCTCTCAAAAATATGTCTCTCTCTGAAAAATATATCTCTCCTCCTCTCACAAAATATATCTCCTCCCTTTTCTCTCTCAACCTTTCTCTTTATATAGGTGTTTACATAGTGGATGACAGCTCACATACAGCTCATATTCTCGCAAGCTCTTGTTACCTTCTCGCAGGCTCTTGATAATTTCGCAAGCTAGGGAAATGAATGCATCTCGCGCACTAAGAAAATATGTTGTTGCGAGATTCTGCTCCTACATTTTGCCTTTTTTTTTCTTGAATATTGCTTGAAGAGCGATCTTTAAGAAAAAATACGTTGTTGTAGTAGTCTTTAATCTTTGTTGATGAAGGAACAAGCGAAAGAATACAGGACTTGAAAAGTACGTACTTGCCTCTATTCTTTTGTGAAGTTCCTGGAGCTTTGCGAAGTAAATAAGAAGTATCATCTCTTGAAGTATGCGAAGTATGAAGTATCCTTGAAGAAGTATAAGAAGTACTTAATCCTCGAAATATATAAGAAGTATGAAGTATCCTTTGAGAAGTATAAAGTATCTGTCCTTGATTGCAAATAAGAAGTATTGTGAATCAGTCCTCGAAATATAATAAGTATTGCCTCTATTCATGCAAAATTATTACTCCATTTTTTATGAGGATTCTTGTTGTTCATTAGTGAATGTCTATTTTGCAAATGATTCTTGCCGAGAAGATAAAGAACATAAAATGTTTTCTCGGTAATCCATAGTTGCCTCTCTGTTCTTTATCTATGAGGGTATAATGCTTATGTAATGCTTATGTTATGAAATGTGTATGCGATGTTTATGTTGAATGAGCGAGTTGTTTCTTCATTCTTATCTTGCCTCTGTCTCATGCTTTGTGCTCATGCGATAGTATAATCTCTTCAAGTTGCTTATAATTGTGTGAAATAATTGAGCGAAATAATCACATCCTGCGAAATAATCACATTCTGCGAAATTCTGAAGAATCCTGCGAAATTCTGAATAATTCTGTGAAATTCTGAATAATTCTGCGTAATTCTGAATAATTCTGCGAAATTCTGAATAATCCTGCGAAATTCTGAATAATTCTGCGAAATTTTGAATAATTCTGTAAAGTTTTGTAAAATACTTGTGCGAATATAATGCTTAAGTAATGCTTATGTTATGAAATGTGTATGCGATGTTTATGCCATGAAATGCTTATGTGATGCTTTCATGATGCGAGTGTGATGCTTGTATAATGAGAATGCTTATATATTGCAATGTATAGCTAATGTTTGTGTTACTTAGCTCATTTTTCCGCTCTAAAATTGATGTAGCTTTAAATCGCTTCCATTCTTCATTTCTCTGACTTTGTCTCTAGTATATGCATTCCTCTTTGCATATTTATTGTTCCCCCCATGTTCTTTTGCTTGTGCTTCATTTTTCTTGCTTTTATTCTTTGTCCATCTTTAGCTCATTGTGTCTCATTGTTTTACTGTCTCTAATATAATCATCTTCGCAAGTTTGTTTGCGTACTCTCTTATGTGGTCTTATTTTGCCTTCCTAGTTAAAGGTCTTATTTTGCCACCTCTTGTCATTGCGACAAAATCGCAGGACGTCTTTGCACTTTCATGCAGAAACCCATTGATCTTGCCTTAACTTTTTTCTTTTGTCGTTTTTGTTGCGACAATATGACAGGCCTAAATATTCTTGCGAAAATAAAGCCCCATGACATTGCCGTCTTGCGACGAATCTCAGGACGTCTTTACACTTTCGTGCACCGACCCATTGATCTCGTCTTATCTTTTCTCTAGTATTATTTCCTTTTCAGGATATTTTTCATGCGACAATATGACAGGCCTAAATATTCTTGCGAACATAAAGCCCCATGACATTGCCGTTTTTTGCACTTATTAGCTCCCTAATGGAGTGTGTTTCCCTTATCATCCCCCTGGTTGCCCCTTCAAGGAGGCGTACCTTTACCATACAAGGTTGGCTCCTCCCATCCGGTCTTAACAACAACCAGTTGTTTTCACAGCCTCTTATCCCTTTTTCCTATATGGCTTATGGTTACGAGACTGCACCCTAAGTGGAGTTTTCTTCGGGCTGAGTGCAGCATAAGTCAAGACTTGCCAAGAATGGCCGAGACGCTTCAAATGCCCCAGGCACTCTTGGATCAACCGTGTACCTCGGCGCCTTGATCGGATGTTGTACTCCTTAGGAGAGGCCCTTAGTCGTCCAACCCAAATCATAAGTTTAGGTTGAAAATCTTAAGTACCTCTCCTGGTTGGGCTTTATTGACCCCAAATCTCCATGACCCAGGTTCCGGGAGCGGTGTAACATTTCCTTGAGCCATGCAATAGGTACCCCCTTCTATGACGCACTTTAGGTCTTACATTTGCCTCTTACGAAATTGTATTCGCGAACTAGGGTGTACGCCATAAAGGTTTGCCTCTATCTATGCGAAGTTATCGCACGTCTCTATTCTTTCGTAAAGAATCATAATCTATGCGAATTTATCGCATGTTTCTATTCTTTTGTAAAGAATCATAATCTCTACCGAAATTATCGCATGTCTTTATTCTTTCATTCATTCTTTCATTCTTTTCACAAATATATGATGCCTTACTTTCATCGAAATCTTCATATCATTTGAATTAAAGAAAATATTCAAAGAGAAATATATAAATTGATCTATATGAGGTTGTATTCCCTTTTGAAATCTTTGTAATCTTTTTGAATTCTTTGAAAGAAAATATTCCAATTTCGCAATATTTTTTTTTAATCTTTATAATCTTGCGATTGTATCGCTTTTTGTAAATCTTTGAAATCTGTCAGATTTTGAAATCTTTGAGATCTTAAAATCTTTGAAATCGTGCGATTGTATCGCTTTTGTTAAATCTAATCAAAAATCTTTTTATTTTTCGTAAGTAATATAAAATGTTCAAGGAATTGGTACTTAGATTTTCATGTGATTGGTTGTTCTTTGTCGTCTCGCATGAAGTATATGGGTTGCTTGCGAAATTAGCATCCTTGAAATGTATAAACGTCGCACAAAATATAATTATCTCGCAGGAAAAAGAAGTGTGAAAAATGAGACTTCAACCCTTGACCTGCCTCTTGCATATTCTCGCACCATAACATCTGTGCTAACCCTCTTTTGCGAAATATCTCCACGAAGTAATCACCAACTCTATTCTAGGCGAGATAGTCAAAGACTAACAAAAATAAATGTGCAAGAAGCAAGAATTGATCCCACGACCTGCTGCTTGCATTCATGCCTTCCACCAAGTCAACTAGTTTCTTCTATACGAAATTATCGCACACTTGTTAAAACTTGTCTTCCTCTCGTAGTCCAAAAGTGATGCGAAAAATTCATGGGAGGTGGGAATTGAACTCGCGTCCTCAAGCTCATTGTCTTCACCTCTTACCAACTTTGTTGGTTTCTGTTTGCAAAATTTCTGTGAAAAATAATCACCTACTTTCTTATGTGCGAAATACCCTTGCGAAATATCCATGCGAAAAAGAACTCATTAACTTCGCAGATGACCAACTGTGCTGCCTCTTGTTTGCGAAATAATGAAACAATATTGCGAAATTATTGCTTTTTTCTCCCTCTGTAAAAAGAAGAAAACTATGCTCAGAGCGAAATTTTCATTTTTGAATCTAAACTTTGTAGATCTAGAAAAGTATGAACAGTAGTTAATCTTCATGGAAACTTCTTGAACCAACAAATTACGGGAAGGATAAATCCTTTACTCCTCCCCTGTTTCTAGCGCAAAAATGTAGTTGCAGAAATCCCACAACACACCCCATATAATATTTTGTAGATCTAAATAAATTTATAATCAAAATATAGATTAAAGTGCTAAAATTCTAAAGTGGACACAAGGATTTTTTACATGGTTCGATCAATGTGATCTACATCCATGGATCTTCACTATGATTATTGAAATTACATAAGTATTAAATTTAGAATCTCCATTAATGGATATTTTGTAGAGCTCTCTAGATCTAGTTTTTGGGGAAGAGGATGATAAAGAAATTAAAGTCTCTCTCTCAAAAATATGTCTCTCTCTGAAAAATATATCCCTCCTCCTCTCATAAAATGTATCTCCTCCCCTTTCTCTCTCCTTCCTTTCTCTTTATATAGGTGTTTACATAGTGGATGACAGCTCACATACAGCTCATATTCTCGCAAGCTCTTGTTACCTTCTCGCAGGCTCTTGATAATTTCGCAAGCTATGGAAATGAATGCATCTAGCGCACTAAGAAAATATGTTGTTGCGAGATTCTTCTCCTACACATCTAAGGATAAAATGTTGAAGAAAAATTAAAGAACAAGTAGTGAAGAAATTGAAAATAATAATGAATAAATGGAAAAATGGAAAGTTATCAAGAATCAACCCTTGTATCCTCTATAACTAATTTTTATCAAGAGATCAGCTCGAAAACTACTCTTGATTCAGTTAAGACGCAGAACTTCAAGGTTATAAATTTGTAAACGTTAAGCATAACGGTTTCATACTTGAATTACTTGAAGAACTCAAATAAGCACATGAAGAATAGAACCACAATTGTCAAGCTAACTGGATACTTGTAAAATGAGGTATTTCCAAGTAATAATCAGCTGCATTTCACACCACATCAATAGTTTGGTCATTTAGGAATATCTGCACCAATGTGTTTCACATACAAAGAAGATTAGAAACCACACTAATTAAACAAAACCATTTCACTCGAGTACTTGCTCATAACAATCAAGATACCAAGTTCCAACTCGGTTTTCTTCCAAATAAAGCAATGCTTTTGCATTACTAGTCAGCTAAAATGAGGTATTTCCAAGTAATAATCAGCTGCATTTCACATCACATCAATATTTTGGTTATTTAGGAATATCTCGCACCAATGAGTTCACCTACAAAGAAGATTAAAATGAAGATTAGAAACCACACTAATTAAATAAAACCATTTCACTCGGTACTTGCTCATCACAATCAAGATACCAAGTTCCAACTGGGTTTTCTGTCGAAAACAAATAAAGTAATGCTTCTGCATTACTAGTCACTCTACCAAGCCTTAACAATACTAATCTATGAAATAATAGCTAGCCATTAACAAACTGAAAATAAAAAAACGGTTAAAAGAAACCATTTATGTTCCACTAAGCATGAAATTGAACCAAGAAAGGGAGCTTGAGATCAGTTAAACATCAAAAAACGAATGTGCCTGGCTTGAAGTCTTATTTCTCAAAACGACTAAATTCTATCCATCGTGACTATATTTAGCTTACCTTGCAGTAAGCTTTGGCAGATGCAGTTGTCGTATTGTGCTCAGAGTGATAGCACCTTCTACATGATAAACAACAAAATTAAACTTAAAAGGATAGAAAGAAGAATCCAACCTCATCGTCTTACATTCTCAATATCCATGTGCGCCTTGGGCTTGTGAACACATTCCAAAGTTGTTCTGTAGTCTTAAGAAGACCAAATCCCCCAATAAAGCCAACAATAATTTCTGTTATATAATAGATTCAAGGGTTATCATTCATCCGAACTAATACCATCAACTGAATACAAATGGGAAAGCTTCACTACTTTCTCAAAATCATAAACCTCTTTTAGATATCTCATGAACTAATTTCTTTGGAGTCAAATACATAAATACTAGTAAATAAGATTATTATACCACTAGAAATTCTGAATCCATATATGCATAATGCATAGCTCTCTTGGAGCTTCAAGTGACAAAAATATTAGGCAACTACCATATCTGGTACCACCTTTTTATAAATCTTACTTATAAAACTACACCAACCAACACCTGGACATCCAGACCCATTAACAACTATACCTATCTGTCACATACAAAAAAAAAGTTATTTTCATTATAAATGTCTGCTCAAATAGTCAAGTCATAGTTAACCACAATAAAGATGAGCACTATCACACACCTTGTGATTACTATCCGTATAAACCACCCTTCCACCAGTATGGGTAGCTTCCACTTGCATTAAAAAACATAATTGAACACCACTAAGTGCTAACTCAGATACACAAAACATCTAAAATTCTAGATCAAACATATTTGACAAAACAAATTAATCTTCAATAATAAAACAAGCAATTCAATTAGCAATCAAACCCCAAATCAGCAATACACATGAACCAAAATCTAAAAATTGCCATTTTTTCTGTATTCCAATCAAACAAAAACACCAAATCCAAAATTTAAAACTCCAGATAAACATAAAATCCACAATAAATGTTCAATCTTTAGTCTGTATAAACCCTTGTAAACAAGATTCAAATAATAAAAACAACCCCACTTCTTTAATTTTCATAAGGATTACTCATTAACCTAAACCATCTTAATACAATTAAGAACTACATCAAACAAGCCTCAATAGTCAAAATTTATAAATAAAATAGATTTATGAAAGCATAAGTAAAATTGTAAACCAAATATATATAGAATTCATTGATTAATCAAGAGTAAACATAATTATACCATGTAATTAGTTGTAATAAATAGATTGTTTAACAATAATAAGTTCAGTATCTTCTCAATATCATCTCTCTGTTGGGAAACTCTAGCAACCAATCTTCCGAACTTGAATATCAAACCAAAACCAAAACAAAACTAATGATACCAACACATACAAATCGATCCAAAAAAATACAAAAGCACCAAGAAATCACTGTTAACTTGAGCAATACCATGAGAATCATAAAACTAACACCAATCTATGATACGGTTAAACCCTTCTTTATGAAGTTGCGGATGATTTCCTGAATCTGAAAGATTAAAAAAAATAGACAAAAAAAAGTTAGGGTTTAAAAGCGAAACAAAATTATAATTATTTTCAGAATTAGATTTAGGGGTTTCTTTCTTACACTAGGAGAAGAGATCTTCAACCCACTTGAGGAGTTCTCTTGTATGGGAAAATAGAAAACGAAACACCTTACTGCATAAATGAGAGAAGAAATTAAAATTGTTAATAATACTAAAAGTCTATCAAATTTATAAAAGTCTTTCAAGCATACTTTCCTTTTCAATTAAGCACTTTAACCAATTGGAACTTTAAGTGTGCTAAGTGTTTTTCTGAGATAACTTCCCTTTCTCGCCTTAGACAAAGAATAAGGTGCATGAGGCATCTCTACTTTTCCATTCTCTTAAACCAACCACAAGCAAGGCTTTAAGTTTAGCGATTTTAAATCTTTGCGCGCCCGGATGTCCATCTTTGTTCTTATCTTTATGGCTCATAAAAGTTCCAAATAGATTCTCCAAAATTATTTTCTACATGCATGACATCCACATTGTGACGGATTCTGAGAAACTAATGAGATGAGATTAGGTTAGAAAGGAATTTCAAACAACACATATTTAATTGAATTTAAGTAATTGATTCAACACAAACAACACAAACATATTGAATTTAAGTAACTAATGAGAAGAGATGAGATTAAGTTAGAAAGGAATTTCAAAGTTCGCTCCCTCTCTCACAAGTTCTTGCTCATCATTCTCAGGTTTCTCAATCTTCTTCCTTATCAATCCTGAAGAAACCCAGAGAAAGTAAATCTACCAAGACACTTTGGATCTTTGAACAACTTATGAAGCCTACGGGGAGAACAAACTCTAAATTGAACCAAGTACAACTATTATGTACTATATGATTAAGAAAATAGCTCTCCTAAAACAATCCATCTACTTGATAATCTGCAAATTTCTACACTAACTATGTGTACGGTTTAAAACGATATTCGGATACTTCAATCAAATTTTGAAATAATCCAATGGTGCTACCAATATACATAACGAGGAGTGTATTCAATGTCAATCCATCACCAATAGACCTCTTTGTAGCATAACTATAACTATGCGGAATGACTCTTGAGAGTCTGCATCACATTAAACAAATTAAACAAAAAATATATTATATGTGTTCTTCTTCCATTATTAACGATGCATAGACAATCGATTCAATTCATTACCTCGATGAATATATAAACATGCATGGATTCTATGTTCTTTGAGAAAGGGATTCATGGATGCATCTTTGGTAGATATAAAGCTTCTAACAAGTAAAATTATCTTTGATCAAAATGAGATATAAGTAAAGCTATGGATTTAATATATATATAACAAGTAACCGATGAGATGAGATGATATTAAGTTAGAAAGGAGGTTACCTTCCAATATGGTGGACAAAAAAAGATCGATCTCTTCGACCACGGAGACTCACGTATGACCGATCGCTTGACCAACTTCCCAAACTCTTTATCTGCGGTTCTTTGTCTTGTCGAATAATTCGGCGCCACTCAAACGCGTCTTGATGCACCCCTTGTCTCCTCAAATCCGTTGAACTCGGATGTTTTCCATCTATAAGGGTGAAACCTATCTCTTAGAAACCTTCTATGACCAATATAAGCATACATAGAACCCAATTTTAGCCTAAACGCCTCTGTATTTTCTCCACACACGGACAACCAAATCTTCCAGTTTCGCAATCCAGAAACATGAGCATATGCGGAAAGTTGTGTATGCACCACAATAACATTGCTTTCGTTGTAAAGGAAGTCTTTGTATACGCATCGTATGTTACTTCACCGATTGTCCATAAATCAATTAACTAAATCGATCAAGGGTTGCAAATAAACATCTATTTTGTGGTTGGGACCAAGTGAACCCGAGGAATCAACGGTGTTAACATCGTCGAAAATCCTTTGACGTGCATTCGGATGGCGGAAGGTTATAACAAGTAAGCATAACATGCCAAGTACTATGCGAGGTCATCATTCCAAAGGGTTAAAACCATCGAGTTGCTAGTCCAAGACGTACGTTTCGTTTCTCTTGACAAACTCGTGCCACTTCATGTCTATTGACTTCCATTGTGATGAATCCACCGGATATCTCATGTGTGTATCACTTTCTTCAACCTTAGCATACCATGTCATCATCACTCGGCTATCCATGTTGTACCATACATACGCTGTGCAACCTTTACAGAATCTGGAAAATACCTCGGTTTCTTCATCGAACCTTTTTAGTTGATGGATTACACCCTTCCGATGGTTTTACGCCATCTACTTTCACCATATTTAGGACACTTCTCTTCATTAGCATAGTCCTTAAGATAGACAATACAATCATTAATGCAAGCATGGATGATATGGACCGGCAACTGAAATGGCTTAATCATGTCCTTTGCTTTACGGCAATTAGATGGCAATGTGTTCCCATCTGGTAAAATAATCTTCAAATATCCAAATAATTCAGTCATGAAAATATCAGAACATTGATACCTTGCTTGCATACTAAGCAACTCAACTGTTGCTGACAGTTTTGTATGATCAGCATCACAACCTGGAAATAAGGGTTGCACTGCATCCTCCAACCTCTTCCGGCGATTGACAGTAGCCTTATCTTGGACAACGGTACCAACTTCAACAGCGCATGCCGTCCTCAACAATTACCTTCTTCAACAGCCAGTTTTAGGATGGTCTTCGGGATTATCAAGACCACCTACACTTCCTAGTGTCTCATTGAACAAGTCAAATATCCTCGGAAAAGATGCAGCGCCTTGATTCATATTATTATTGGAAGGTAAAGTACGAGCTTGAACATTATTCACACGAGGTTGCTCTCTCAGTGATGGATCCATGTTCGGTATTGCCTGTAGAACCTATAATCAAGAATATCCCCATGTACATTATCTAGAGATTTTGGTAAAGCCGTTGTGATTCTTACACTTCATGCAAGGACAACGAAATTCTTTGATACCTTCACCAAGACTCTTTGTTGCAAATTGGATGAAAGATTGAACACCTTCAATCCATAGAGGTGAACCCTTGCGTGCAAACATCCACTCTTTATTTGGAGTAGTCATAAGATGTTGAGATATCTACAAAACAAAGGATATACATATAAAAATCGAAGCAACAATTCAAAAGAAACTAATCTTGAAGCATCTATATGATATACTATCCCTGTCTAACATTACAAAACCCAACGACATCACATCATAACATAATGCAATTTATAGATATACAAAGCTACCTAGAGTGGATTCTCATATTTACATTTTTTTTGCTATATGATGCTCTCTAGAGCGGACTCGGAACATATAACATTGAATATAAATATCAAACCATTATACAAAATGCAAACTAGAGTTGCTTCAGGCACAACATTAACCGCCTTAAAAATTCCAGACTGTTAAACATTTCTACAGCTCCAATTACATATGATTAGACATTTCTACAGCTCAATTACATATGAAGTAGTCAACATAGAGTCACATATCACCAATTTACCACACGAAAAATCGATTTAAGTTTCTTTTCATAATCTTGTATAATCTCATTGAGGCAATTCAACAAACATATTCTCGTAAACATTCAAATCTTATTGAAAGTCAAAATCATAACGGAAAGAACTCATCAAATCAAGCAATGAACAAAATATATATATAAATAAAACCAAGTGTTACTCACACAAATCAGATGGTACCCAAAGTCAGATGCAATTACATAAATCCACATACAAAAGTATGAAAGCATGAACATCACTCATTGATTATAGGTACACTACTTATTTAAACCTAATTAAACAAAAAACCCCAAATTCAATAACCAACTCGAATCTGAAATCAATTAGGATAAACCCTAACAAATTTTAACTTAGAAAACAGTACTTACCCTAATAAATTGGTGAGTGGAGATCGAGTTCAAATCAAATTAGAGTTGTTGAGCCCTTAAATCCTCCGAAAGTTCAATAAATTAGGTCAAGTACATTTCGAGAATTAAAAGCCTAGCCGTAAACTTAAATCTGTCTGAGCATGTTTTTCTGATAAACTTAAAATCTGTCGAGAGAGTGAATAAGTTTACGAGAGAGAGAGAGAGAGAGAGAGAGAGAGAGAGAGAGTATAGTTCCTTTATTTCTTTTTTATTCTAGGATGTATAAGAAACTTATGGTGTCAAAAGAGTCCAGTTAATAACCCACTCGGTTGAATGGGCTGAATCACCTCTAAACGAGCTAAATTTCATTTTTGATTTTTCCCAGAAGTTCTTATGTTAATGAATGATGCAATCTTCTAATGGTTTTTGATGAAGTTGAAATTTGAATGTAAAGCGATTATGGTAATGAAAAGAAACAATTGTTACTTTTTTTCCCGATTCTCAATTAGTAATGAATTGAAGTTCTTGTGCAACATGATAATTATCAAAAGAAGGAAGAAAATTAGGTCTTCTTTGGATTGAAATTTGAGGATAGACAAGAAGTTAAAAGTTAGTAACAATCAAACCGAAATGATCAAAAAAATTAGAAAGTTGATAAAATAGTACTAATATATTTCATTAGATAAGGCATGGCTCCAAAACATGCCGAAGATACCTATTCATATAGAAGTTGCAAGACACTTCTTTACATGTTTTGAGTATCTTCTTCTTTAGAACAAAAAAAAAAAAAAGATGAGACTCAAAACCATACAAACTTGCAAGAAATCCCAAAATAGTTACATCCGAAAGTTAAGCTTGTCCAAAATAGTTACATCCCGAAAGTTAAGCTTGTCCAAAATAGTTACATATATAAAACCACTTAAATATATATCCGAAAAACTAACCCAAGACATATATATATATCCGAAAACTTACATGTATACCAACCATGTATATATACCCAAAAAAGAAATCCCAAAAAGTCGGTACCTCCACAAAACGAACTCCAACTTTATTAAAACCCAAAGACCATCAACGACAATTAGATTAACGAGTGTAAGCGGCCACAAAATCTTTTGGCCTATGGTAACATCCTTAAAAGTTCCATCGCCATCACAGAGAGCCTCGGATTCTAGACAAACTTCATCAATTTGGACCAAATGAAATTCATCATTTACTGGAGGCCTACTCTATTTATATGGCCCAAGGCAACGCATCTCTTTCTCATATTTCTCAAAATTACTCCCTGACTTCTAGTTTGATAACCACCACCATTCAATCCTGAAGATAAATAACCACATCCATTAGGCAATAAGAATTACTGGTGCACATAATAAAAACAATGCAAACAGAGGAACAGGTTCCATTGAAAAAATTTGTACTCATGTTCAAGGTTTTGATTTCAATCAAACCATAAAGTGTGTAGGTTCTTATGTTATCCAAAAAGAAGAAAGTAACCTAAGGAAGGAATCATAAGGAAGAAAGTAACCATAAAGTTGTACTCTTATTGGCCATGAAAATGATAACAACCAAAAAAAGAAGAAAGTAATCTAAAAACATTATCCAAGGAAGGAATCCAGTCATAGATTCCATAAAAATCAGAGAATGAATTTCAGTCACAGTAACAAAGAGATGTCAGATTCACGTTGGGATCAAGGGATCAATTCTTACTCAAATAAAGAGTTACCGAACACAAAGAATCTTAATGAATCAGTAAGATTCTAGTTCACTATTGATTGTGAAAACCTAGTATACATGGTTCACATTTAGAAAGAATACAAACAAATCATAAGAGAAACAAAGACTAACTGTGAAAACCTAGTATAAGATTCTAGTTCACTATTAATTGGTTAATCAAACATGAAATTTCAAAACAGTATTGAACAAACATTCTTGAAAAAAACAATCAATCAAAAAGCAACTCATACAACTGATCATTAAGTAGAAGCCTATATCATATTTTCCAAGAACCTATGAGGAAGTAAAAAAAAAAATCATTTATCTAGAACGACAAGTTTTTTTTTTTTTTTTTTTTGATCTGCAATACGAAATCATATGCACCCACCGTGGCAACCGTATATTTGTCCAAATTGGTTTCCTCTCTATACTGCTCAGTTTCGTTCAACTCCCTTATCTTTGCCTGGAAAGTTAATCAGATGATATGCAAGTGGAAAACAAATTTCAAGGAACACAAATATATGCAAGTAAATCAAAAACCAACAAAGAAAAACCACAGGACTTACAACATATTCTCTGCATTTTATATCATCACAATGGGTCCATTAAATCAAGTTCTTCTTGAGGGATTTCTTTGTAAACATGGGTTTTGCCAAGTATACAAAGAGATCTTGATACACTTCCGGTTGGAATTTGTGCTCGTGACGAGCAATGCCATCCCTTCCGGTAGTATGCGAGAACTTTCACTTGCTTTCTTGATTCCTTTCCATTTCCTTAGTTTCGATCCTTGGCGAAGCATACATATCAACAAAGGCTTCCCAATGATCTCTCCTCACACCCTCAGTCGATTGTGCTTTTTCGCAGCAATAGTATCAAACTTGTCACACCAATTTCTTAGTTTTAGTCTTTCTTTTTCCATGACTTATTTGCCATCCTTAAAGCCTTCGCCTTGATGATTTGGAGTACCTTGTACTCATTCTTAAGGCTCCTCTAAATTTTTCCTTATATTCGAAGGGACTGTCCTCCAATCCTCATAATGTAGTGAGATGACACTCCAGCTATCACCCCAAGTTTGGAAGCATATGGCTTAGAAATATCTTCTATTAGTTGGCCCAAGGAATTGAATGAGATTTCTGGAACTTGATCATCTACTGAAAACATAACAATTTAGATGTCAATTTATAACATAACATATATCACATAAAGGAAATCAAAAAAACAGGAGTTGTATATTATACCGTTCATGCTTTCCTCGGTTTCGCCAGGATCATCATCTGCCTGATGAAAAGCCTCATGCCATTCATGTCCTTCAGGTTCATTCGCATTACCTTGGATTGGAGAATGGTCACCATGTGACGAAGACACAGTTGACTCCCTACACTTGTACTTGCAGTTGTGTTTGCACCATCAGTTAATGAAGAGCCTTGTGAATCGAGCAAACCCCTCGGCTAGTTAACTTCATTTGAGGTAGGAGTAGTACTTGGCGACCTAGTACTAGCAGACCTAGTACTTGTAAAACGGAATTGTTGGTACCTCCAACATGAATTCTCATATCTGTATACAGGACAACATAACACAAAATCTTAGTCAACTTGGATTAAACAAACAAATCCAACTAATATACCAATACCAGTTCAGTCATCATGTTTGCAATATTTACATCTTAGACTTTCATACCTAAATCAATAATTGTGGCAATTGGAGCATAAAGTTAAGAGCTAAAAGTAATACTAAATCTAGATATTGGGCTACAACAATTAAGCTACACCAAGGACCTGAATTGAAGATATAAGTCAGGCTCAATGGTTTGTTGACATACAAGCACCATTTCATACAATTGTGTTAGCTATTCTGGACTGTGGGCAAAGTCAGAGGTTAGCAACCAACGTTAATGTCGATTTCTCTTCTTAAAATTGATTAGATATGTAGGTACGGGTTGGTAATTGTTCCCCATACAATACCATTTTAGGCAGGTTTTAGATATATGGGGTGATTCATAGCTGTTGATGGTGGTTTTTAGCTTAGGGTTAAAATCGTAAAACTGTGCATCTGGCATGACGTCACCATGACCACTAACACATTTATTGACCATTAATACACTTACTGAATCGATCAGCATGCTTACGTAAGAATTACCAGGGTACCTTTTTTCTACACGGGTCATGTTCCACACTGTAACCCTTAGCATTGACCTCACCTATGCCGAAACCCAAATTCTCATGCTACCGCCCCAAGGCATGCCAACCATGCCAGCCACACCACTTTGCCATGGCAAACCATGCCAACAACATTCTTCGCGCCAAGGCATGCCAACCATGCCGGCCCACACCACTCGCCAATGGAAACCATGCCGCCCACATTCTTCGTGCCAAGGCATGCATACCATGCCAAATAGCATCACTGTGCCAATGACAAACCATGCCAGCCACATTTACCGAGCCAAGGCATGCCAACCATGCTAGCCTCACCGTACGCCAATCGCATGCCAAACTCTTCGCCCCACCATGCTAAGCTAACCACACCTTGCCTTGGCCTCACCATGCCAAGCCCTTGGTCCCCATGTGCCAAACGTCCGCGCCATGGCCTTAGCCCCATACCATGTTGGCCTTCCTCCACAACTAAAAATGAGCCTGCAGCAATCAACGACCATCTTTCAATCTTAGGAACAAATCCTAGCCGTCCAAGGTCGCCAACCAACGCATGGCAACCTTTGGCCCAACGCCAAATCCTAAATTTGGTCACGCCCAAACACTTGGCCCCACTTTGCCAAACTTCGCTATGGCCTTGCCCCACCATTCCAAGCCATCCGAGCCACCTTGCCTTGGCCTCACCATGCCAAGCCATCCGCGCCACCTTGCCTTGGCCCCACCATGCCAAGACCGTCCGCGCTATTTGCCTTGGACCTAGCCATTCTAGCCGCACCATGTGCCAAACGGCATGCCAAACCATTGGCCCCACCTCGCCAAGCCAAACGCACCTTTCCTTGGCCCTAGCCATGCTAGCCGCACCATGTGTCAAACGGCATGCCAAACTATTGGCCCCACCTCGCCAAGCCAAACGTACCTTGCCTTGGCCCTAGCCATGCTAGCCGCACCATGTGCCAACGAAATACCAAACCCATGGCCCCACTATACCATGCCTATTTCCCTATGTGGCTACTAAAACGAAGAAGCGTGCAACAATCAACAGTCGCCCTTCAATCCCGAGGATCAAATCCTTAGCCGTCCAAGGTTATCGACAACGCATGGTAACCTTTGGCCCGAAACCCTAGTTTGGCCACGCCAAACCGCGCCAAGGCATGCCAACCTAGCCGCGCCACCATGCTGTCCTTCCCTATGCGGCTACTAACACGAAGGCGTGCGACAATCAACGATCGCCCTTCAATCCTAGGATCAAATCCTATTCGTCCAAGGTTATCAGAAAACGCATGGTAACCTTTTTTGGCTCGAAACCCTAGTTTGGCCACGCCAATGGCATGCCAACCTAGCCGCGCCACCATGCCTCGGCCTTCCCTATGCGAATACTAAAACGAAGGCGTGCGACAATCAACGGCCGCCCTTCAATCCCTGGATCAAATACTAGCCGTCCAAGGTTACTGTGACAACGATGGTAACCTTTGGCCCGAAACCCTAGTTTGTACGCCAAACCGCGCCAAGGAATGCCATGCCAATGGCATGCCAACCTAGTCGCGCCACCATGTTGGCTTTCCCTGTCGACTACTAAACGAAGGCGTGCGACAATCAACGGTCGCCCTTCAATCCCGAGGATCAAATCCTATCCATCCAAGGTTACCAGACAACACATGGTAACCTTTGGCCCGAAACCCTAGTTTGGCCACGCCAAATCCGCGCCAAGGCATGCCATGCCAACCCAGCCGCGCCACCATGCTGGCCTTCCCTATGCGGCTACTAAAACGAAGGCGTGCGACAATCAACGGTCGCCCTTTCAAACCCAGGGATCAAATCCTAGCCGACCAAGGTTCTTTGGACAACGCATGGTAACCTTTGGCCCGAACCCTAGTTTGGCCACGCCAAACCGCGCCAAGACATTCCATGCCAATGGCATACCAACCTAGCAACTCCACCTTGCTGGCCTTCCCTATGCGGCTACTAAAACGAAGGCATGCGACAATCAAAAAGTCGCCCTTCAATCCCAGGATCAAATCCTAGCCGTGCAAGGTTACCGCACAACGCATGGTAACCTTTGACCCAAAACCCTAGTTTGGCCGCGCCAAATCGCGCCAAGGCATGCCATGCCAATGGCATGCCAACTCTGCCGCGCCACTATGCTGGCCTTCCTACACGGCTATCAAAAACGGAAGCGTGCAATGATCAATCGGCTACCTTTCCTCTTAAGATGCAAAATCTCGACCGGTCGAAGGTCACTGGCTAGCAAGTCTCCCAAGCTCGACTTGCCGATGCACAACCATGCTACATGTTTTCCACGAAAATATTCGAGACATCAATACATATCACAAATTGGGGGATCCACTTTGGGTATTGGTTTGGCATTTATAGCGTGCGGCGTACACTACGCCCGTCATAAGGAAGTGTAATAAGGATGAGGCGTTTAGTAAATACAAGGAGTAATGGTAAAACGCTCTTTTTTATGGAACATCAATTCCATGCGTTAACGGTTACCACCTCCTCCCATTTACTCACCCATTTTTCCATTCCTTAATGAGACTAGAGTACGTTTCAATTTGACTTGTATAAATAGGTCTTACCTATTTCCACCGAACAACAAGTTCGGTCGGGAGCAATACAACACTCGAAACATTTGCTAGCTTTCCATCTGTTAGCTTCCCATTTTTCTCGATACAAGTCGTGAAACCACTACTCTTACTGAGAATCAACTCAGTCTCAACACTTTCTTCGCTTCCCTCCCAAAACCAACCCATTCTCCTCCTTTTTGTGACCAAAGCAAGTCTGGAATGGCCATTTCTTGGTTTAGGCCGGATTTATGCAGATTGATCTCTCGAATCTAAAGTACTCCCTTGCAAAGACATTGTTTAGGGTTTAAATTCGTTTCTCACCCACACACCCGAAATTACCGAAATCAGCAGAAACCATTTTCACCCTCAAACAATAGCTTATCCTTGCAAAAATATAATAGATGAGAGACCAAAATTATACCTGTGAAGATCTTCCTGCAACTTAAGACGTCGAAGATCAAAATGAAATATACAAACAAAAATGATAAATAATTAGAACCCGCTGAAGATAATCAACAAAAGCTACCCCAGGTTAAAAGAAATTAAAAAAAAAGAAAATCAAAACCAAATTGAAGCCTACCTGTACCCGATGAACAAACTCAAACCCCAACTAAGATTTCAAACTGAAATCAACAAAAAAACAATAAATAATTAGAATCCACTAAAGATAATCAACCAAAAGCTACTCCAATTAAAGGAAACTAAAAAAATTCAAATTCAAATTGAAACCTACTTGTACTCGATGAACAAACTCAAACCCTAACTAAGATTTCAAACTAAATCAACAAAAAACGATAAATAATTAGAACCCAATGAAGATAATCAAACAAATAGAAAACAAGTTAAAAGAAAGTAAGAAATTTTAAAACTCAAATTCAAACCCTAATTATTGTACCCGATTTTGTTTAGAAAATCAAACCATAAAAGCACAAAATTCACAGATGTAGAAGGTTAATCGAGTTTCTATTTGATAAATAGATAAACTTAATGGTAGAGTTCTGATTCATGGTGAAAGGTTTCGAGAGGTGGATTTTTCATGGTACTGACTAGGTTAGGGAAGGAGAAGTGAAGAGAGTGAGAAATGCGATGGGATTTATATAGGTTCAATAAAACGAAGTTGACATCCAGTTGTTCATAGGTTAGAAGATCATGACCGTGGGAAATGGCGGCAAATTTCCCGCTCAACAAAACTATCAGAACTGCATCTCACGGTGGGCGTCTCTGAATCGGAGCTCGAGAAGGGGTAAAATGGTAAATAAATTTTTTAATCAGAGACGTCTAATTAAGCTCCCAAAATTTTTCCGGTTTTTTATTATATCAGAGACAACTTGGAATGGTCAACGGCCCAACTACAGTTATCGTGGGTCTATGATGTGGGTGGTAAAACACCCTATATTTTGAGAATAACTTCGGTTTTGGAAATTCCTTGGTGTCCAAACATCCTTGGTCTATAAATACCTAATTTTTCATTTCTAGCAAACTATCCTAAGAGCCAGGAAACTTCAATTCTTGTTGTTTCTGGTAGAGCCATCTATTCGAAGAGGAAAGTATCCTAATTAGGTGAAATCTCTTACGACCGCTCGTTTAAAGACTTCCATGGGATCAAGAAGCTCTATGAGTACTGTTGGTTGGAAATTAGAAAATTGCAGTTGTTTGAGGGTGAAAACCGTTTCTGCTGATTTTGGTAATTTTGAGTGTATGTGGGTGAGAAATGAATCTAAACCTAAATAATGTATTACACTGGAGTACTTTTGATTCGAGAGATCAATGCACAATCCCGGCCTAAACCAAGAAATGGTCGTTCCGAGCTTGCTTCGGTCACAAAGTGAAGGAGAAGGGTTGGTCTTAGGAGGAAGCGAAGAAAGTGTTGAGACCCGAGAATAGTTGATTAGAAGTGTGGGCGTTTTGTGACTTGTATCGAAAAGTTGAACTAGCAATGCAATGGATGAAAAAGCTATCGAGATGATTTCTGGATGTTGTATTGTTCTCCGACCAAAACTTGTTGTTTGGTGGAAATATGTGAGACCTATTTATACAAGTCATAGTGAAATACCCTGGTCTCGTAGGAAGTGGAAACGATTGATTGGTGGAAGAAAAGAGTAACTGTTAGGCGTTATGCTTCCATGATGAGAGAAGTGAATTGCGTTTAACCGCCGTCATTACGCTTCCATGATGAAGGAAATGAATTGTTTACACCCTGTTACTTTTCACCACCACTAATTATCCCACTTCATGACACTTTCTTGTAACGCGCGCATTACACGCCACACGCTATAAACCGCCAGACCAATACCCTGATGAGCATCCCCCAGTTTATGACATATTTTGATGTCTCGAGTTTTTTCATGGAAAACATGTAGCACTTTGCTACGTGTGGCAAGTTAAAATCGAGAGGCTTGCCACAGTAAATAGTATGTGATGCTTTAGGCTCATTTTGGCTAGTCGCCTAAAAACTTGTCGCGAGCTTACTTGTTTGGTGGCGAACTTCAATGGTCGAGATCGCATCTTATGAATAAGGGTAGCCGTTGATTGTGGTTACCTTGTGTTGGCACCCTCACAATGGTGTAGTGGCATTGCGGCATGACTTGTGCATGCCAAAGGCACGATGGTGCAAGTGGCGCCCGGCGTAGCCATGGTCGCGGGTTTAGGCGGTTGGTCGCCTAAGAGTTGCCACAAGTCCATCGGTTCGGTAGTAAACTTGGGTGGTGAGATTGCATCTCATGAAGAAGGATGGCCATTGATTATGGCCACATCTTGTTGTATAACGATGCACGAGCCACATGCTAATGGCATGCCAGTGGGGTAGCCATGGCATAGCGGCATGCCAATGGCGTAGCCGTGGCATAACGGTATGCCGGTGATGTTGCGGTATGGCCAAAGATAAAAATTGGCTCCGTGGCCAAAGTTAGGGTTTCGCGCCGTGGAAGAATTAGTGCGGGAAAATTAGGGCTTGGCGTGGCCAAGGTGTCGTGGAAGAATTCTCCGTGGAAGAATTAGAGCTTGGCATGGCCAAGGCTTGGTTTTGGCGCCGTGAGTCGGACCCACACGTGGCTGCGACATGGCGCTACCTTTGTGAAAATGACGCCATGCCTATGCCAAAGGAACTATGGCAAGGCCGTAGTGTGGAAATGGCCACAGGAGTAAGAATTATCATGGGTGGCTATTTAAGGCAGGTTGCCACGGGGTGACATGTTTGTGAAGTAGCATGTTGCGAAGTTGGCATGTTGCGAAGTTGCCGCGGTAGAGTGGCATGTTGGCATGCTACGCGGTAGAGTGGCATGTTGGCATGCCGACCAATATGTTGTGTGGTAGAGCGCGTTTGACCTCTAATGTATGGTGGCAAGTTCGAGCAACTTGATTCTCCCAAAAGGGGGCCGACCAAGCATAAGGCACGAATTTGGTGAGAGTATGACGAGTTTAAGCGACACGATTGGTCGAGGAAATAAGGTCCGGGCGTGGCCAATGACCCTAGTGCCTTGGGCATGGCCACACCTCTTTCTACTTCGGCTCTCTGTTTTTTTTTTCTTATTTTGAGCGAGGTTCTACACCCGCTAATCCATGGCGTATTAATTACTTTAGTTTGCTTAAGATTAATTTTTACAAGCGGGCCCGTATATTGCGCGAGGCGCGAAACTCTAATTGCTACAAGTTAGTCGACGATAATTGAATTCTATGTGTCGACACAGAGCTCTTTTAAGTTCGTTGCCACAGAGAAAAAGATGCTTTTACGATTGAATACCTTATGCAAATATCTTATTCTTGATACTTTGAGATTCGTGCTAATCAACCGCAAGTGAACACAAATCATCATGCCATATCAACATTAAGAGTTCGGATGGAGAACATATCATAGAAGGTATTTAGAGGAACTTATATTAAGTGAATATCATTGAGGCGCCAAATTTCTGAACATCTATGATTCGCGGGCTGGATAAATTTCATGTAAGTGTATTGAGCGTCTCAATAAGTATACCAAGATGAGAGATTAGCACACGTGGCCTGTTTCCTTGCAGTGGACGTCACATCGATGCAAGGTTTTACGATTTTAACCATTAGATAAAAACCACCATCAACAGCAGTGTTATTAGTTTTCGATTGATTTGATTGACTAATGGTTGTTGAAACTTTGATTGCACCTAGTTTGTTTATGCTTGAGAACCTTCTCTTCTGATATAAGATTCACTCAAACTACATCAGAGTATTGATGGGATATTTAGAAATGATTTGTAAAGATCCTCAAGCACGTGAACGCTATAAGACTAGTCGAGAGGCGATTTAGCCGCAGATAACTCGACTAACTAAATACAAACATCAATTAATAAAAATTAATAAAATAACAGTTTGAAAATCAAATCAGTACCACTAGATAGATCTCCAAAATTTATGCAAAATGGACTACAATAAAGCGCAAATTGGATACCGGATCTAAGAAAATATCGCACTCAGAAGTTGGATGTCGAAGTTCCACAAAAGTCAACTGGAGTTGACTCGGTCATTGACGTTTTACTGTTGTCGATGCCGGTGCTTTGACTTGACCAGACTTTTGTTGACCGGACCTCTGTAATTGGCTGGACCTTTCAATAGTAAAGAGTTAACCCTTAGTAGATTGCTAGACATCATATAAAAGATTCTTTTTATATTTGAATTTTGAAACTAATGTTAACAGAAACTTATCTTCCTTCTTATTTTGTTTTTTTTGAGAAGGTTCTGTAGGATTTTAGGTTTGTTTTGAGTTCGAGTCATAGGTTTCCAAGGTGGTGGTGTTATTGTTAGAAAATTAGTAGGAGAAATATATATAGAACTTGTTACAATTAGAGTCTTCTTTGGAGATATTTTGAGAAATTATGTAGAGAGGTTGATGATGATATTAGGAATATCAAGGTTTAGAAATATTAGAAATCAGAGAAGGTTTCAGGGAGAAAGTAATTAGTTGTAGTCTCGATATATAGAGGTGTGATTCTTGATGACCAGTAAAGAATTATAAGTTGATATTGATGATGATTAACGGTGATCATGATGGTTGATTTGTGTTGATGATGCAAACTAGTGAAAACAAGCAAGGTAAACCCTTTATTTGATTTTAATATATTTATAATGATTTGGGTTTGTGTTAGAAGCAAGAACAGATTAAAAATAACCAAGTTCTTAAGTTTATGAATATTATGAAAATCATGATTTTATGTGCATGGTATTTTGTTAACTGGACTATATGTATGGACTTAATTAGGTACCTTAAAGACATAATTAGACTTATCTCTTTAATAGTAAATTGTATTGCACAGGGTGGTGATTATGCTGATATAAAGATTATCCGAATCGGTTGAGTATTGAGTGACATATAGACGCCGCAAAAATAGTCGACGCAGAGAAACCCAGGTGTAATCAGTCACGAGTAGTCATATGTATGAGACCTTTTAGATTGGTTAGAGTTGGATCTAGAAAATATTTAGTACGCATAACTTGTAGAGGATAATCCCTTGATTCGAAGTAGCTATCGTTTGGTTAATTTGGATTTATAGGATATAATATAGAGACCTTGGAAGTTGACACCTTAGGCTGTTATAAAGTTCAACAATTGGAATATTTTAAGAGAACTAGTGAAGAAGATGACCGAGTCAGCTTCTGACTCAGTCAACTAATCTGACTCCGCATGAGCCAGACATTTTCGGATTAGGACCGGATTAACGGGTCGGATCGTGGGTTGATCCGATGGATCAGTAAATGGGTTAGTGGGTCGGTTCAGTGGACCGTGCCGGATTAGGCACATGGGCTTGTGCGTAGGGCCAGAAACCTATTTTGAGGTTTTGGACCACTTATGGTCCGAATTAGCTTTCGGTTCCTTCTGCAAAGTTGTAGGTTTATTGAGGTCTTTACGATGACACCAAATTTGAATCTTATTTGGATAAGTAGATATCGCTTTTATCCCAAAATTACTTACTACTAAGTTATGTAACCATTAATAAAACTAGAACCGTTAGTTATTTGACTTAGCCTATGACCGAGACTTGCATGATATTACGATATGAGCCTAGTATGAGCATTTTGGATAATTTCTTAGATGCTCTATGATTACCGCCCGTCTATATTAACAACGATCGATTCAAAAGACGAACCAAAGGATTGTTGATCTCGAGGTAGGTGAGGCTTGTCATCAAAAGAGGTGGGAACTCTTTTGTAACCTTCTTTGTAATCATCAAGTTTATATTTAAACCGCGAGTATGATGGTCTTTACTATCTCGGAGCATGTTTGTTGTACAATTGGATGGGTATGAGATGTGATATGCGTTGTTTAATTTCCTCGCGAGAGTGCATGTGTATCCCACGATCCTTGCTAAGTTGGGTAGTGCGAGATGCTGCGATATTATTAGTAGCGAGATGTGCGATTCATTTACGTATTTTATATTGCCTTCGATGAGCGAGATGTGTGATATTATTAGTAAGGCGAGATGTGTGATACTATATATACAATATTCTATCGAGGGAAATTACGCAAGTGCATGTTATGTTTGATTGTTTGTAGAAAGTGTAGATGAGATTTCATTATGTCTTTCTTCTTGATTTCATATTCTCGATGTTGTGATCGGTGTTTTTATGTATGTTATGTTAATTGTTTTTCCTACATTGTTGTGCTTAAATTGTTTATCGCTTTAGAGTTTGTTGGTGATTATTTAGAGTTATATGTTTCCACCGAGCACCCCTTTGGGAAGATGTGCTCACTTGCTTCCACTCGCCTTGGCCTGGGATGGTGTACGGAAGACATTCTGCTTTCTTAGCTTTGGAGTTGTTGATACATGGATGTTGTGTATCTATTATTTTATGTATTATTTTTTTTTTTTTTTTTTTGTAAAACAACACACTATTATATTTATATTATTCGATATACTTTAATTATGAATATCGAGTGTTGGGTTAGTGTTGAGATAGTTTATGTATTTATGACTCTTAAAATCGATAATTTAGATTTGATGCTTCAATGAGGTTGTAATCCTATTATCTAAGCAGGTGGTTAGGTTGGGGCTCACATGATTTTAGATCTAAAGACATCTTGTGATAATCCATTGCTAACAAACTCCATTCCTCGTGTGTGATTGGTCACAAGATATTCAAGTGGGTGTTGTTGATGGACACATTTTTGTGTCTGATATAATCTCAATTATATATATTGTTAGTGCTCGATTTTGTATTTATTTTGGCTTTTTTGTGTCTTTGTATGTGTTTTTGAGAAATAAGTTTTTGCGGGAAAATTGCCTCGAAATGTGGTATTTGCGCTCGTGGGGAGAAAATTACTATTCGGACTCTCATTTTGGATAAGGGGTGACCAAATTACTAAGGGGCACCCAGATTGCAAAGGACCCCTAAAGCGGATAAGGCACTCATCTTCTCAAATTTAAATATGGGATTTGGCTGGAATTTGCTATTTGTGCGGATTTTTCATGAACACATTTGGACGAGATTTCTTGAGACTCAATGGCGGAATTGTGATGGGATGAAACCTGTTAGAGTATGAATGGGGTTGATATCTACGTTGGATCGATAAATTGGGTCAGTATAATCTGAGTTAGCTCAAACAGAGGGAGAAGTTATCCACGGGTTTAGTTTTTTTAGTGATCTCGGTCGAACTTCATGGAGATTCGATCCTGGATTTAGCTGATATGGACCTAGTAACACTAAACAGGAAGGTATGCTTGCTGGATTCTATCCATATGGGCTGATAACTCGATCCCGAAGGAAAACAGGGAAAGTTGAGTATATCGGGTCCTCTGTTGATTGTTTTGCATCTAGATTTTCATGGGATGACTGGATAGCTGTTTCTTACAAAAGCAGGGGATGATATTAGGTTTGAATGGAAACATGAGAAGATTAACATTGTTTCTCGGCAAAACAGAGCATAGAAGTATTCTCAGGAATTTTCCAGTTTTATAAGGAAGGTACGTGTAAACTTGGGAGGATATAGGCCCCTTGATTCGACTCTATCAAAAAAGGAGACTTTGGACTAAACAGGAGACGCGAAGAAAAAAAGAGAGCAATATTCTCGTAACTTGCCGTAAAGGATAAACCAAAAGAGATTTCTCGAGATATTATTGGTCCTGGGAAGTATATATAAAGCCGCCGCATACACGAAAGGGGGAGTGGAGACTTTGGGGGACCGAACGGAGGCAGAGAGGAGAAGTAATCGTAGCCGCAGAATTGTTGCCGCGCCGCAAGAACCCTAGAACACGAAGAACATTGACATCACGCCGCAAAAGCTATCGCGTTCAACAGACAGAACCGTAATATCGTTTATAAGACTTATTTCTCTCGTAACAGTTCGCACCTATTGTAAACAGCCGTTGTAATGCCACCGAAGCGTTGCAAAACGTCCGTTTATTAGTTTACTTCTTGTTTTCACCTATTTGAGCTATGAACAATTATTTTTGAGCACGTGAATAACATGAGGAGCTAAACCCCAACACCGGGACGATGGAGGAAGCCATTTTTCATGCGTGTGGTAATTCTATTAATTCTTTTATGGCTTATTGCATTGATTTTTAATCGTATCTTATGATTTTTATTGAATGATTGTGATTTCAATTGATGGGTCATGCTTTCTTAAGTGTTTTGATGTCTCATGCTTTAGATATACAGTCATTACTTTCAAAATCTACTTTCTAATGAATTAGAGTCAATAAATTTGAGCTATAAATGTCTAGAATTATTAGTTGAACCACATGAATGTAAGAATTGGTGGAATCCCGAGTCTCGCACTCTCGATTTTGTGACAAACTTGTGTATATATTTTCTATGTTTTTAGAGTTTTCTGAAACTAAATCTTTACAAGTCTGAGAGGAACGACATCTTACTACCACTTTACTACAACTTGTTAAAATCACATCGATTGTGCAGGTTTTTAAGATTAAATAAGATTTGAAGACGAAGAATATTTCTTATTGCTTTTCGTATCTTGTGGATTTTGTGCACAAACCTTGATCAACCCTCGAATGTTTTGAAAACCCACATCTTTTATAATTTTTGAAAACCCATTTTTATGACGATCTCTTCGAAAGGAAATCAACCACTTAACGAAAGTCGGAATATGCTTACTTACCTCGTTATCCGTTCGCGTCGCAGCCTAGCACCACTCTGCAACATCCATAGAAACGTCTTCTGTCTTCAATCGGTGTCTTCATCTTCGTCTTCTGATCTTCTCAACTCTTGATGATAACTCTTGAACTTCGTAGAATCTCGACAATATGATTCTTTCCCTCAAATTCCTTGTTGCTTGAAACTTCATTATGGATATTCCTTCTTTCCATTGGCTTTATTGAAAAGAATACAAAACTAAAAACGAACTACACAAACCCCTTTTTTTTCTTTTTTTTTTTTAAGTTTTTTTTTTAAGTTTTTTTTTTTTTTTTTTTTTTTTTTTTTTTTTTTTGAAATAAGAAATAAAACAAATACAAAATAAAAACAAAACAAAATAATAAAAACTATTAACAAACCTAAAAATTTTCTCTTGCCTTTTTTTTTTTTTTTTCTTTTTTTTTTTTTTTATTTGAGACAAGGGAAAAATAAAATACAAATAAGATAAAATAAAAACGTAAGTACAAAGACCATGGTATAAGTATTTTACCGCTTGATTCTTCACAACTTGTATGTCTTGATATCATAAACTTCGAACTCTCATCCTTATAATCTTCGCTCTTATACAATAATCTTCAATAGTAAAGAGTTAACCCTTAGTAGATTGCTAGACATCATATAAAAGATTCTTTTTATATTTGAATTTTGAAACTAATGTTAACAGGAAACTTATCTTCCTTCTTTTTTTTTTTTTTTTTTTTGAGAAGGTCTTGTAGGATTTTAGGTTGTTTTGAATTCGAGTCATAGGTTTTCCAAGGTGGTGGTGTTATTGTTAGAAAATTAGTAGGAGAAATATATATAGAACTTGTTACAATTAGAGTCTTCTTTGGAGATATTTTGTGAGAAATTATGTAGAGAGGTTGACGATGATATTAGGAATATCAAGGTTTAGAAATATTAGAAATCGAGAAGGTTTCCAGGAGAAAGTAATTAGTTGTAGTCTCGATATATAGAGGTGTGATTCTTGATGACCAGTAAAGAATTATAAGTTGATCTTGATGATGATTAACGGTGATCATGATGGTTGATTTGTGTTGATGATGCAAACTAGTGAAACCAAGCAAGGTAAACCCTTTATTTGATTTTAATATATTTATAATGATTTGGGTTTGTGTTAGAAGCAAAACAGATTAAAAACAACCAAGTTCTTAAGTTTATGAATATTATGAAAATCATGATTTTATGTGCATGGTATTTTGTTAACTGACTATATCTATGGACTTAATTAGGTACCTTAAAGACATAATTAGACTTATCTCTTTAATAGTAAATTGTAATACGAGGTGGTGATTATGCCTGATATAAATATTATCCGAATCGGTTGAGTATTGAGTGACATATAGACGCAAAAATAGTCGACGAGAGAAACCTGTAGTGTAATCGGTACGAGTAGTCATATGTATGAGACCTTTTAGATTGGTTAGAGTTGGATCTAGAAAATATTTAGTACGCATAACTTGTAGAGGATGATCCCTTGATTCTAAGTAGCTATCGTTTGGTTACTTTGGATTTATAGGATATAATATAGAGGCCTTGGAAGTTGACACCTTAGGGCTGTTATAAAGTTTAACAATTGGAATATTTTAAGAGAACTAGTGAAGAAGACACGAGCCGCCTTCGACTCGATCAACTAATCGACTCGCATTTAGCGGACATTTTAGGATTAGGACCGGATTGACGGGTCGGATCGTGGGTTGATCCGATGGATCGAAAATGGGTTAGTGGGTCGGTTCGGTGGACCGTGCCTGGATTAGGCACATGGGCTTGTGCGTAGGGCCGAGAAACCTATTTTGAGGTTTTGGACCACTTATGGTCCGAATTAGCTTTCGGTTCCTTCGCAAAGTTGTAGGGTTTATTGAGGGCTTTACGATGACACCAAATTTTACCTATTTGGATAAGTAGATATCGTTTTATCCCAAAATTACTTACTACTAAGTTATAGAACCATTAATAAAACAAGAACCGTTAGTTATTTGACTTAGCCTATGACCAGAGACTTGTATGATATTACGATATGAGCCTGGTATGAGCATTTTGGATAATTTCTTAGAATGCTCATGTGATTTACAGTCTTAATCTATATTAACAACGATCGATTTAAAAGACGAACCAAAGGATTGTTGATCTCGAGGTAGGTGAGGCTTGTCATAAAAAGAGGTGGAACTCTTGTAACCTTCTTGTAATCATCAAGTTTATATTTAAAACTCATGAGTATGATGTGTCTTTACTATCTCAGTGAGCATGTTTGTTGTACAATTGGATGGGTATGAGATGTGATATGCGTTGTTTAATTTCCGCGAGGAGTGCATGTGTATCCCTACGTATCCTTGCTAAGTTGGGTAGTGCGAGATGTGCGATATTATTAGTAGCGCGAGATGTGCGGTATTCATTTACGTATTTTATATTGCCTTCGATGGCGAGATGTGATATTATTGTAGTGCGAGATGTGTGATACTATATATACATATTCTATCGAGGGAAATTACGCAAGTGCATGTTATGTTTGATTGTTTGTAGAAAGTGTAGCATGAGATTTCATTATGTCTTTTCTTCTTGATTTCATATTCTCGATGTTGTGATCGGTGTTTTGTGTATGTTATGTTAATTGTTTTTCCTACATTGTTGTGCTTAAATTGTTTATCGCTTTAGAGTTTGTTAGTGATTACTTGAGAGTTATATGTTTCACTGAGCACCCATTTGGGACGATGTGCTCACTTGCTTTCACTTCAGTTTCGCCCATATGGTGTACGTGAAGACATTCGTTTTCATAGCTTGGAGTTGTTGATACATGGATTTTGTGTATCTATTATTATATTTATTATTTCTTTTCTTTTTTGTAAAACAACACACTATTATATTTATATCATTCGAGATACTTTAATTATGAACATCAGTGTTGGGTTAGCGTTGAGATAGTTTATGTTATTTATGACTCTTAAAATCGATAATTTAGATTTGATGCTTCAATGAGGTTGTAATCATATTATCTAAGCAGGTGGTTAGGTTAGGCTCACATGATTTTAGATCTAAAGACATCTTGTGATAATCCATTGTTAACAGACTCCATTCTGTGTGTGATTGGTCACAAGATATTCAAGTGGTGTTGTGTGTTTTTAAGATTAAAGAAGATTTGAAGACGAAGAATATTTCTTATTGCTTTTCGTATCTTGTGGATTTTGTGCACAAACCTTGATCGGCTGCGATCCAACTAGAATCGATTTATCGATTGATTAGTTGTGTTAGATCGAAAATTATCATTTGGTGGTATTCTTCAATATCCAAATCTGATAATTGTAAATCTAAATCTAAGTTATTGATTTGGATTGATCTAAACCCGACAAAGGAGTTTATTATATTAAACGGAAGAACCTGTGTCAAACTCATATCACAAAGATTGAATAGAGTTGTTACCAAATAGTTTTTCATCCTTTACTATTAGGAATACGATCCAAAGGAGTTTGTGATTCACCCGCGTGCCTCTAGAAGTCGAAGGCGCATGGATATTGAGGGAACTATGTAGCTATGGGTAGTCCGCTTGGTCTCAACTATACGAAGTTGGTATTAGATTTTATATAGAGGCTTAATTCTGAGAGTATTCAAAACTGGACTAGGTCCCGGGGTTTTTCTTCATTTTCCGTTTCCTCGTTAAAAAAATCTTGCCGTGTCTTTTACTTTTATTTCCTCATTATAATTGTTTATTATAGTAAAGTAAAATACACATATACGTTAACTTCGCATTACTTGATAGTGATCCTATAGAGTTTGATTATTACCAAACGTATTATCAAGTAACACACTTTCTCGTTGTATTGTCTCGATCTTGTATCCATAGTCAATCACAAAATTTATCTTGTTGTTGTATTGTTATCGCTGTCGTAGGCGTCAAAAATAAATTTACACTTTATTACTACTCAAAATATATAATGAAGCAAGGGCAAGAAAGGATCGTTCCCACAAGAGCTCTAGGTTGTCAAATTGTTTCGGTTCCCTATAAATAACACCTGGTTTTGTGATTTTTATATAATAAACTAAATAAAACAAATAAAGAAATAAGCAAACAAATCAAATCAAGGATAAGAAGGTATTGGTCATGGATTTCGTCTTCAATCACAAACATGTTTTCAACACAATAACTAGAATTGATATTTTAATCTCAACTTTTATCAAAGGCCCTAGAATACCTTGATCGCAAGAATATCCCGCTAATCTCCTCTTGTCATTAACAAACACATTAAAAGATGCGAATATGAATTCTATCTAAAGGAACAACCTAACGTGTAAAAGCACTAATCAATTTTAATTCCCTAGATGCATTAGGTTCTATGAAATCAGGCCAATCAAAGCAATCGAACGTGTAAAAGCACTAATCCGATTTAACAAAGGTTATGACTCACATGTGACTACTGGATGTATCACTACAAGCAATAATCACAATTATGCTACTTTGTAATCGTGAATCTATCACTTTTGCGTATAATAAATCCTAATCTAGCAAGAGAGATGAAAGCAAACTCAATCGATTCGCGGCTCGACTAAACAAGCATTCAAATCATGTAACAATATTGATGGTGAATCATAAACGATAATATGAGAGAAAACTAATTTATTTAACAAAACTCATGTTTGGAAATCCAACTAATCCATAACCAAAAGAAAACTCTAGCTCATATTCATGGAGTTCATAACAAGAAGAAAGAGAAAAGACTTCATGTTTCTAAACCCTAGAACCAAAAGTATGAGTTCTCCCTAATAGAGATATATATATAGGTTTGTAGAAAGACTTTTCTATTTATATGCTTCTCCCCATTCTCCAAAAAGGATACTCTTTCCAATATTAGTCAAATCTTCTCAAAACCCATCTCCAAGTGGTCCACCAAGCCCATGTGTGAAAATAAGTCTCCGGAAATTTTGGGTCCAAACCGGTCGCCGGATTTGCCGACGTCATCGCCGAATCCTACACCGGCCGTTGAATTTGTCACGAAAATTATCTCCGGCCACCCGAATAATAAGAAACTATCACTGCATTACATTTCTACACTTCCAATATCTCAACTCGCTTTCTCTCGCAATTCAAACATTCACAAAATACCATCTAAACCAATTCCTTGTTCTTGCAAAAAACGTACCCAAAAGCGTAGCTCCAAACTCATATATGCCGCTAATGAGTCATGCATCCAACACATACCCCCTTGTGATTCACTCAAATATTATGATCCACACTTTCGTTCCGAAAATCCCGGCAGACCTGAACTAGTACCACGGGCTTGCCATTCTTAATGTTTTCGCGCACAGCCACCGTAACCACCATTGCATTCCATACCCGCAACATGAGTTACACATATCGCCACCAACTCCATCACAAATGCAACCACCACAAGTTAGAGCACCAGCTTAGTTCATCTTTTGATCCCGGAAGCAACATCACATTAACCTCAATACTGCATTTAACACGTAACTCAACTCCATAGTCAAGCAGCTGCAACAATCTTCAATTCGAACTAAGTTTCATAACCATCTCCACTGCCACTCCTCCATCTCAGTAAACCCTTAAAACCAAGACAGTTAAGCACCATCATAATCCAATGCAACAGCATCACAGCTGCTCCACTGCCTCGACAGAACCAATTAGAGCACCAGCAACCTCCATTTTGTGTTATTCCTTGGTTGAACCTGTTCTTGGTCATTGTTCTTAACTGATGCAAGAAACTCGACCTATCTGCTACTCGCCATCTACAGCCATTAATCACGACAGCAAACTAATTGACCACCATACATAGAGTTCCACCATCAAACCACCCTGCCTCCTTTATCTTCTCAAACTACTCAAGACCTCCGTTCATTCACTACCACGGACCCATTCAATCTAACTGCGGCTTCAAATTCATCACCAAGCTCTCTACTTCAAATTTGTCTCGACTTGAACTATAGCTGCAACCATTCATACATTTGACTCTATTAAAAACATCCATTCAACCACCCGAGCCACTATGAGCTCAGAATCGTTTATACGTATCCATTCTTGTTAGCTCGACCACCGCAAAGCTCAAATGTGCCTCCGTGTGTTTCTCAAAGATCGAACATCACCATTGCATCCAAAGACCACCAAACACTGTAACTAACATCTCCTCTCATCCGTGGATCCACCAAACTTCCCCGGACTGATTTCCCGAGATCAATCTCCAATAACAACAAAATGCATCGCCTCCTACACTCACCGAGTCGATTTCGCCATAGGCACCTGAATCACGAGCCATATTTGATGTTGACGAGATGACACCGCTTCCCTCACATTTCTGACTCCATCTCTGCCTAAAAGTAACTCATAATTCCAGCGGCTCCTCCATTTCTAAGATCGAAACATCAACTCAAACTCGTGGCCTTCATCTTTATCTTCATCTCTTTTTTGTACCTGGCTTCAACCTCTTCGCATATCTCTTGCAGCACATGCCATTCAACATCACTGTCAAGCTCATATCTTCATCCTCCTGGCTGCATCTCAAGTTCATGACTGCCTTATAACTTCATTTCAACACCAACTCCACAGCTTTGCCATTACCTATCAAATATGCACTCAGCTGCGGCTGCCTTATATACCTCATTGTTGAAGCAATTACCATCTTAAACTGCACCTTGAGCCACACTGTTACAGCACCTTCCTCCAGCTGAATCCATATATTCTAGCACCAAATGGCATCAACATTCTCCCTTCTCTGGGCTTGACATCAACATACCTCGACTTTATCACTACCAAGCTCTATCCGTTCCTACCAGTTGCAACTCTTCCTTCCTTACATTAGCGCTACCATCCCCACATAGCACTTTCCAACAGTTCCAGCATCATCTTCTCTAATACAGGCTAACACCAATGCAATTCAGACCTACTCGCACCGCTCGCTGCCTCGTAAGTCATTCCACTACCGCATTGCCACCAAAGCAAAGATCATTAGCTCTTCCACTTCTCGCCGACCGCAAACGCCACCACATTCTCAAGCCATCATTCCTTGTATCATCATGCCTTGCGCCACCGTATGCAATTCTTGTACCTAACCGCAACTCTCCTCTAAACCTGCTCACCGATTCCTCCATTGCACCGCAACACTTCCTCAAGCTCAATATATCATCTTCCAACCGCCAATTCAATTTTATGAATTCCACCAAAGAATGCCATTCAACTCCACCGGTAAGTCTCGCATTTTCTCAACACATTGCCTATCCAACTTCTAGTGGTGAAGAAAATATGAATATGATGTTGCTTTAATCCTCATTCTATCTCCTTCCTCGTAAAACACACACGTAACCCATTCATTTAAATCATTCATCACCAATCTTCTTTGATCTCTTCATTCTTCCACAACCAATCAATGGCGAGATTTCTTCTTGTTTGTCGGCCATTCTTTGTTTGAACTAAACCCAAAACTTCCACAATTTCGATACCCTAAGCTCGTATCCTTCTTTTACTTGAATTCGAACTCTCTCTCTGAACCCTTGATTCTCAGCCATCGAGCCTAGCCTTTCGGAAGTTGGAACTGGTGCAGAGCTCGTAAACTCGAAATGAGCTGGACTTGACTAAACTAGGGAGAAATATCGACCAAGCTTTAGTCTTTAAGTTATAAAAGTTAGTGACAAATGCCCCGAAAATATCATACGGTGCTCCCGCAATCCTGTTTTTGACACTTAAAAGCCATGGTGCTTGCCAGCGCTCGACTCCTTCCGATTCCAAATTCGCAAAATAATGAATTAAGCTCCTATTCGCCTTCTTTTACATCACATGACTCCAAAATACCTACAAAATGTAAAATGAAGCGTAATATACATAATTTACAAGAGAAATAGCAAAGAAAGCATAAATACTAGATATAAAATTAGGTGTTTTACGACACCTATCATATTGTCTCGATCTCGTATCCATAGGCAATCACAGGAAATGTCAACCATATTTTTGTATTGTCCCGACTCTGTACATAGATGATCACATTTCGTAAAGGACTTATAATTTGAAACAAAAAGATTGTGGTGTAATGGGGTACCCTTGTCTTTTCATTCTATATTTGGTGGGCGTCTGAATGGAACCCCATGTTGCCGACACTGGGTCAGGTATTGAATCACACACTTAGTCTTGCTGTATTTTTGTGTTTGTGGATGTCTAGGGATATATTTGATGACGGTTCTGGTACTAAAGTAGAAAGTCTGAAGCTCATTCCGTTTTCCATTAAGTTGGAGCAGGCGTGGTTGATGGAATTTTTAATTGTTGTAGTAAATAAGATTCGAACTCTAAGACTTGGGTTGATTCAATTTAAAGATTTATTTTCTAAAACTAATAAAAATTAATATATACAAAGTATCGAGAGGTGCTGGGACAAACTCATAACATAAGGTTCAATTATAGCTCATCAAATAAAAACATGAACTCTTATTTTTCCAAAGAAGATTCTCAAAATATTAGTTGTAAATTCTAAGCATGGGACATCAAAACATCAAAGCAAGCATGACCCATCAAAATGACAACTAATTAATCAAAATCGTAATTCAATTAATTAGTGTAAAAGTCTTAAAATAAATGAATTAAAATTACCCACGAAGACATTCGCTTCCTCCATCCATCCCGATGTTGGGGTTTAGCTCCATATCATGAAAACACACTCAAAAAGTCATTACTCAAATGGTGTTTTTATTGAAGAAATATTAGAAAACGGAGATTTGCAATAGTTAAGTGTTGCAAACCAACTATTACAATGTACGATAAAACAAAAGTGTTGTAGTCACTGTTCAACTATCGCTAGAAAGACTGTTGCAAAATCGAGAAAAGACCACGATTTACTAACGACAATCATTCTCAGCCTTATGTTCTTCGTGTTTTCTTCGCAGTTGCAGCAGAAAAATATTCTGCATCTCTCGAACTCACTCTCTAGCCTCTTCTAACTCTCCATAAAACTCCTATGATACTCCAACACTCTATATACATGACAGGACCAAGAATTACTCCTCATAACTCCAAAAGATCTCTCCATAGTTCGGCAGTAAATAAAATTATCTCGGAAAATATTCTTTCCTTTCTTGCCTCATCCATGCATCTGCAGCGGTCCAACCTTCCTTATTTATCTCAGTCATGCTCCAAATTACAGCCTAAACTTCTCCAAACACGTTCGCCTTTACGTCTCAAACTCCGCCGCAACTCAAATAGAACCCGTGAAAACTCGTGTCCTCTCGTTTGGTTCACCAACGATGCATCCCAAGTTTTTCGAAACAAACAAATATACCAACCATGTTTTGTAGAAACAGGATGGTTCCAATCCAAATTAGAGATTTAATCTCTCTCAAAGCTCCCCATAATCCTTCACAGAACTCTCCTGGTTTTGTGACTTCCCTTTCTTTGAATCCGAAGTATTCACTTTAACCGGGATCAAATCTAACACCCATGTAACTCCTGTTCTATCAAATAGAGTAAACCCAAAGAGTTTTAGTGATTGAGTCACCTTAAGATACGTCCAATTCTCAAACCCTGATTTCTGCAAATGAAAGCCAATTTTTCCCGCCAAAACCGATTTTCAAATTGGGAAGATGAAGGGTTCCCTTTATCCCTTTGTTAGTGCCAATAGAAAATGGGATGCCCCTTAGTAATTTGGTGCACCTTAGTAATTTAGCCGGGTGCCAATATCAACTCCTCCAGGTGCCATTAACACTTTTCTAGGGTGCCCTGAGTAATTTTCTCTAGGGTGCAAAACATCATTTTTTCGAGCAACATTCTCCACAAGAGCTTATTTCCTTGAAAAGACTTAAACAAGATTATTAGTGATAAAATAAGTCCTAGCAAAATGTAGTTATGGGTGAAAATGTGTCTCACTTACGTGCTTATCAAATTCCCCCACACTTACATTTTGCTAGTCCTCGAGCAAAACAACAAATTGACCCACTCAACACCGATCATCATTTTTTTAATAATTTTTTATTATTTTTATTCTTTTAGACCCGCCAATAGCCTGGTCATAAGAAAACAAAAGAATAGACCCGCTCAACAAATTGATCATAAGAAAATGCCCTACAATAGACCCTCTTAATGAACCGATCATATTTTTATTTATTTTTAAGACCCGCTTAACAGCTGTTCATAATATATATACAATAATACAAACCTACAATAGACCTGCTTGACAGCTGATCATAATTTGCAAGAAAATTTCTGAAAAAATAAAATAAAAAGTTAACCACTCCCCACACTTAAATATAATATGGTCCTCGTTGTTCTAAAGATGAAATTTAAAACATGAACAAGGAGAAACTCACTTACTTAAAGGAAGTGAGGAAGGATATTACCAAAGTACCGAAAACATGGGTTACCTCCCAGCAAGTGCTAAGTTTAAAGTCTTCAACCTGACTAGGAAAGGATTAGTCACCTCGCGAGAATCATATGACAAGAACTGCATTATCATGGGTCATCTGGATCAAAAAGTGTTACCCAAAAGAAAAAAAAATTGCAACAAACCATGAAGATAAATTTTACATACCCTTAATTAACTTCCTGTTTAAGACAACTATATCTAGTTGTGGTTCAGGTTCAGGCTCTATAAAAGGGTCTTGATAAAATATTTTCCCTGGACTGAATTCCTCAAAGGTAAGATCCCAAGATCGAGGTTGTAAAGTCCGAAAATACTCAACTAAGAACTTAGAGGCACATAAAAATAACTGAATAATTGGGGATCCTCTAAGTCAATCATATTTGAGTCACACAGCTGACCACAATGGAAGTGGTGGTCTTCCTTAAGCAAATGTGTCGACCCTAATCTCCTAAAGTAATTAGGTTTAGTCTCAAAACTTTATAACTGACACATCTGAAACTCATAAGTTCCCACAATTGGAAGAAAAGTTTCTGGTGGGAAAACAAATTCAATATTGGTATCATAGCCTGGGTTAACTACATCAACCATAGGATGAGTTTCTAACAACTCAACTTCTTTATGGACATAACTAGGTTCAGGAATACGTGTATGAAGATAATCTTGTAAAATGGTTGAGGCACAAAACGTCAAATCCCAAGTGAGGGAACTTTTTAAGAGTTAAAGGTAAGGCACTCTTAAGGTGATGATCACCCCAAACTTAGAGTTATCGGTGTCTCTAGATATACTAGTCACAATCTTCCTAATTTCCTCGGATCATCGATTCTCCGAAATGGTCAATTGATTCTTCTAAGTTACTATCGGGAAGTGCATTCTTACTCATCTCTTTGAGTTCATCTTCTTTGTCTAGGACTAATGTTTCTAAATCTCTAGACTCTAAAACAATATTTTCAGAATAAACCCCTCCTCTAAACCATCATTGGCTTTATAATCAAAAGGAAATACTACATCGTCTAAAACGGTGATATCTTTAATCAAAACCTCGTTCTTTTGAATAGGTGAATAATCATTAAAATTATTTGGATTTGAATTACAAATAACATTATTATTATAAAGCTTTATTGGAGTAACAATATCATGAATGTGAATATGGATGACAAAGGAACATCACTAATAATTTTGGAAATAGTGTGTTAAACGATAAAAGTCGTTGATTCAAGTTGACTACTACTGACTAAGCCCAAAACTGAGCCCAAAACTGCCTGAACCTGAACATGGTCCAGGCGGAGATGATTCAAGTAGACTCGCTGGGTTGGTTGCACTTTTTTTGGTGGGCACTTGTATTATTTTATTTGCTCTTGGTTACTTCCTGTAAGCTTCGTTGAATGAAATTATTTTTTGTGGAAAAGAAAAACTTAGTGAAAATACAGTCTTTTATCAGTCTTATTATTCGTAACACGAATTTTCTTTTATTTTTTCTTGATCGCTTCTTTAATATGGTCTATTCATCTCTTTCCATCTCCAGCAATCGCCATATTGCATTATTCTCTTATCATTCTGTAAAGACCCTCAAGCTCGTCAACGCTATTAGACCGGTCAAGAGTCGATTTAGATATATCAAGAGACGTCTTAGCCGATAATGACTCGATAAGTTTAACACGAATGTTAATTAACATAAATTAATCTAACAATGATATAGATACGGAACTAGTATTGTAGATAGGTCTTGAAAAGTATTGTAGAATGGACTACTCGAACGTGTCATTTGGATACCGCATAAAAGAAGATATCATCTGATGAGTACGAAGGGAAGATTATTCATTTTGTAGACAAACCGCCTGGTTGCCCATATCTTTGGATGGGTGCCTTTATCAATTTGGTCGGCCTTATCTCTGCCGGTAGAAGATTAACTCGCTTCATTTTCCTTCTTTTCTTCATTGTTCTTCTTCTTTCTTTTTCATTATTTTTCTTCTTCTTCCATTCATCGCTTCACGATTCCGAGGCCATGAAATCCGAAAGTAAACCTAGGGAAACATTAAGGGTTGATTGTTGGTGATGATGTTGAAGTTGGTTTATCCGTGAATGAAGAAGAAACGATGGATTGATGAGAATCGGGTTAGGGTTTCCGTAATTTGATAGAGAATCCAATTAAAGATGAATAAGGAGAATGAATAGAAGATGGGTTTGTTCTAATTGTGCTTGATGGAAGTTAGGGGTGTTCTCAAGATTGAGTAAGAAATTGAATAATTTAGGTTCTTGAGTTAATCAATCTTTAGAAGATGAAATTGAGGTTTTAAAAGAAAGTTTAGAGATGGGTATGGATTGATTGAGAAGTTACAGATGGAATTAAGTTATAATCGACGGAGTGATGGATTAATGAATTAGGGTTTCAATGATGAGAATTGGGGATTATAGTAAGGTTTTTGAGAAATAGTGAAGAGGATGAAGATTGGAAGATCAGGTGAGGAGGTGTGCTGATTATTGCAAGACATTTGTGTTGTCTTGCTTGCATCTGAAGTTGTTAGTGAAAACTAAATAGCTGAGGTAATGTGATAAAGTAGAATACATCCTATTTACTATCTATTGTTTATGCTTTGCTATTTTTTTTCTTGTAAATTATGTATTTTATGCTTGTTTCGAGTTTTATAGCTATTATGGAGTCGCATGATTTAAAAGAAGAAGAAATCATCCAATTTGAGCAAAAGGGCAAAATTGTCATTTCAGTGGGGCGAACACTATCTGGAGCCCATCCAAGGTTAAGGGAAACTCTCTTTGGAGGAGTACTAAAGCCAGGCCCGCAGAGGATAAGGGGGTTTCCAAGTAGGATGGCCCTTATCTAATAAGAAGGTGGTCCTTTATTACTGGGGTGCAAATATCCACCCAAATACTTATACCCTAAATCATCGAGAAGATTATCTTCCCTCTTTCCTCTCTTTACATAGCTGAAATTGAGAAAAGAAACACTGCTATCATTGTGAAACCAGAGAATGACGAGAAAATCGAGAGAGTAAAAGAAAAGCACCAGATCACTGAAGCCGAGATAAAGATGGCTCGGTGACGACCGATGATTGGAAGAAAATGGGGTCCGTGAATGGAGAAGAAGAAATCGCCAGTAGTTGATGAAACAAAGATGAGCTCGAGATTGGAAATTGGTGAGTAATTTGAGAGGTAATGTTGATGGTCAGCCGCTATCGAAGCCTCAGAAATAGATTGAGAAAATGTTAAAGAAGATGAATTTAATGTTAGGTTTGCTTATGGAGCCGTGAGATGTCACGCCATGAAAGAGAAGAAAACTCGAACTCGCAATAATGGGTTTTGAGATTGTTCGGGTGAAATGCTACGTGAAATCGAACACGATGGGTTTGTGGTAGAGAAGTTGTTGCTTTGTTGATTATGGGTTCGATCCGTGAAGACGGGTTGGTGGTGGATTGATAGAAAAGGTGGAGATTGAGTTCAATGGAGAAACAAGGATCTGTCACGTCCGTTGTTCAATCACGAGAAGAAATCAAGGGAACTGGAATTTGAGTTCAACAGAAATGGGTTTGCTTGTGGTGAAGGAATTGAACAAAGAATGACGCTGGAGGTGGTTGAATGATGGGTTCTAAGTAGATTGTCAAGATAAGGAGGATATGAGGATGAGTTGCTGGTGAAGCCGCTCCTGTTAAACCGAGAAATTGAGATTGAAGCTGTGATGGGTTTGTAGCAAACCGAGATGGCACCGAATCAAATCGAGAGATGGTAAATCGAGAACAACAGATGGGTTCTCGTGTTGTTGGTAGTCACTGCTTGAGAACCGGAATGGTAGGTGTTGAAGCCGAGTTTTAAATGGGTGAAATGAGTTTCGGGGGTGGGATGCTTCACATGTGAATGATGATGGAATGGTGCTTGAATTATTAGATGTATTTGCTAGAAATGATGCAGAATGGAGCTGAGAACGGCGAAATTGGCCCGAGAATATCGAAAAATAGGAAACTCACACTTTCTCTCGCTTTGGCGTAGTCAACTCACCACGCCAGACACCTTGCCGACGAGTCCGATGATCGATCCGTCCATGTGACTCGCTGAGTAAGACGATCTCATCACTCGGGCATGTCTAACCGACTCGGCCAACTCCCCTTTTCCGACCCGACTGACTAACGCTGACCGACGGCTTGACCATTTTTGACCGTTAGTCCCAACTGCGGACTGACGGAATATTCCGTCAATATACCAAAGACGGTGAAATTTTCAGTGGTCGGCGACGACTATTCCTACCGAATTCCAGCCATTATACCAGTTTTCCGGCGACCAAAATTCCCTGCACTTTCTCGTGGACTTCTCTTATGGGTGTGAAGACTTGGACTAGGAATTGGATGGAGAATTTGGCTCAAATTTGGAGAGAGAAGATGGAAGATGAGAAAGACTTGAATTTGGAAATTGAATTGCTAAAGGAAAAGGATTCTATTCCTTGGAAGATTTGGAGAATATTGAAGCCTATAAATAGAGAAGTTTTCTACATCTTTTGACACACCTCTTTACACACAACACTTTTCTTTTCTTATTCTTTGTGTGAACTCTTTAACATGAGTAGCTAAGTTTCTTATTGATTGAGGATGAATTCCTAGTTCTTAAAATGATTTGAGTTTTGTTTTCAATTCTATCTTGAAGTTTTTCACATTATTATCGTTTGTTTTTACTAATAGGAATGTTTATACATTCATGGTTGATTGATAGATTGTTTAGGTGTCCCACTAAATTGATTTGTTAATTTGATCTAAAGCTAGTGAAAGTTAGGGATAAGTAATCGTTTCTTGACTCTTTACATAAGTAGCAAACACGAGACCTTGCGGAGGGATTCCGTGGAGCGATTGTGTGTAAAAACAACGCTAGAAAGTAGACCAAGCGAACCGAGTTTAACTACTAGTACTAAACCTAAATTCATAAATCTTAATGCATTCTGGAATTACATCTTGTAAGCGAACCTCAAGGTGGTTCTTTTTAATAGAATCTGATAACTAAGCGGACTTGTTACTCAGTGAAATAAGGGATTTTGGGGTTAGCTATGCGGACCTGCTATCCTACGGTTGGTGATAATCTGTGACTAATAACAAGTCGAAAAGAACATAACTTAAATCATTGTTTTGCAACGAAGAAGGATTCCTTGATCTTATCTCTCTTATTGATTTCAACTTTAACTTTGAATTGCTTTGTTTATTTTCTTTGCTTTATACATCCCCCTTTTCGTGACAATTTTTACAACTAGAATCTCTTGCTCCTCGTGGGAACGAACTTGACTACACTATATTACTTGTTAATTAGGTGGAAAAATATTAATTAATTTGTTGTGGTTACGACAACGCATCAAATTTTTAGGCCAAGTTTGGGAAGCGGCCAGGACGATTTTAGTTGTTTTTATTTTTCTTTTTGCTTTATTCTTGCTTTGTTAGATTCTATACCGTATCTAACTTAGTTTCTGAGAATCTTATTTCTAGTGCACTGGTTTTCCATGTATGGTGGACAAGAGCAAGCATATTACAACAATCAATACGGTTTTCAACCTCAACATTATGACAACTTCCAACCATCCTTAGGATACAATCAAAACCAATATTTTGGCTATGATCAATTTCCTACAGAACCTTATGGATATTCTCATACATATCAACAACCTTATGACGGCTATGTAAGTGGACAATCACAAGGATGGAAGGATAGTTATGCATCTAATAATTTGTTTTCTAGTAATGTGCAGACAGAGAATTTGGAATATACTCCTCTCTTCATCGTGTTTTTCCTTCACTTTTTCCAAAAGAGGAGACACAAATAGAAACTCTATCAACGATGGTAAGCGGTGAACGTCGGGAAACTTGCACAGAATTATACAAATTGGGAGCATGATGGAGACTCGGAAGAGCTTGTCGCAGAAATTAGTAGGACTATTCATATGGAACTTAAACGACGTCGGGATAAAGGTTATGAAACCGATGAAGATTCTTATTATGGTGAGTCCGAAAATGAAGATGATTGTGTTGAAAAGGACCAACTTTTTGGAGACTTTTGAAGACGCTAGTGTAGCTTACTCGAGCCTTGATCTTAATAATGATCAAGCACCTATTCAAAAGGTAGAGCTTGAAGATGATGCATTTAGTGCTTGGAAGAAATTCCTTAGGGAAAGATATGAGTCCGCGAAGTGTATGAGCGTTGCAACAATGAGGAAGTTATTCCAACTCCGGATCATAATAACGATCCTTCGCCTATTCAAAAGGAGGAGATTGAGTGTGACTTACCTATTGTTATAAACGGTGTAACACCCTCACAAGAAGATTTTACAATTTATACCGACGTTTAGAATCATTTTAGTGAATGGCCCGATTCCGATGATGAGAATGTTGAAGAGATGATACTAGAGGATGAAACCAAATTGATTGATTTTGTGGAAGACCCAATTAAACTTGCCAATGATTTTAATGATGCCAAGACTTTGGTTAAGGTAGACAATAACGACGAATGGTTGCAAGATTTGATAGAGGACCACGATATACAAGAGGTAAGTAATTCATATGAATTCTCTAAGGATGAAGAGGATTCCGTAAAACAAGAGATTGTGCAAGGTTTGTCTAACCCTTTGCATATTGATTCTTCTCCTTTACCTCTTATTGGTTTGAATGTATGTGCTTCAAAGTATTTTTGGATGATTTTGTTTCTAAATATCCACCATTGAAACACTTGATGCTAACACTATGCAAAGTTTACCAAGAGGAATACATGGAAGTTCCCAAATTCTATGTTCTTTATACACTTCCGAGTGTGGACAAGAATAAGTGTGGGGAAATTTCTATCGAGCGATAATTTCATTATTATTTTCTTGTGCTAACATTTGTATGGAGTTATTGTTTGCAAAACAGGTATTATGAGTGGACCCCAAATTTTCAGATTGTTAGTATATGGCTAATGAATTGTGCAAGAGCTAAGTCTACCGTCGACTTTAAAACAAGCGCTAATGGGAGGCAACCCATAGGTTTTGTATTTCTTATCCTTTTGTTTTTTGTTATTTCTTTTTCTTGTTCCACATCATGTTAAAATTTCCCACCTTGACTTTACTAGGATTTTCAATTACATTGAGGACAATGTAAGGTTTAAGTGTGGGGAGTGGTTAAGCATGTATTTTTAAAAAAAATAAATAAGAAACTTTAAAAAAAAAAAAAAAGTTTTACATAAAACCTCCAACTTTTAGAGATTTTAGAGTCACTAGCATACTTCTAGGTATGTTTACATAGAGATTTTGACCGACATAATTGAACTTGGAAATGTTAGAGAACTACATTCGGATTTCTTGCTTGTTAGAGTGTTAAATAATGGATTTAATCATGCCGGTGATGCGAATTTGGTGCAGGGAGAAATGCATTATTAGAGTTGCTGATCAATCATTAGTGGAGACTACCCGTATTCATATCATGAGAGGCACCGACCAGAAAATTTTCCATCTAACTAAAGAGCTTCTTTTGAGTGTGTGTCACCGTACGTTAATTCCGGGTAGAATGGTGAGCTACCCAACTTCCCACCAATAGAAGCACTACTCTTTGATCTCTTGAGTGCTAATTTTGTCAATCATAAGGGTGACGTCTATAGATGAAATCCTCCTTCTTGTAGTTCGATTTGCAGTTAGCACCATTCTCTCTCTCGACAACAACGGATCCATAGAAACACCATCATCATCAACAAGGAGCGACATCAAAATTTACAAGGAAAGTTGGAAAAGTTCAAGGTTTACAAGCAACGGAATGAGAAAAAAGAGAAAATTTCAAATACAAGTAAAGAAACATACAAAGAGCAGATTTTTACATATATGTTGAAGATTTACACTACAATGAGGTAATTTTATATCCAAGTATGAAGACTTATTTATGAAAGAAAAGAAAATCAAAAGGTGAGAATTTTTGAAGTTTATGATTTCAAGACGATATAAGTTGTGAAGAATCAAGCGGTAAAATACTTCTCCCACGGCCATGGTTTATTTTTTTTTGTTTTGTATTTTATTTGTTTTGTTTCAAAAAAAAAAAAAAAAAAAAAAAAAAAAAAAAAATTGAAAATTTCATAAAAAAAAAAAGAAAAAAAAAAAAGAAAATAAAAAGATTAAAAAAAAAAAAAAAAAAGAGAAATATTTGTTTTGTTTTTATTTATTTAATAATAAGCCGTGGGAAGGAAAATTTATAAGGAAGTTTCAAGCGACAAGGATTTAAGGAAAAAGAGTTACAAATTGTTAAGGATTTATGAAATTCGAGAGTTTATCATCAATAGTTGAAACCGAAGACGAAGACGAAGATGATGAAGATCAAGACGAGGAGCGGAAGACGTTTCTATTGGATGCCGTGAGAGTGGTGTTATCATAATTGGCGATCGGATGTGAAGGTGAGTAAGTAATCTCATCCTCGATAATAGTGGTTGATTTCCTTTCTTAGAGATCGTCAAAAATGGTTTTTCAAAATGTTAAAAGATGTGGGTTTCTAAAAAATATTTCTAAGTTGTCCTTCCCACCATTCAAGTGTTGCAGAATTTTCTTTCATTCCTACCTGCACACATGTGAGAACCATAAAAACCGTCTTTTTTGAGTGCAATTTTCATAAAATCCTTTTTGGTGAGGCAGAAGTCGAGGCGAAATGCTTATTGATCGCTTCTCAAACACGCGTTCTCTCATTAGGGTGTGGTTATTTCTCACTCAACATTTAAGAATGAGAATATGTTCTTTAGTATTTCTAACTTCTTATTACTAGCATGTAGAAACTCTATGTCCTCATAGCTCTTTGATGCTTGGGACGCTGGAACGCTTTGAAGTTGTGAGTTTTTAGTTTGATTTGCTCGAGGACTAGCAAAGTCTAAGTGTGGGGAATTTGATAGGGTGTAGAATACATCCTATTTACTATCTATTGTTTATGCTTTCTTTGCTATTTTTCTTGTAAATTATGTATTTTATGCTTGTTTTGAGTTTTATAGCTACTATGGAGTCGCACTAGACGAAAAGAAGAAAAATCATCCAATTTGAGCAAAAAGGGAAAAATTGTCATTTCAGTGGGCGAACACTATCTGGAGCCCACCAAGGTTAAGGGGCAACTCTCTTTGGAGGAGTACTAAAGCCGGAGCCCGCAGAGGATAAGGGGGTTTCAAGTAGGATGGCCCTTATCTAATAAGAAGGGTGGTCCTTATTACTGGGGTGCAACTATCCACCCAAATACTTATACCCTAAATCACGAGAAGATTATCTTCTCCTCTTTCCTCTCTTACATAGCTGAAATTGAGAAAAGCAGATTCTGCTATTGTGAAACCAGAAGAATGATCGAGAGAAATCGAGAGAGTAAAAGAAAAGCGGTGTGATCAACAAGAAGTCGAGATAAAGATGCGTCGGTGACGATCAATGATTGGAAGCAAATGGGGTCTGTGAATGGAGAAGAAGAAATCAGAAGTTGATTAAACAAAGATGAGCTCGAGATTGGAAATCGGTGAGTAATTTGAGAGGTAATGTTGATGGCCGCTTTCTATTGAAGCTCGGAGAAATAGATTGAGAAAATGTTAAAGAAGATGAATTCAATGTTAGGGTTTGCTATGGAGTCGTGAGATGACCATGAAAGAGAAGAAAATCGGAACAAGAATAATAGGTTTTGAGATTGTTCTAGTGAAATGCTACGATGAAATCGAACACGTATGGGTTTGTGGTAGAAAAGTTGTTGCCGTTGATTATGGGTTCGATCTCAGAAGATAGGTTGGTGGTGGATTGAGTTCGAATGGAGAAACAGAAGGATCGGTTCGGCTCCGTTGTTCGAATCACGGAGAAGAAATCAAGGGAACTGGAATTTGAGTTCAACATAGAAATGGGTTTGTCTTGTGGTGAAGGAATTGAACAAAGAATGACGCTGGAGGTGGTTGAATGATGGGTTCGGTTAGATTGTCAAGATAAGGAGGATATGAGGCCGAGTTGCTTTGGTGAAGCTGCTCTGTTAAACCGAAATTGAGATTGAAGCTGTGATGGGTTTGTAGCTAAATCCGAGATGGCAATGAATCAAATCGAGAGATGGTAAATCGAAACAACGAGATGGGTTCTCGTCTTTGTTGGTAGCTGCTGTTTGAGAACTGGAATGGTAGGTGTTGAAGCCGAGTTTTAAATGGGTGAAATGAGTTTCTGAAGGTGGTGATGCTTCTGTTACAGGGATGATGATGGAATGGTGCTTGAATTATTAGATGTATGTGCTAGGAATGATGCAGAATGGAGCCGAGAACTACCGAAATTGGCCCGAGAATGTCGTAAAAAGAGGAAACTCTCACAATTTCTCTCGCCTTGGCGAGTCAACTCAGTCCGCACGTACACCTTGCCGGGCGAGTCCGATGATCGATCCGTCCATGTGACTCGATTGAGTAAGACGATTCATACCCGATCAGATGTCTAACCGACTTCGGCTAACTCCCCTTCTTCGACCCGATTGACTAACGCGGACTGGACGGTTTTGACCATTTTGACCGTTAGTCCTAACGGTGGACTTACGGAATATTCCGCCGAATATACAGTGGACTGTGAAATTTTCAGGTGGCCGGGCGACGACTATTCCTACTTTCTATTCCTACCATTATACCAGCTTTTCCGGCGACCAAAATTCCGCACTTTTCAGGACTTCTCTTATGGGTGTGAAGACTTGGACTAGGAATTGGATGGAGAATTTGGCTCAAATTTGGAGAGAGAAGATGAGAAAGACTTGAATTTGGAAATTGAATTGCTAAAGGAAAAGGATTCTATTCCTTGGAAGATTTGGAGAATATTGAAGCCTATAAATAGAGAAGTTTTCTACATCTTTTGACACACCTCTTTACACACACAACACTTTTCTTTTCTTATTCTTTGTGTGAACTCTTTAACATGAGTATCTAATTTTCTTATTGATTGAGGATGAATTCTAGTTCTTAATATGATTTGAGTTTTGTTTTCAATTTTATCTTGAAGTTTTTCACATGATTATCGTTTGTTTTTACTAATAGGAATGTTTATACATTCATGGTTGATTGATAGATTGTTTAGGTGTCCAACTAAATTGGATTTGTTAATTTGATCTAAAGCTAGTGAAAGTTAGGGGATAAGTAATCGTTTCTTGACTCTTTACATAAGTAGCAAACACGAGACCTTGCGGAGGGATTCCGTGGAGCGATTGTGTGTAAAAACAACGCTAGAAAGTAGACCAAGCGGAGAGTTTAACTACTAGTACTAAAACCTAAATTCATAAATCTTAATGCATTCGAGGAATTACATCTTGTAAGCGAACCTCAAGGTGGTTCTTTTGAATAGAATCTGATAACTAAAGCGGACTTGTTACTCAGTGAAATAAGGGATTTTGGGGTTACTATGCGGACCTGCTATCCTACGGTTGGTGATAACTGTGACTAATAACAAGTCGAAAAGAACATAACTTAAATCATTGTTTTGCAAACGAAGAAAGATTCCTTGATCTTGTCTCTCTTATTGATTTCAACTTTAACTTTTAATTGCTTTGTTTATTTTCTTTTACTTTATACATCCCCCCTTTTCGTGACAATTTTTACAACTAGAATCTCTTGCTCTCGTGGGAACGAACTTGACTACACTATATTACTTGTTAATTAGGTGGAAGAATATTAATTAATTTGTTGTGGTTACGACACGCATCATAATGATTCTTCTCTCGAAACTTAAGTATTACAATTTCTAGTTGTTAAAGTTATGAGATACCATGAACTAAGATGTAAGATCGTTGAAATGAGTTTAGTTATGGTGCTGATGATGTTGATGTTACAGAGAAAGTGATTTTAGTAAGTATCGATTCTGATTCTCGTGGTCTTGAATAAATTCAGGGGTAAGTTCATTTATTTGAACTCGGTTGAGATGGATTATTGTATCTGTAGTGCTATGAATTGTTGGTGGTTGAATTTAATTATAATTAAGTCGCTTGTATGGATGTGCAATCGAGTTTTTCTAATCGACAATTATGATTTATTGAAGTTCAAGTGTGTTATAATTGGAGTTGTTATGGTTTAGATGAATGGGCGATTTCGGTAATGGGATTTGAGTAAGAAGTTACTAAATAGAGGCCTGGATTGTCTAAGGTTGTATTCTAGAGTGATGTGTTGGTATGTGAATTTAATTGTGAAGTGATATTGAAGACTTGAACTAGTTATAAGGATGGTATGGTAGTATGTATGAAGTACGACTATGGAGTTCTGAAGGTAAGAGCAATTGCAGGTGTGTGTGGAATGGACCTGAGGCTTTGAGAATGATTGGTGGTGTTTGCTGTGATTGCGGTTGTACGGCTAGTAATGTGATTGAGCTACAAAGTAGGATTGAACCGAGTGGAATTAGATTATGGAACCGAATTTGCTTTGTAAGTGTTGAGGTTCACGGATGCGGGGTCATTGGGGTTGCGGCGGCGGTTTAACCGCGTGTTTGTGGTTTTAGATGATGTGGTTTTGTATGTGAAGATGTAGGTATTGTGATCTGGTCTGGAGGTGAACTGTAATGGGTGCGAAGAGTGATTCGGGCTTGAGATGTGTACTATGTATTGATGATTGAAGGGAATAGCTATTAGCTCCAGTGGAGGCTTGCTACTTAATTCGGTGTAGGCTTTAGTTGTATTTGTATTTTGATTATGAAGTTTCAAGTTGTGAATTGTATTGATTTATATAATGTTGTTTAATTAGAATGTAATTGAATTATAGTTTAGAGTTGTGTTGCACGATGTTTGTGCATTTGTTTTGTTGGCCTCGAGGAATGGCTCGTCCGTGCAAATGCTTTGGCCTTGTGCTTTCAAATTTCGACCTGGCTGACGGACTAGCTTGTCTTTGACTCAAATATCTGACTGAGTTGAGTTAATTAACCTTGTTAGGCGAAAGGAATCGGTTTGACTTAGTGGACCTTGACTGAGTTGGTTACTTTGACCTAACCTTGGACGTTGACCATTAATGGAACCCTTTGACCGTCGGTGACCGTTAGTTGACCCAGCTGGGCCAGACCTTGTGTGATGGACTAGTTTAGTGGGTTTGGGCTTAGGACTAGTGTTCTTATTTGATGTTTTGGACCACTTGTGGTCTGAATTAGCCTTTGGTTACTTCTACAAAGTTGTAGATATTATCTAGTGGACTAGAGAAACAACCTAAATGAATTATTAAACCTTTAAATATGCAAGAGATGGATAATGAAGATGTGTAGAACCAAAAATGGGCTTAGAACCATTAGATAAATTTCTATGATTCTTGTGTGAACCGTTTTGTCTAGATTCTTAGAGGTTTTGTGTGATTAACGCTTAGTCTATTAACAACGATCGGTTAAAGGATGAACCAAAGGATCGTGGATCTCAAGGTAGGCGGGGCTTTTCATCAAAAGAGGTGGGAATGCAATTGACTCTTTTGTAATCATTATTATTGTTTTTATAAAAGTTTATGCTTAATAAACTCATGCATTGTCTGTTCGTGCATTTCATGCTTTGTTTAAATTGCATTACGATAATTCCGTTGATTCTCGCAAATCTTTCCATAATTTGGAAAGTGCTTGTCTTGTTGCTTGAATTGTTATGGGAAATAAGGATTTCCACTTTTGGTGTATAGGATATGCTCCTTCGCATTTATATCTATGCTTTTATAAGTAATCGGAGTGGAAGTGGGCTTGATATTAGTAATCGTAGTGGAAGTGGTCTTCAATATTATACATTGTTTGAAGAAGGAGTTTGTCCATACACTTGTTTGTTTATTTCAGTGACTTGTCATCATTTTAATGCCTAAACATGTAACGTTTTCCAAATCTTGCATATGATTACTTTAATGTTAATTATTCCCACTTTCGCCTTGAGACAGGATCGTAGTTGCGCAAGCCCAAAGCTTCGACGAGTTGAGTCTGTTAGTTAGTTAACTTGGCTATGTTTATTATGTTTGTATATTATATTTGTAAACCATATGACTATTGTATATGTATCATTTGAGAGGAGTTCTTGTATATATTTCTAAGCGGGGATTGTTTTGGGTTAAATTTTTATAACGACTTCTAAACCGATGGTTTAAGTAAAGGATTTAGATTCTTAGTGCCTCTTTATTTAGTTAATCTCTTGGATTAGTCAGCTACTAGCTTAGGGGCGCTACAAGTTGGTATCGAGCTCACTATTAGATCTTATATGAGAAAAGATAGAAATAACCGGTGCCGGTTAGTGAACTAGATCGGTTTAGAATCGGTTGGGGTTGTGAGATAAATCTTAATCACTAAAAGCTATCAATAATTAAAATAATTATTTGATTGATTGTTTGTTTGGTTGATTATTTAATGTAGTAAAAATTGTAGGATACACCAATAACTTTAGATAATAAGGATTAGAGAATAATATTATTGGAACTTAATAATATTTGTAAGAGTAGTTAGAATAATAGCCAATCATCAATGTATATAATCAAAATATTATAATAGTAATTATAAATGATAATAAAATTAATAATAATTTTGATAAGTAATGTTAGCATTTCTCAATTAATAACGTATTGAACTTAATGTAACTAAAATTTCAATAAGGATAACGGTAAAAATAATAATTATGGTTAAATAACTATGGAAAATTATATACGCTCATCTACGTTTTAAATTTTTATAAATTAAATTAATTACAAAGTATATTTAATCTAATAAATGATCCGATAAATCTTTAAAATGAATCAAATATACATGAAATAGTAATTATAGTGTTTGGATGTTTAGTGTAGAATTAGAATTAAAAGATATAGATTTATATATTAATAGGATACTTTACATCATGCTTCAAAAAAAAAAAAAAAAAAAAACAAGGGATACTTTACATCAATAGCAAAATCTAAAGACTATTAAGATATATTATAATTTTATGCGAGACTCAAATTTAAACCATATTAAATTACCAAAGCCGATATTTAGATATAGTATACGATTCAATACAATAAATAAAAATCTATTATATCAATCTTTATGTGGATGTAGAGTTATATTTAAAAAAGATTAAGGCTTAATGTATCAACTGGACTATCAACTAATAATACAGTTGATAATGGTATTCGAATAATTAGGCTAGTAGTAAATTTATATATCTATAGTAGATAATATTCGGAAAATTTATATTTGGTATCACAGTAAAGTTAAAAATATTAGATATTATAATTTTACGTGAAATATTTATATTGACAAAATAAATAAATAATACAATAAATAAAATAAAATAAATTTTGAAGATTAAATTGTTAAAATGACGTAAACTATTTATATATTTTTTTACGAAAGTAAATTTATAAGACTTACACCAGTTAAAATAAAAGTTTAGAGACTAATTAATCTTAATAAATTAATAATTAGTTAATCCAAAGACTGGGAATAGTGAAGGTTGTGTTTTCTCCGTTCGTAGGAAGGCATTGTTGGGACTGCCCAACCTTGACAGGAAACTGCGTTACGAGATGACCGTTCATAGAAAAATACTTGTAAATTAATTTAGAAATCTAATAGATATAAGTTCACTTAGAAAGAGTTTTAGGATTCTTCCTTGAAGTTAGAGACAAATATCTTATAAAATAGAAATTAAATCGGTGTAGTTGAACCTAGAGCTACAAATTTTAAATTTTAGTTGTAGAATGCCATTTAGGTTTGTGCTTTGTGTTATGTTGTTGCGTTTAGACAAGAGATGGGATTATTCTACAAGGTGGGGAGTTTTTAGAGACCAGAAGGATGGTTTAATTTTCGAGGAAGAAAATGTACAAGGTGGGGAGAATGTAAAGACCCTCAAGCTCGTCAACGCTATTAGACCGGTCAAGAGTCGATTTTGATATATCAAGAGACGTCTTAGCCGATAATGACTCGATTAGTTTAACACGAATGTTAATTAACATAAATTAATCTAACAACGATATAGATACGGAACTAGTATCGTTAGATAGGTCTTGAAAAGTATTGTAGAATGGACTACTCGAACGTGTCATTTGGATACCAGACAAAGAAGATATCATCGGATGAGTATGAAGGGAAGATTATTCATTTTGTAGACAAACCGCCTTGGTTGCCCATATATTTTGGATGGGTGCCTTTATCAATTTGGTCGGCCTTATCTCAAGCGAGAAGATTAACTCGTTCTCATTTTCCTTCTTTTTCTTCATTGTTCTTCTTCTTTCTTCTTTTGTCTTATTCTTCTTCTTCTTCTTCTTCTTTCATTCATCGCCTCTGGCGATTCTGAGGCCATGAAATCGAAAGTAAACCTAGGGGAAACATTAAGGGTTGATTGTTGGTGATGATGTTGAAGTTGGTTTATCTGTGAATGAAGAAGAAACGATGGATTGATGAGAATCAGAAGTTAGGGTTTCTGTAATTGATAGAGAATCCAATTAAAGATGAATAAGGAGAATGAATAGAAGATGGGTTTGTTCTTAATTGGTGTTTGATGGAAGTTGCGGGGGTGTTCTGAAGATTGAGTAAGAAATTGAATAATTTAGGGTTCTTGAGTTAACTGAATCTTAGAAGATGAAATTGAGGTTTTAAAAGAAAGTTTAGAGATGGGTATGGATTGATTGAGTGAAGTTACAGATGGAATTAAGTTATAATCGACAGAGTGATGGATTAATGAATTAGGGTTTCAATGATGAGAATTGGGGATTATAGTAAGGTTTTTGAGAAACAGTGAAGCGGATGAAGATTGGAAGATCAGGTGAGGAGGTGTGCTGATTATTGCAAGACATGTGTGTTGTCTTGCTTGCATCTGAAGTTGTTAGTAAAAAATAAATAGCTGAGGTAATGATTCTTCTCTGTAAACTTAAGTATTACAATTTATAGTTGTTGAAATTATGAGATACCATGACTGCAGCGGAACCAACAAAAGAAGTAAATGTTGGAACTGAAGAAAAAAAAAAGATGCTAAAGATTGGAACTAAAATGGATGCAGATGAAGAAGAAAGAACAATCAATCGCTTGCGAGAATTCAAAGACATCTTCGCGTGGAGCATGGATGAGATACCTGGGATAGATCCTTCTATTGCATGTCATCGTTTGGAAGTTAGCAAAAATGCAAGACCATTCAAACAGAGAATAAGAAAAATAGCAACTACATGCCATCCTCAAATAGAAGAAGAATTGAAGAAGATGCCGGATGTAGGTGATAGATGCATTTATATGTCTAATTTTTCCTCAATATTTCGTATTGTCAGTACTCGTTTTTAAATCCTTATTATGGTGTTTTGTGTGTTTGTAGGTATTTTTGGAAATAAATATTGTTGGAAAATTCGGCTCGAAAAGTTGCTTGGAGCACCTCCGGAAGACACGTGTTATTCGGACTCTCGATTTTGGATAAGGGACACCTTAATTTATAAGGGGCATTTAAGTTAGCACCTGCTAGTCGCACCCCTGGTTTGGTTAGGGGGACGCCATTCTTTACTTGATTTTTGGAGGGAAAGTGCAAGTTTGAATAGTGTTCACCTGCGAGTTTGCTGTTTCAATTTGGAGGAGCCAAGCGAGATTCAATCACTCCAATTGACTCATTCCATCATGTTACTCTCACACAGGACTGGTAAGTCCTTCAGATTCGAAAAACGTGGGTTGAATACGTGGATTTTCTACACAACAGGCAGTACTTGTGCGGATGAGAGAAACACGGGATTACAGCGTGGTTAAACGTGTGCTGATCGTGTTTGGATTGAGCTAGGTCTCTGCAGAAGCGTGTAGGAGTTAAATAAGGAAGATTCAGTAGCTGTCTATGCGTGGAAGAGCTAAAAGTGGAAGAAAATATTCTAGAGAAGATATTATTTACTGTCGAGCAATGACAGAATTTTGAGGAGTTATTGTCGTGATTTCTTGCCCCTGTCGAGTATAAAATAAGCTCTTGGAGGTTAGAGAAGGGAGACGGAGAGTTTGGGAGAGTTTAAAACACTACATGATCCAAAAAAAAAATCGAGTTGCAGAAACCGCCATTGCTCACTGCTGAAGAAGGAACGAAAAACATAAGACGCACGGTTGATGTACCGTTGTAAATGCTACAGTGAAAACGACAAACGACCGAGGGTCGTAGTTTAGGAGAGACAGTCTTATATGCTACTGCGTGACTAGCAACAGCTAGTTTCTATCGTTCTCTGATGTGATTCGGTTTGTAACAAATAAAACTGTTACAAACCCGGTTTTATAATTTCTTCTCCTTTTCATCTTTGTAAACACCCTTTGAGCAATAATAATGATTTTTTTGAGCGTGTTTCCAACATGATGAGCGGCTAATTCTCTCACAACCAAGGCAATGAGGAAGCTATTTACGCATGAATAATTGGTAACTATTTTATTTTCTCTAATTTATAATTAATAATTCACTCAATCACTTGCTTTGCAGATTATTTAATTATTTGCATAATTTTCTTCATTAGTTGTGATTCAATTAGATAGGTTATGCTTTGTATTAAGATAATCTATGCTTAGGGATACAATTAATTTTTGAGAATTTTCCACGATTATTTGTGAATTAAGAAACAAGGGATTTAAAAGATAATTAGAGTTTTGGGTTATTTACCGTTATTCATTCATGTGTAATAGTGGAATCAATGTCTTGGTTATTCCTAACATCTTGAAATCAAATTTTGAGTAAATTTTTGTTTTTTTTAAAGTTTTATAAGTCTAAAATCTTTTGCTTTCACAAGTCTCAACGAACCTTTTTACTACAACATTATTGATTCACATCAATTTTTGGCGTCGCCAACACGGACTTGTTTTTAGGCTAGAGTTTTTAGATTTTTTTAGATTTTTTTTTTTTTTTTTTTTTTTTTTAGGTTTTTATTTGTTTTGTTCTTCTTCTTTACGTTTTTGGGTTTTTGTCTTTTCCTTACAGAATTTGGAATTCGGAGCGAAAGAAAATTTTGCCAAACCTTTTGGTGAATACTTAAAGACTGGGAGTAAAAGGCAAAGCGAAAGGAGCGAAAGAAGAAGAATTTTTTTTTTTATTATAAAAAAGAGAGAAAAAAAAAAACAAAAAAAGAAAGTTTATTTTTTTTTAGATTGTATTAGGATTTCTCTATTCTTGTAATTTTCTTTTTCTTTTGCATTTTACTCTTTGGACTTGGACATTTGGACATTCTTTTTTTTTTTAAACCCTACGGAAGGATAGTATTAAATATTAAACTGTTTACAGAGAAGGACGGTGATTACGATATCACCTCGGCCCCTCGGGTTCGTACATGACATAGGAGTCGTGGCCCGAGTCGACTACAACGGTTCATCCCCCGTCTGGTAAGGGAGATAAGTTTGTCGAAACACTCGCGAATCCCCTGTCAGCGAGTTACTGTATTCCTTCGTTTGCATATATGATGAGGACTTGAATACGGATGTTTTAATTTCCTAGTAAAGGGCAAGGACTGGCCATACAAGATAAGGGTTCGGATTTCATCACTGTTCTCTTCTTTCCCGCCTTAGGAAAACAATACTTAACGCGAACCTAAACTTTAAAATTCGGAATAGAACGAGACCGATAGGGTAACGAGCTTGATAGGAAAGTCGTTCGAAAAATATTGGTTACTCTATTAAGCATACTTGAAGTTCATGATGGTTTCTATGAGTTGAATGCGTGACTCTGCGCTTGTTGTAATGCGGTGAGGCCTTGGGTATCAAAGCTTCACACGATTCCCTCGTCCCTATTCAACTTACTTAAACTCGGATTGATTCCGTGAGGGGTTTGCTCAGTTGTGACGAATTCCCTTTCGAAGGATTAGAAGCTGGTCTAGAAAACAATCTAAGTGGAGCCATCATGCTTTTTGTTTGCTAGAAATCTTTAGGTTTTTGTGGTGGAGTCACTTTGTTTCGTTTGCATAGAACTTCCCTTCCTTTTAGGATTTTTTTCTTTTTATTTTGTTTTTTCCGTGTATGCCCGAGGTTATTAGAGAGCGGTCTTGGAAAACAAACACTCTAGGTCGTTTGATTAGTGACAAACCTAGTAGTTCTTCTTGTGAAGGCGGGGACATCGAAGACTCTTATTTTGAGAGCCCCGTTTTTGGAAACTTCAGTTTGAGAATCTTTCTCTTCGTGAGGAAAGTACCCCTAGTACTTCAATTGTGCCAGTGATGGCAACTTTGAAAGATTACATGTTCCCAACTAGGACCAACCGAGCTTCGTGCATTAAATTGCCCGGCCAATACGGCTAATTTGAGATAAATCCTAGTATTCTTCGATGATCCCTATATTCTTAGGAAAAGATGATGAGAACCCTTATTTTCATATTAGGGACTTTGAGGAAATTTGTGGGACAAAGTTAGAATAAAAGACCTTACAATGAAGTTTTGAAACTTAAGATGTTCCCCTTTTCCTTGAAGGATAAAGCCAAGACTGGCTAAACAACCTACCATCTGAATCCATTGAAACATGGCAAGAACTTATTGTTGCTTTCTATATGAAATTCTACCCTAAGCATAAAACTGCAGCTATTAGGCAGAAAATTAGTGCTAGTGTGCAACAAGAGGGAGAATCTCTTTATAGGTTTTTAGAGAGATTCAATGATCTCCTATCCCAGTGTCCTCACCATGGATTTGATAAGATGAAACTCGTAGAGATTATTATGATGGTTTAGACTATTCGACCAAAGCCATGGTCGAGTCTATATGCGCTGGTGAGTTCACTAATAAAAGTGCCGAGGATGCCTTTACCTTCTTAGGAGTTGTTGCTGAGAAATCCCAACAGTGGGAGTCTTGTGTTGAACCCCCTAAAAGACTCTTGGTTAATAGAAGTAGCACCAATATGGTAGATACAAGCTTCGGGTCAGATGCTAAGTTTGCTTCTTTTTTCCGGTAAGGTTAGAAGCTTTGGAAATGGGTCGTCTAAAAATAGGTCCCTTCGTGAACCTAATAGAACCTCTCAAGTATCTAGTTGTGGAATAGAGCCCGATAACTCATTTTGGGAAGGTCAGGTTAGTGAAGAGCAAGCTCATCTTTGTCTATAACAATGCTAGGTTTGAGAACCGTCAGAAATTTGACCCATACTCAGATACCTACAACCCTGGTTGGAGAAACCATCCTAATTTCTATTGGTCTAAGGGCCGAATCAAGTTAAGTCTGGTAAATCTCAGCCTCCCCTAGGTTTTGGTTATAATAAGAATTCTTCAGTCAAACCCGGTTCCGAACCCTTCCGAGAATAGAATGACTAGCTTATAGGAATCTCTTAGTATACTAAAAAAGCCGGGATATGTTAACACAGAGCTGTAATGTTAGTAAAGAGCCAGGGTAATTTTCAAGAGGAAACCAAGCGGAGAATTTTAAGAATAATTCCCAGTCTCTTTCTAAATTAGAACTTCAAGTCGGCCAAATATCTAAGTTCCTTAGTGAGAGAGAAGATGGAAGGTTCCCTAGTCATACTGATCCTAACCCTAAAGGAGAGAAATCATACAATCATGTGAATTCTATTACAACCCTTAGGAGTGGAAAGAAAGTTGACAATAAGGTCGCCATGCCTGAAAGTGAACATGCTATAGTTCACCCTTCGAGCTTTCTGAAATGAGGAGACGATAGAGTCTCTAATAAGAACAATGAGGGTCTGTTGAGCCCGGCTTTGTTCCCGCAGCCCCCTTCCCCAGCTGCTAGTTCCAACTAAGAGGGGAGTCAACTTTAATGATATACTGGAGGTTTTAAGCGAGGTTACTATCAACCTCCCATTGTTGGATGCGATTAAGCGATTCCCGCTTATGCCAAGTTTTTTAAGGACTTGTGTACACGAAAGCGTAAGCTTAGTGTTCAAAAGAAAGCCTTCCTAGCTAGTCACGTGAATTCTATTATTCAGAATACCACTACTCCTAAGTATAAAGACCCAGGGTCCCCTACTATTTCTTGCACAATAGGTAAATACCGTGTTGAGAAAGCTTTGCTTGACTTAGGAGACAAGTGTGAACTTACTCCCATACAATGTGTACCTTAAGATAGGACTTGGTGAGATGAAACCTACCCAGATGACTCTTCAGTTAGCTGATAGGTCCGTTAAAATTCCTCGGGGTGTGATCGAGGATGTTCTCATAGAGGTCGACAAGTTTATTTATCTGGTGGATTTTGTTATCCTAGATACCCAACCTGTCACGACCCAGAGAACCGAGATACCGATAATTTTAGGTCTCCCGTTTTTAGCTACATCCAATGCGATCATTAATCTGTCGAACTGGTATTATGAATTTGTCTTTTGTTAATATGACTATTGAGCTGAACGTATTTCATATTAGTAAGCTACCCTCTGAACTAGATGACTCGAGCATAGAAGAGGTGAACATGATAGGAACATTAGTCGAGGAGTCATTACCAAACACTTTGTCAGAAGATCCATTAGAGAAATGCCTAGCTCACTTTGGGATTGATTTTGATGATGATAATGTGATTAATTAGGTGAATGCTTTGTTAGATTCAACCCCTTTGTTAGAAACCGGTAGTGGTTGGAAACCTAAGTTCGAACCTATACCCGTTTCTAAGTCTACCCTAGTTCCTTCGTTAGAAAAGCCTCCTAAGTTGGACCTAAAACCATTGCGGATACCCAAGTATGTGTTTTTAGGCCGTCTGAGACTTTACCTGTGATTGTTGCTTCCGACTTGGATAGTGATCGAAAAGTAGGCTAATGACCGTCCTTCAAAACAACAAGGAAGCTTTAGGGTGGACCATAAAGACATTAAGGGTATAAGTCCCACTGTTTGTATGCATCGTATCTATTTAGAGGAAGATACCAAACCTTCTAGGGAGATGCAACGAAGACTAAACCCTAATATGAAAGAAGTAGTTCGAACCGAGGTTCTTAAGTCAGTTAGATGCGAGGCATTATCTACCCCATTTCGCATAAAGTGGGTCGGCCCGTTCAGGTTGTTCCCAAGAAATCTGGTATTACTTAGTCCGAATGATAACAATGAGTTAATCCCTACCCGAGTGACCACGGGTTGGCGTACTATAGGAAATTGAACAAGGTCACTAGGAAGGACCACTTTCCCCTTCCCTTAATCGACGGATGCTTGAGAGATTATCACGGACATAGTCATTCTTGCTTTTTAGATGGCTACTCTCCATTTATAATCGAGATCGTTATTGCCCGGAAGACTAGGAGAAAACCACTTTTACCTGTCCCTTTGGTACCTTTGCGTATAGACGCATGCCTTTCGGGCTATGTAACGCCCTGTAACTTTTCAGCGTTGCATGATGAGCATATTTTCGAGATATGGTAGAACGGTTCTTGGAGGTCTTTATGGATGATTTTTCAGTATTTGGTTCGTCTTTCGATGAGTGCTTGCATCATTTGGCACTAGTGTTGACTAGATGTAAGGAAAAGAATCTAGTGCTTAATTGGGAGAAATATCATTTCATGGTTCAATCAGGAATTGTTTTAGGGCATATCGTATCTTCTAATGGTATAGAGGTAGATAAAGCCAAAGTTGACCTTATTAAGACTTTTTACAGGTTCCAAAAACCGTAAAAGATATTAGGTCATTCTTAAGGCATGCAGGTTTTTATCGTCGATTCATTAAGGATTTTAACTTGATTTCTAGACCTCTTTGCAATTTGCTTGCAAAAGATGTTAAGTTTGTCTTTGATGATGCTTGTTTAGAGGCTTTTGAGAAGCTTAAGACTTTACTCACTACCGCCCCCATAGTCCAGGACACCTAACTGGAACCTACCCTTTGAGATCATGTGTGATGCTTGATTATGCTATAGGTGTTGTGCTAGGTCAGCGAGAAAACAAATTACTTCATGTGATTACTATGCTAGCAAAACTACGAATGATGCCCATTTAAACTATACCACTACAGAGAAGGAACTGTTGGCCATTGTGTTTGCATTAGACAAGTTTAGACCCTATCTCTTAGGTTCTAAGATCGTAATCTATACCGATCATGCCGCTTTGAAATACCTTTTGTCTAAGAAGGATACCAAACCTAGATTGATTAGATGGTACCTTTTATTACAAGAATTTTGTTCGGACATTAGAGACAAAAAGGGTGAAGAAAATGTAGTAGCAGACCACTTGTCTAGGCTAATTGTTAGTTCCCCTAATGATTCTATTAGGGATAGTTTTCCTGATGAACAACTATTCTTTGTTACCCGATTACCTTGGTATGCGAAGATAGTGAACTATCTTGTTACTGGTCGAATTCCTAACATTGGGGTAAACAAGATCGTTCTAGGTTTTTATCCGAGGTTAAGCACTTGTTTTGGGATGATCCTTATTTGTTTAAGTATTGTCCGGACAGTTATTAGAAGATGTATACCTGAGAGTGACCAGTCCAGTATTATTTCCTTTTGTCATGATCATGCTTGTGGGGTCACTTTAGTGCTAAGAAGATACGCTGCTAAGATATTGCAAAGTGTGGATTCTCTTGGCCTTCGTTGTTTAAAGACTCCCAAGCGATTCTTGTGTTACTTGTGAACGTTGCTGAGAAATTAGAACCATTTCCGTAGGAACATGATGCCCTTGAACCTTATTTTAATCGTTGAGGTCTTTGATGTGTGGGGTATTGACTTTATGGGTCCGTTTCCTAATTCTTTTGGTAACTTATACATCCTTGTTTCGTAGACTATGTCTCTAAGTGGATTGAGGCGGTTGCGTGTAAGACCAATGACCATAGGATTGTGATTGAGTTCTTGAAAATAATATACTTACACGTTTTGGTACACCGCGAGCTATAATTAGTGATGGAGGGTCGCACTTTTGCAATGAACCTTTTAAGATTTTGATGAAGAAATATGGTATTACACATAGGGTAGCCACTCCGTATCATCCACAGACTAGTGGTCGAGGTAGAGGTTTCCAATAGGAGATAAAACATATTTTAGAGAAAACAGTTAATCCTAATCGGAAAGACTAGTCGTCTAGGCTCACTTGATGCCTTATGGTCTCACCATCTTGTGTTTAAGACCCCCATTGGAATGTCGCCTTATCGGCTTGTGTATGGCAAGGCATGTCATTTACTGTTGAGTTAGAACATAGAGCTTATTGGGCTGTTAAGCAGCTAAATTTTTCACTTGACAAGGCAGGAGCCCATAGGAAACTCCAGCTCAATGAGTTGGACGATATTCGCATAGATGCTTACGATAGTGCGAAGGAGTATAAGAACAAAATGAAACTTGTGCATGATAAAAATATTTTACGGAAGTCATTTTCTCCAGGTCAAAAAGTTCTTCTGTATGATACCCGCTTGCATCTTTTCCCTGGCAAGTTACGTTCTCGATGGACGGGTCCTTTTATTGTTCGCACTGTCTTTCCTCATGGAGCTGTTGAAATTGAGACACCGGATGGTAGTAGTTCTTCAAAGGTTAACGGTCAGATATTGAAACCCTTTTTAGAGCCATTTCCTACAGGTGATGTTGAAGCGGTCCCTCTGGAGGACCCTGTTTACCCTTGATTGACTATCGAGGCGGTTGTATGTTGTATATTGGTTTTGATTTTCTCTCTCTTCACCCAGTACTATCTTTCCAACTTCTCCTCGTGTTATTTTACTTTTGGTTCTGCTCTTTCATTAGAAACATTGAGGACAATGTTAGATTTAAGTTTGGGGGTAGGGAAGAACTTTTTAGTAGCACTGTTGAAACTTCTAGCGTCACATGGTATCCATTAGCTAAGTTTACATACCGTTTCTCACCGAAAAGATAGAAATTGGAATGCTAGGGATAACAACCTCTTTGAGACATTAGAGAAAAGACATTGATATCCTTGAAATTCAGGAGAGAACTTGTTCCTTTTAGAGGGTAACCGTGATGGACCTAACCATCCATGATGGAAAGGCAAGTAGGTTAGGAAATGCCAGAAAGGCAAAGCAACCTCATAATGTGTAGTCTTAGTTACTGGATTACGACTCTCTCTCGGTAGAAACTTATCATCATCAACAAGTGGAGCGACATCAAAATCTATGAAGAAAGTTGAAGACGTTTAAGGTTTAGAAGCAACAATAGAAAAGAAAATTCAAAAAATCAAAGTTGAAGACTTAGTTACAAGAAGTTATAAGAGCAAATTATATAATTTGTTGGAATTCCCGATACCAAGACATCGCGAGTTGCGAAGATCCAAGTTTTTTAAGTCCTTCTCTCATGGCCATGTAAATTTTTGTCTTGTAATTTTTCTATCAAAAAAAAAAAAAAAAATCATCATTACGTTCTTTTGTTCTATAATTAGTTTTTGTTCAATAAGGCCATAGGGAAGTAGAAATCTTTATGTCAAGCAAGAAATCAAAGAGAGGAGTTAATTGTCAAGGTTCTATGAGGTTCGATAGTTTATCATCAACAGTTGAAGACCGAAGAAGACGTTGTTTCTGTTGAGCACTATGAGAGAGTCGAAGAAAGATACATTTGGTTGCTTTGTTAGTCCGCTTTCAATCGGCACAAGATATTTCTAGCACCGGTTTAACTCATCACACGTAATTAGTCCATTTGTTTATTTGATATCCCTCTTATCTTTTTCTCTCTCCTAATCTTATCCAGTTGTAAATCGCGGACGCATCAAACAATTTTTATCTAACTCGTGTAGCAGAGATATCTCTTTATCTAGCACTTGCTTGCGGATGTGTCTCCTTTTTCTTCATCGGCTTTAGAGCTGACACCATTAATTTCTCTGGCATTCTAGTCACTTGGATATATGTTGAGAATATGTATGTCCTCATAGCTCTTTGGATACTGGTGACCAATTAGAAGTCAAGGTTTTGTGGGTACACCTCTGGTAAACCCTCCGGAGACGACACTCCGCCGCTAGGGCCACCTAGCGGTTTAACGGCTTGCTGCACGTACTTAGTGTAGTCATTTTATTATTAGTTTTGCTCGAGGACTAGCAAATAATAAGTTTGGGGGTATTTGATAGACACATTTATGTGTCTAATTTATCCTCAATGTTTCGTATTGTCGCACTCGTTTTCGTCCTTATTATGGTGTTTTGTGTGTTTGTAGGTATTTTTGGAAATAAATATTGTTGGAAAATTCTACTCGAAAAGTTGCTCTGGAGCACCTCCTAAGACACGTGTTATTCGGACTCTCGCTTTTGGATAAGGGGCACCTTAATTTATAAGGGGCATTTCGGTTAGCACTTGCTAGTCGCACCCCTGGTTTGGTTAGGGGACGCCCTTCTTTTACTTGACTTTTGGCGGGAAAGTGCAAGTTTGAATAGTGTTCACCTGCGGAGTTTGATGTTTCGAATTTGGAGGAGTCAGGCGAGATTCAATCACTCCAATTGACTCATTCCACTACATTACTTTCCAGACTGGCAAGTCCTTCGATTCAAAACGTGGGTTGAATACGTGGATTTTCTACGCAACAGGCAGTACTTGTGCGGATGAGAGAAACACGAGATTACGCGTGGTTAAACGTGTCTTGATCATATTTGGATTGAGCTAGGTCTGCCGAGGAAGCGTAGGAGTTAAATAAGGAATATTCAAGAGTTGTATACGCGTGGAAGAGCTAAAAGTGGAAGAAAATATTTTAGAGAAGATATTATTTAATGTCGAGCAATGGCAGAATTTTGAGGAGTTATTGTCGTGATTTCTTGCCCCTTTCGAGTATAAAAGAAGCTTTTGGAGGTTAGAGAAGGGAGACGGAGAGTTTGGGAGAGTTTGAACACTACAGAGCCAAAAAAAAATCGAGTTGCAGGAAACTGCCATTGCTGCTGCTGAAGAAGGAACGAAGAACATAAGACGCACGGTGTACCGTCGTAAATGCTACAGTGACAACGACAAACGACTGAGGGTCGTAGTTTAGGAGACATTCTTATATGCTACAGTGACTACAACAGTTAGTTTCTATCGTTCTCATGATTCGGTTTGTAACAAATAAAACTGTTACAAACCCTATTTTTATAATTTCTTCTCCTTTTTCATCTTTGTAAACACCCTTTGAGCAATAATAATGATTTTTGAGTGTGTTTCAACATGATGAGCGGCTAATTCTCTCACAACCAAGGCAATGAGGAAGCTATTTACGCATGAATAATTGGTAACTATTTTATTTTCTCTAATTTATAATTAATAATTCACTCAATCACTGCTTTTGCAGAGTATTTAATTATTTGCATAATTTTCTTCATTAGTTGTGATTCAATTAGATAGGTTGTTTGATAGACACATTTTTGTGTCTAATTTGTCCTCAGTGTCTCTATTGTTGGTCTCGATTTTTGTACTAATTTTGGTGTTTTTATGTTTGTTTAGGTGTTATTGGAGAATTACACTTATGCGGAAAAAGTTGCTCGAAAAGTGCTATTTGGACCCCAGGAGAAAAGTACTAAAGGCACCCTCAATTTGGATAAGGGCACCCCAGGCACCCCAGCTGATAAAGGCGCCCCTGTTTTGGATCGGGGCACTTCATCTTCTTCATTTCAAATTTTGGTTTTGGCGGGAAAATATTCACATCACAGGCAGATTTTTGTTCGGATTTTTGGAGGAGTTTTAGAGCGATTCAATGGCTGAAACTTCTTGGGATGGTCTGTTTTGGCTTAACAGACTTGGTGTATGTATTTGGTTCGACTAAATTTGGCTGCATAATCCAAACGAAGAAAACAGAAGTGTGTGTGGTCGGGAGGTGATTTTCACGAGCTGTAAAGGTTAAGACATGTATGTCTGTGTTGGGAGTGTGTTTAAAGGTATCATAAGCGTGTAGGAACTAAAAATAGGGAAGTTGGCAGCTTACAATCGCGTGGCCAAGATAAACTTGGTAAGAATAAAGAAAAAATATTCCCGAGAATAATCCCTTGATGGGAAGATTTCAAGCATTGATTACGGTTCTGTTGGGTATAAATATGCTGCTGGGGTCGATCAGAGAAGGTATGGAGAGATTGGGAGCAGTTTAGCACAACACAGAGTCGAGAAAATTCAGTTCCAGGGAACTACCATTTCTGCTGCTGCAGAACTGAAGAACACGAAGAACAGACGGCCAAAGACCGTCGTTCTTCAACAGTGCGAACGACTCGCATCTGTGGGTCGTAATACGGAAGGCAGACTTAAAATTTCCGCAACAGCAACACTTTACATGTATCGTTCTCTGTAACAGTCCGTTTGTAACAATTAAAACTGTTACAAATCAGGCTTTTCATCTCTTCTCCCTTGTTCATCATTTGTAAACCATTTTTGAGCATTAATAATGATTTTTGAGCAAGTTTACACCATGATGAGCTAGAACCCATCACTGGGGCGACGGAGGAAGCAACTTTTCACGATTGTGGTAAATGAATTAATTCTTTATTTGACTTTTTGCATAGATTTAATTGTTTTATGATTTCTATTAATTATCTGTTATTTTGTCTGATGTCGCATGCTTAGTTTAAATTACTTTTGATGCGTCATGCTTACGACTTACAGATAATGTTTTATGAAATCTATTTTTGGCAGAAAATTAGAGTCACAACTTCTTTTGTTTGATCTATATTGTCTAGAGTTATTGACTGAACCACAAGAATATGAAAAGTAGTGAAATCCTGCGTCCTAGTGACTCTTCATCCTGTGACAATTTTTGTATATATTTTTCTTTTATTAATTCTTAAAATCAATCTCGTCAAGTCCGAGTGAACGACAACCTTACTACCACTTTCTCCAACATCATTGAAAAATAAACATCAATTTTTGGCGCCGCCGACGCGGACTTGTGTATAGATTTGTTTTTAGGTTTTATTATTTTATTTTTTTTATTATTATTTGTTCCTTTTTACGCGTTTTGGTTTTTTCTATTTGCTTTACGAGACTTGGTGCGAAGCTTATATAAAAGAGAAAGTGTTGAAAAAATAAAGTGAAGCCAAAGAAAGAAACAAGAGAGAAAAATCCAAAGGAGTGAAGAGGAAAATTTTGTATATAGTGTAATTAATTTTTTTTTTATTTATTTTTAGAAACTGTAATTAGGTAATTATCTTTGTAATTTTTATTTTTATTTTTTGGACTTCTTAATTTTGGACTTTAGTTTTGGACTGTTGGACATTTTTTTTTAAAACCCTAAGGAAGGGTTATTTAAATATAAACTGCACAGGGAAGGACGACGATTACGATATCGTCTCGGCCCCTCGGGTTCGTACATGACATAGGAGTCGTGGCCCGAGTCGACTTCAACGGTTCATCCCCCGTCTGGAACGGGAGGTAAGAATTCTAAACACCCGCGAATCCCCTGCCAGTGGGTTTACTGGATGATTTTGTATGCATATATGTTGAGGTATTGAAAACGGCTGCTTTAAATTCCTAGTAAAGGGCAAGGACTGGCCATACAAGATAAGGGTTCGGATTTCATCACCGTTCTCTTCTTGCCCGCCTTAGGAAAACAAAACCAAACGCGAACCTAAGCTTAAAATTTGGAATAGAACGAGACCGATAGGGTAACGAGCTTAATAGGAAAGTCATTCGAAAGATATTGGTTACTCTTAAAGCATACTTCGAAGTTCATGATGGTTTCTGTGAGTTGAATGCGTGACTGCGCCGCCTTGTAATGCGGTGAGGCCTTGGGTATCAAAGCTCCACGCAGCTTCCCTCGCCTCTATTCAGCTTACTTAAACTCGGATTGATTCCAGAGGGGTTTGCTTAAATTGTAACGAATTCCCTTTCGAGGATTAGAAGTCTGGTCTAGAAATAATCTAAGTGGAGCCATCATGCTTTTTGTTTGCTAGAAATCAGTAGGTTTGTTTTGGTCGAGTCAGCCTTGTTTGTGTTTGTGTAGAATTCCCTTGCAGTTAGGATGTCAAACTGGTATTATAATAGCCATCACGATGAATATGAATATCCAACTGAACATTATGGACATCACTCTTTTTATGACCATAGTGTGAATAGTGGTTGGGAACGCCAACCTTTGGAAGGTTATGGGTCATACCATGGTGAGCCCAATTACTATCCGCATGTGCATCGGTCATTCGAGCAAGAAGATTATAGTAATAGTTCTTCGTCTCTAGAGGATACAATCAAACTTTTGAAAAGTAGTCCTTATTATGATCCTTCTGTTCCTCTTCCTTCTCTAGAAGAGTCCCTCAGGGGTTTAGCTGAGTCGACACAAAAGTTAGCTGAATCAACTTGTAAGTTAGCTGAGGTAAATAACGTAGTTATGGACGAAAGGACTGCAACAACGACTGAATCTTTAGAAGATATCCTCAATAGATTAACTCAAAACTTAGATCCAACACTAAGGGAACTTTCTTTGGAGGAGACCCTTGAGAGGATAGCTGAGTCGACACGTAGACTTGAGTTAGACACGAATGAAAGTATTGCTCGAAATAACTTGAATTTCCAATATAGTGTATCCAATAATACCTTTGAGAATGAAGATAATTATTCACATAATCAAGATGATGAGGTTAGAATTGGTAACACTACTTGTTTAGATGAGGTTCAACCATTTTCATGTTTTTATAATAATGATTATGATGAGGATAGTGTTGATGAAGAATTCGAAATAAATAGGCATAGTGATAAGGAATTTATTACTCCGATTGAACTTTATAATGATAGTACTATTTATGGTTCAAATCCCAATAATTTTAATAATTATTCACCTATTCGAAAGGACGAGGATTTGACTAGAGATGCCACCGTTTTAGACGATGTAGTTCATGATCCTTTAGCCTACAATATGTTGGATAATCCATTATTTGATGTGCCTATAAGTGAATCAGAGGAAGTAACTATTGATTAACACCTTAGTTAACGAGCCTTTAATAGAAACTTTCGCTGATAATCCTTTATATGATTGTGATGATGGTTTAGAGGAAAGAGTTTACCCTGAGAATACTGTTTTAGAGTCTAGTGATTTAGAAACACTAGTCTTAGAAGACGATAAACTCGTAGAGATGAGTAAGGATGCATTACCTAATAATAACTTAGAAGAATCAATTGACCAATTTCCGGGATTCGATGTTCTAAAATTAGGAAATTGTGACTAGTCTATCTAGAGACACTGAAAACTCTAAGTTTGGGGGTGATTATCACTCTCTTAGTGCCTTACCTTTAACTCTCCGAAAGTCCTCTCACTTAGGACTGGACATCCGTGCCTCAACCATGTTACAAGATTATCTTCATACACTTTTTCCTGAACCTAGTTGTGTCCATAAAGAAGTTCAGTTGTTAAGAACCCATCCTCTGGTTGATGTGGTTAACCTGTGGCTATGATACCACGATTGACTTTGTTTTCCCACCAAAAACCTTCCTTCCAATTGTGGGTACGTATAAGTTTCAGATGTGTCCATTATTAAGTTTTGAGACTAAACCTAATTACTTTAGGATATTAGGGTCGACACATTTGCTTAAGGAAGACCACCAATCTTATTGTGGTCAGCTGTGTAAGTCAAAACTGATTGACTTAGAGGATCCTCAATTATTCAGGTTATTATTATGTGCTTCTAAGTTTTTATTTGAGTATTTCCATACTCTAGAACCTGAACATTCGGATCTAACTCATGAGGAAACGCAACCCATGAAAATATGTTATCTAGACCCTTTTATAAAGCCTGAACCCGAACCACAACTAGATGTAGTGGTCTTAAAAATAGATAAGGGTGTGTTGGATATCTTCCTGGTCTGTTGCAGTCTCCTCTTCTTGTGGTTAGTACTTTTTGATCTAGATGACCCGCATTTATTCCGGCTGCTGCTTTATGATTATTCGAGGTGACTAATCTCTTCCAATGTCTGGCTGAAGACTTTAAACTTAGCACTTCTTGGGAGGTAACCCATGCTCATGCAACACGGTAATATCTTTCCTTACTCTTCTCTTCAAATGGTAAAAGTTTCTCATTGTTCATACTTTTAATTTCATCTTTAGAACATTGAGGACAATGTTAGATTTAAGTTTGGGGGTATGGGAGAAACTTTTTAGTTGCAATAAATAAACTCCAGAGCCTAGAAATTTATGTTTATTAAGGTCGGCACTAACCAATCTAAGTGGATGGAAACATCTTGGTTGTAGGAGTTGAGGAACCAATCTGATTAGATGGAAACATCTAAAGAGTCTATTCATAAAAGCACAGAGCTCAGGTGTTAGAAATAACATGATAGTTTCACCATATCTCGTTGAGTCCTTTTCACTTCTGTTTTTATTTTGTTTGTTTTTAAACTATGTTTCTCTAAGTGATTAGGTGGGGCCCACGAATCAAGTTGTTACCAATGCTAGAGTGAAATAGAGTGATTGAGATACAAAAAAAAAAAAAAAAAAAAAAAAAAAAAAAAAAAAGTTGAAAAAAAAAAAAAGTTGAAAAAAAAAAAAGAAAGTGAGACCAGACCATCTGACCAACCGGAATAAATTCAATAAAGTCGACCACTGGAACCCTTGTATATGCCAGTTGTGTTGACCTAGAGTTAGGATTATCGACCACTGGTTCCCTTGTATATGCCAGTGTGTTGATATTAGTCAGACCGATATCTCAGTCCATTAGGATAGGTTCATTTTGGCGGAGGCCTTCAGACAGATATGGGAAACACTATTCACTTAATAAACATCAAAACCATCTATGTTTTTTCTCTATATCCATCTTCTTGATCTATCCATGTGATTAGTTTTGACTCCGTTATATTGATGTCCATAGTAAAACTATCTGAGTAGAGCTCTGTGACTTATATATGAATTTTAGTATGCTTGAGTGCAAACTCGTGTACAGCAATTGGAATTTCGCATCGGGGTACTTCCTCCTGTAGTCAATAAGTATGCCAACCAAGGAGATTCTTTAGTGCTTTCCAAGGTTCCGCGTAGATAGCTAGGGTCTGGAGTAAAGGTTTTGTGGGTACACCTCAGTAAACCCTCCCCGGAGACAACACTCCACCACTAGGGCCACCTAGGGGTTCAAATGAATTTTATTTTCGAGAATAAATTTGCTCGGGACTAGCAAATAATAAGTTTGGGGGTGTTTGATAGACACATTTTGTGTCTAATTTGTCCTCAGTGTCTCTATTGTTGGTCTCGATTTTTGTACTAATTTTGGTGTTTTTATGTTTGTTTAGGTGTTATTGGAGAATTACACTTATGCGGAAAAAGTTGCTCGAAAAGTGCTATTTGGACCCCAGGAGAAAAGTACTAAAGGCACCCTCAATTTGGATAAGGGCACCCCAGGCACCCACTGATAAAGGCGCCTTTTGGATCGGGGCACTTCATCTTCTTCATTTCAAATTTTGGTTTTGGCGGAAAATATTCACATCACAGGCAGATTTTTGTTCGGATTTTGGAGGAGTTTTAGAGCGATTCAATGGTCAAACTTCTTGGGATGGTCTGTTTGGCTTAACAGACTTGGTGTATGTATTTGGTTGACTAAATTTGGCTGCATAATCCAAACGAAGATAACAGTGTGTGTGTGGTCGGGAGGTGATTTTCACGAGTCAGAAAGGTTAAGACATGTATGTCCAAAGTGTTGGGAGTGTGTTTAAAGGTATCATAAGCGTGTAGGAACTAAAAATAGGGAAGTTGGCACTTACAATCGCGTGACCAAGATAAACTTGGTAAGAATAAAGAAAAAATATTCGAGAATAATCCCTTTATGGGAAGATTTCAAGCATTGATTACGGTTGTTGGGTATAAATATGTTCTGGGGGTCGATCGGAGAAGGGATGGAGAGATTGGGAGCAGTTTAGCACAACACAGAGTCGAGAAAATTCAGGCCGTGGAACTACCATTTCTTCTTTAGAATCAAGAACACGAAGAACAGACGGCCAAAGACCGTCGTTCTTCAACAGCCGCTAACGACTCGCATCTCAGGGTCGTAATACTGGAAGGTAGACTTAAAATTTCCGCAACAGAACACTTTACATGTATCGTTCTTCAGAATACTCCGTTTGTAACAATTATAATCGTTACAAATCGTGGCTTTTCATCTCTTCTCCCTTGTTCATCATTTGTAAACCATTTTTGAGCATTAATAATGATTTTTGAGCAAGTTTACACCATGATGAGCTAGAACCCATCACTGGGGCGACGGAGGAAGCAACTTTTCACGATTGTGGTAAATGAATTAATTCTTTATTTGACTTTTGCATAGATTTAATTGTTTTATGATTTCTATTAATTATCTGTTATTTTGTCTGATGTCGCATGCTTAGTTTAAATTACTTTTGATGCGTCATGCTTACGACTTACAGATAATGTTTTATGAAATCTATTTTTGCAGAAAATTAGAGTCACAACTTCTTTTGTTTGATCTATATTGTCTAGAGTTATTGACTGAACCACAAGAATATGAAAAGTAGTGAAATCCTGCGTCCTAGTGACTCTTCATCCTGTGACAATTTTTGTATATATTTTTCTTTTATTAATTCTTAAAATCAATCTCAAAGTCCGAGTGAACGACAACCTTACTACCACTTTCTACAACATCATTGAAAAATAAACATCTTATCTTACCTCAACAAAGCCCCTGCTTTTGTTGATGGTGGTTTTTAAACAAGGGGTAAAATTCCTAAAACCCATGACCTAGTGTTACCCGCAACACATTAACTAAGAGCATTTAACTCAAGTGTAAATAATTAATAGGGTATTTTTTCAAAATACCCATTAGGGTTTTCAACACAGAACCCTAATTCCAAAACCAAGCCATCTTTAGCGCAAAGAACAATGCCAAATCAGCCGCACTTTGCATGGCAACAATGCCAAACCAATCTGCCGCTTTTTGGCACTCCAAACCAAGACACCATGGCAACAATGCCAAACCAAGCCGCATCCTGCACACCATCACAATGCAAATCAATGCCAAACCACCATGGCACCAAAACCAAGCACCATGGCAACAACAATGCCAAAACCAAGCCGCATCCTGCGCATGGCCATAATGCCAAATCAATGCCAAACAACAATGCCAAATCAACCGCATCTTTGCAGGTACCATGGCAGCAATGCCAAACCAAGCCGCATCCTCGCGCACCATGGCAAAGAAACGCAAGCCGCGCCAAAACCAAATCCGCACCCCTCAACAATGCACCAACCGCCGCATACCATGGCAACAATCACCATGGCAACAATGCCAAACCAAGCAAGCACCCTGCGCACCATGGCAACAATGCCAAACCAAGCCGCACTCTTTGCGCACCATGGCAACAATGCCAAACCAAGCCAAATCAAGCATATCTTTTCATGCGCACCACCATCTGTCGGCAATGCTAAAACCAAGCCGCATACACACCATGGAAACAATGCCATCTTTTCCAAGCCGCTATGCCTATGGCCCACGCCAAAACCATAGCTATGCCATTGGCACATGCCAAATATAGTTTGCAAGACTTGCAACTAGGTCAACATGGCCGCACGTGCCATTGGCACATGCCAACACGTGTCGCAAACCATATTTCCAAGCCGCATTTATGCCATTGGCCCATGCCAAATATAGCGCCCTAGGCTTGCAAGACTTGCAACTAGGTCAACATGGCCGCACGTGCCATTGGCACATGCCAACACGTGTCGCAAGCCATATTTCCAAGCCGCTATGCCTTTGGCCCACGCCAATATAGCGCCCCTAGGCTTGCAAGACTTGCAACTAGGTCAACATGGCCGCACGTGCCATTGGCACATGCCAACACGTGTCGCAAGCCATATTTCCAAGCCGCTATGCCTTTGGCCCACGCCAAATATAGCGCCCTAGGCTTGCAAGACTTGCAACTAGGTCAACATGGCCGTACGTGCCATTGGAACATGCCAACACGTTTCGCAATCCATATTTCAAGCCGCTATGCCTTTGGCCCACGCCACATATAGCGCCCTAGGTTTGCAAGACTTGCAACTTGGTCAACATGGCCGCACGTGCCATTGGCACATGCCAACACGTGTCGCAAGCCATATTTCCAAGCCACTATGCCTTTGGCCCACGCCAAATATAGCTCCCTAGGCTTGCAAGACTTGCAACTAGGTCAACATGGACGCACGTGCCATTGGCACATGCCAACACGTGTCGCAAGCCATATTTCCAAGTCGCTATGCCTTTTGGCCCACGCCAAATATAGAGCCATAGGTTTGCAAGACTTGGGTAACTAGGTCAACATGGCCGCACGTGCCATTGGCACATGCCAACACGTGTCGCAAGCCATATTTCCAAGCCGCTACGCCTTTGGCCCACGCCAAATATAGCGCCCTAGGCTTGCAAGACTTGCAACTAGGTCAACATGGCCGTGACGTGCCATTGGCACATGCCAACACGTGTCGCAAGCCATATTTCAAGCCTATACGCCTTTGGCCCACGCCAAATATAGCGCCCTAGGCTTGCAAGACTTGCAACTAGGTCAACATGGCCGCACGTGCCATTGGCACATGCCAACACGTGTCATGCAAGCCATATTTCCAAGTCGCTATGCCTTTGGCCCACGCCAAATATAGCCCCCTAGGCTTGCAAGACTTGCAACTAGGGTCAACATGGCCGTACGTGCCATTGGCACATGCCAAACACACACGCTGGTAGCCAACTTGCAAACCGTAACCTGCCACCAAGGCATTCCGCACATGCCATTGATACATGCCAAACACACAGGTTTAGCCTAAGACCATGCAACCTACCACCAAGGCATTTCGCACATGCCATTGGCACATGCCAAACACACACGCCGGTAGCCTAACTTGCAAACCGTGCAACCTACCACCAAGGCATTCCGCACATGCCATTGGCACATGCCAAACACACATCACTGGTAGCCTAACATGCACCAGTGCAACCTACCACCAAGGCATTCCCACACATGCCATTGGCACATGCCAAACACACCACTAACCTAACTTGCAAAAACCGTGCAACCTACCACCAAGGCATTCCGCCATGCCATTGGCACATGCCAAACACACACGCTGGTAGTGCAACCGTGCAACCTACCACCAAGGCATTCCGCACATGCCATTGGCACATGCCACATGCGCCACTAGCAGCCACTTGCACTCAAGATGCAACCAACACTCGAGACATCAACACAAACTGGGATGCTTTTTAGGGTTTTGGTTTGGCGGTCACAAAGATGCAACAGACACTACGCTCACTTTAAGAAAGCGTGAAAAGGAATAAAGCGGTCAAATAAAAGAGGAAATAATGGTGAAAAACGTTTTCACCCATTAAACCATGCGGTTACCACCTCCTCCCATTATTTCACCCTTTACTCTCTTCCTTCATGAGGCCAGGGTACGTTTCAATCTCGACTTGTATAAATAGGTCTTACCTATTTCCACCAGACAACAAGTCTCTACCAGAGAAATATACTACTTACACTCTCGTAAAGGCAACTTTGCAAGCTCTCCCAAAAAGCTTTCATCTCTTGCAAGCTTCCTAAGCTTTCACTTTCGATACAAGTCGAGATACTACTCTCCCGAGTCTAGTCTCAACACCTTTCTTTGCTCCCTCCCCAAATCAACCCTTCTCCTCCACTTTGTGACCGAAGCAAGTCTGGAACGGCCATTTCTTGGTTTAGGCCGGACTTGTACAGATTGATCTCTCGAATCTATAAAGTGCTCACGTGCAACACATTTGTTTAGGGTTTGAACCAGTTTCTCACTCACCTACCGAATTTACCGAAATCGGCAGAAACGATTTTTACCCATAAACAATTGGCGACCACATCGGGAGGTTCGATCTTTCTACACAATGTCAACTTTCAACCGATCTCATTCTTCGACCCGTGCGTCAAGATGGTAGAGGAAGGCAATCCACCCGACTCGCCATTTCACGGCTCGATTATAAGTCATGACATGACAAGGGGCGACCGGGACTTCTCACAAAGCTGTGGCAAAACGATCCGCCCAGATTAACTTAACAGTTTTATCCGACAACTCATCAACGATTCTAAGATTGGGGACTTCCCATGACTCTTTGAGAAACCGAGTAAGTCTTATCTAGACAAAAATACGTGGTTTGCTTTTTCAAGTTATGATAAAACCGATAGCCATGTTATGTTTCATCCCATATCATCTACCAACATACGGTTCCATGGTTTTCCTGGGATGTTTGCCACTTTCAATCATAACTAAAACAATCAACTCCTAAACAATTCAATACAAAAAGAATAACCCAAACTGTCAAGGTAACATTTATCTATCAACCCAAGAAATCAAGGAAGATAAAAACCATAAACCAGAGCTTTGTTTGCCTTTCAAAAAAAAAAACAAATTTCAACTACCCGTACATACCTACTTTGCACAACAATAATTACCGTCACTATTAGCAGACGTTACTACAGTGGACTGATGTACGCATTTATGTGTCTAGTTTGTCCTCAATGTTTCGTATTGTTAGTACTCGTTTTAGTCCTTATGATGGTGTTTTGTGTGTTTGTAGGTATTTTTGGGAAATAAATATTGTTGGAAAATTCGGCTCAAAAGTTGCTCTGAGCACCCAGGAGGACATTTGCTATACGGACCCCATTTTTGCTAATTGTCACCCACGGCTATATATAGCCCAATTTGTCCACAACACCCAATTTGTCCACAAAGCACCCGCCTTCTTCATTTCAAATTCTGAATTGAAAATCTGTTTCAAAGAACCGTGCATTAGGGGTTGGCGCTTGGGCGAGATTCAAGGAAATTCAATGGCTCGGGATTTTCTGGGATGACTTGGACGTACTAAACAGGGATGGTAACGAGTTTTTACCCAACAAACTTGGTATGTATGCGTGGCAATAAAGTGAAATGAATGGGAAGATACTCTGGATTCTCTTCGAGTTTTGTTTTGGGAAGTTTACACGAGTCTACAGCGTGTTACACTAATTATGGAACGTGTAGGAGCCTGTTCAGAGTCTGCTGGCATTAAATCAACGCGTGAGAAGGCAAGAATAGAAAGAAAATATCCAGAGAATATTTTTCTTTAATGCCGAAGTAATGGAAGATTTGCCGAGAAGTTAGGAGGAGTATTCTCGGTTCTCGGGAGTCTATATAAGAAGTAGAGGAGCAATACAACAGGGGGATGGAGAGTTTGGGAGGTTTTGGAACGCTAGAAGAGCTTAGAAAATCGTGTTGCAGAATTACCATTTTTCTCGCCGCCGCATCCCCTCAAGAACGCGAAGAATGGGATTATTTCAATGACCGCTGCTTTTCAACAAGGAAAACGACTACCATATGTGGGTCGCAGCTACCGTGAAAAGAAGCACTTTATCACTGTACAAATCCACATTGGCCACACTTAATCACCGTGTCCATAGGCTTTTGGTCATGGATTTTTTCACTCCAAAAATGTGGCATCAAAGCCGTGACAAAGAGGTACCTTTATGGATACATAAACTTTGGAGTGGCTATAAAATATGATTTACCATGGCAGAATAACTCTATAACCGTGTATATATGGTACTCATTATTTTTTTTTGTCTTTAAGCATTTTCACTATCACCATGGCCATAGGATTCTTATAGACACACAATTTGATTATATGTGGCTAAAGTTTACCTTAAAGTCACATGAATTATATTTTAGCCGTGGCTTTTGTCATCAATTGGACACGCAAAATTCATTTTATCATGGCCAATTTGTAACTTAAGGCTACGTTGACTTGCAGCACCATGGAGATAAATTTTCTAAAAACACGCAAATTATTTTAAATGTGGCAATTGTTTACCTTTGGGACACGGAGAATTATTGAAACCATGGCAATAAATTCCTCAAGGACACATTATAGCCTTTCAATGTGGCTAGCATGTACCTTTAAGCCACATGGAATCATTTTAACCGTGGCGATTGTTTTCCTGCCAGACACGGAGAATTATTGAAACCATGGCGATAAATTCCTCCTGGACACATAATAGCCTTTCAATGTGGCTAGGTGTACCTTTAAGCCACATGGAATCATTTTAGCAATCGTTATTGCTATCATCTAAACCGGCATTAACGTGACCAATCGACAACTTATGGTTACATGTAAGATTTAGCGTCCTGGCTTGAACCTCCAAATTAAACCAAATACAGAGAAAATAAAAATGTATCTTGAACAAACGAAAATAAAATTAGAATATTGATTTTTAATACATGGAAACATATTATTATTATTTTTGAATAATAAAGTGTAGTAAAGATTTACATGACAGGCCTCATGCTCCTTTAACATGAGCAAATGCCGAGGACTATTCGGCAAGGACCATAAGGTTACAAGACCACAACAAGCTTATAAGAATATAATGGAAAACACTTGAATAAAATTTACAACCAACTATTACAAGATTGGTAGTCCACTTGGCACCAGACTGAGAACCATCGACGGATAACAACTTCAATCTCCAATGTTTTGGATTAGTACCAGCTCTCTAGCGCATACGATTCTTGCAAGAAGAGCATTTAGCTTCAGCCTGTTGAGCATTATGGTTTCGGAACCCCAGAAGTACCCTGTATTAGCAAGAAGAATTAAACCAATTCCAGTACTAAGATTCTAATCTATATAGAAAGCAAAAAAAGAAACGACAAACGAGGTGAGCATCCAAGCACAACACATTCAGAACTATAACCTTTGAAAATAGAACACTGCAAGGAGATGTATTAGACTAAACTTAGAAAACAAATATCACGAGTACACCCCTGGAAAAAAAAATACATACAAGCCATGAAACGTGTAAAAGACGTATAATTAAAGAGAGTACTATTATCAAATCAAATAAAATGTTACCTTGTTGTCCATGAAAAGTATCAACCGACAATGGTGCACAAGGTCATTCTTCAACGGCTAGTGGGCACAACGCCGAGATATATACAGAACTTCTTTATAGCTCCAAAAGAAAATATTTCCAGAAGAGCTTTTTGAATGGACACGCAAGAACCAACCCATTTGACCACTGGCATTCACACGCTATAGGATTAATCAAGTTTAGAGTTTCCTCAAATGAATAGTTAACCTTAGAAGATGCTAATGTCAAATTCCATAGGGTAGGTCCTAGTTCACCGAACAAAAAAATCTCTCGAAATGAAATATGCTAGTCAGTAGGCACCTAACAACTACAGTTGACGGGAAAAACTAACTAACAATCATGGTAAGCACGTAACCGATTTTGATGGCTAATATTGTTACGCTGCTTAAAAAGAATGTGCCATCATTTACCAACCTACTACAGAATCCTACAAAAACTAAGATAATTAGGTCTCATAATACAGGGTAGCTCGAAATAAGATCCACCAACATCAAATTGATGACCGGCAAATAACCTCATAGCAATAGAAGCTAAGACAAAGAATATATGTGAATTAGTCGAAATTACAACATTTTGGATGGAGACAACTCCCATTCCTCATTTTGAACTAGTTTCATAAATCTTTCATATCTTTCATTACTGAGTACATAACAAGGATTCATGAACTTGTGTCACTTTTATTAGTTGCTAAAACTCGTTCTAATGACTTGCACCAGAAACATAGATATCCAAAAAATACAACTTCCTTGACTATAATTATATATCAAAGAGGTGTAAAAGATACGAATTGAACAGAAAATGTAAGAAATTAGTACCAAAATCTCCAGTGTTTATCTAGGAAGTGATGATAAAGAGGAATCGAGTATTGATTAACAACTTCTTCAAAACCTTTTCTCCAATTCTTCAATGAAATTCGAACAAAAAATATTAAGTGGAAACTCAATTAAAATTCAATTCTCTATCTTAAACACGAAGAAAAACCAAATCTTTAAAATAATTGAGGAAATACTAGACCTGAATCAACAGCACATATGAAAATTGACTTCGTGAAGGAAGCATAAGAACCCAATTGAATATAGAAGTTAGGGTTTCATTATTCTTCCTCTTCGGTTGTTGAAGTTAGGGCTTCTCTTATGAATCTACAAAGAGAAAACAACAAGAAATGTAAATCCATATGGTATTTTTAGGAGACGTGATCGAACGGTAGATAGAGAGGGAAACTAAACCTTAAGGTCGCTTGTTTGTTTGATTTGCAGAGATTAGAAACAACTTCTAGGTAAATCAGTTCTTCAGCCGCTTTTGATTGGAGTTTCAAAGTGGATTTGGTTCTCACGATGGAAAGGTGAGAGTTTTTGGATTCGAACTTACGAAAATGATAGGGTTTGGTTGTTAGGTTTTTGTAAAGCATCTTCGATATTCACCGGAGGCGAGGCAGATTTAGATGATAAGAGAAGCTCTGGGAGCATTTAGAAAGTTTCATAAAGGTTTGATATTTCCATGCAATATTAGTGCATCAATTGTTTGATAACCACTTAATAAACAAGCGACACGTCGAATGTTGATAGCTTGACTTTCTCCTCAATAATCTGAACCGTCCATTACAGGCCATCCTAACAACCAAACGCTTGTGAAGTACATATTTACTCTCTATCTAAAAATAATTGTTGCACTTTTCTTTTCTTTTTCTTTTTTCGGGATATCAATATCCAATAAAATAGAATAAATTCAAGACACATAAAATAATTCGAATCGAGCCACGTAAAAAGTTTAGCTCACCTAATACTAGCAAAAAGAAATCCAAAGTCGATGAATCTTTCTTGGAATCGAATGATCGAATAATTAAATTATAGAGATTTTTGAATTGATGGAGAAAAATTGAGTAAAATTTGATTCAATTTGTTGATAGTTAACGAATGCGAGTATTATTTAATGATATTGATTGAACATTGGGTACAATTGATTGAAGTAAATGGAATTAGGTGGGATCATTGGTCAAGCTATGTCATGTGAAATCATATTTGATTGATAAGTCAAGGTATATGGGCTCTAGTGATGTTAATGGAAAATTGAGTACAATTTGAATGAATTAGATGGAATTACGTTGATCATCGGTCTTACCAAGTTTGTGAATAAATTGAATTCATGAAGTAAAATTGAGTTAAATAGGATCGAGTTTATGGGAAATTAGTTAATGCAAGTGTGATCTAGTAATATCAAGAAAAAGTGAGTACAGTTGAATAACTTAGATGGACGCAGTGAACAATTTGTTACTAAGTTTAAATAGATAATATTAAGCATGATCAATTTATTTTGATGAAATATAGTAAAATTATACTAGGATAATTAGTCAAGGTAAATGCAATTTAGTAATATTGAGGAAAAAGCGTGTCCAATCGTAATGAATTAGATGGAGTTAGACAATGTAAGTTTGATCTAGTAATGTTAAGGAAAAAATGAGTGCAAATAAAATTGAATTAATAGAATGCAGAATCATCCATTTTACTAGTCGATGTGACGTGATATAATAATGTTTAGGAAAAATTGAGTACATTGGAATGATTAGACGGATAATCAACAATAGTGAGTTTAATTTGATAATATTGAGTATCACTAGTTATCTTGATAAAATGGAGTAAAATTGAATTAAATTAGATTGATTTTACAAATAGTTAGTTAAGGTGAGTGTAATCTAGTAATGTCACAAAATAAAGTGAAGCCGAATGATTTAGATGGAATTAGTAGGATAGTTAATAAACTTCTAGTCTAATCCGATGATATTGAGCATAATCTAGTTACTTTCCGGAATGGAGAAAATTTGATTTTAAATTGCATGGGGTATATGGATAATCGGTTAAGGTAAGTATGATTTATTCGTATTCATTTAATTCATGGTTTCATACAATCGATTGAATTAGATGAAAGTGCATAAATTATGTCATGGCGAGAATATGCAAAGTTGAGTATAATTGGATTGAATATGTTGATTCCCAATCATGACGAGTATGATCTAATAATATTGACTTAAATTCTATCCGTGTTCATTTAATTCAAAATTCCATACTTCGCTCAATGATATCTCACCGAAATTCGTTTGATGCATAAATATTTAAACCAAGTAAGGTTTTTTTATAATTAGGGTTTTCGGTTATGTCTATCACACTCGGGACTTCTTTAATTCTTAGAAGTTCTCACAAATTTATCATCTGATTCGTGATTTATATTTCGTTTTATCTTACTCAATCTCATCGAATGCTTAGAGATTTACATTACTTCATTTGATATTAAATTTCGTCCGGTCTCACTTGGATCCCCTTAGATGCTTAGTGACTCAATAAATTTCATTCGGTGTCACTCGTTGCACATCATTGGATAAAAAAGGTCACAAATTTATTTGAGTCACTAAATTTTTAATTCATTCGCTTATGTAAAAATCGATCTAATATAATAACGATAAAACTGATCTGGTTATTTATACATTAGGAGAGGATCCAAGAACAATATTATATGAAAACTATCTTATAAGATTTGCACCAAATTTTTTTAGAGTCGGATTGACTATGAATTTGGACCTAATATTTTGATGAAACGTTATTCTTATGAAACACTAAATTCTACAAAAAAAAAAAAAAAAAGATGAACAAAATTCGAGATTCCAAACTCACCATTTGCCGATTTTAATTTTGGACGTTAATTTTCAATGATTTATTTTCAAAAGGGCAAATGGTGGTATTATAATTTTTGGATTGTGCTTACTTGTAGGATTGTTTTTTTTATACGTATCACCAAATTATCGCCTTCGATTTTGATTGTCTTTTACACTTTAAAGAAAAAAATTGGGTCAAATCTTATAATGTAGTGTTTATATAGGATTGTCCACCGATCCCCTTGTATATCGGTATGTAAAAATTACAGATTAAAATCGTTAAGGAAATTGAAATTATAGATTAAAATCATTTAGCAAATTGAAATTTCAGGTTAAACAGAAAATATAATCGGCACAAAAGAAAAAGTGTTATCCGTATGGTGTTTATCGGACCAATAGAAAATCAGAGTCACTAATCCAACGAATATAATTGCAAACACAAAAAGGCATGGATTACCACTGGCAAAGGAGGGAAGATTGCACGAGTGGCGGGAACAACAAAATTTTGGCGCATTATTTCCCCAAAATTTCACTAAAATTTCTTTCCCCTGTGAAACCCAATCGAATCTTGCGATCTCTGCTCCGCGTCTTTTTTTCCCAAGCTTGAAACCCTTCAACAAAACCCATGAATAGAACTTCACCACTTCCATTGGTCACCACCGTAATCAATAAGAGTAACCAAATCAGAAAACAACACCCCTCTGAGTGGTTAATACCCCGTAAACCAAAACCCATCTGTTTTTTTTTCTTCCATATTTTATCTCATGAAGTTCTTCATTTTTCAGAGATTTTGAAGATGGATAAAAGGAAGATTTATCGATGTATCTTGTCCCCTGTTATCGTACATTGATTTTGGGTAAGAAGATCTGTGTTAATTTGAAATCTCTTCTTGTTATCTGGGGATTTTCTAAATTTTGATTTAAGTATTGATTCAAATAGGTTTATGTACTGTTATGTTGTGAGTTTTCTTATCGGTTCATGTTAAACTTCTTGTAATTTCTTAACTTCCTTCGCTGGTTATGTTTTGCAGTTTCTATTCTGGGAAGAAGAAGAAGAAGAAAATGATTTGACCGTAGTGAACATGTTAGGGGTTTAATTGCAAATCAACTCATTTGGTTTGTTGATAACTTGATGTCCTTTAAGTGTTTGTTGAAACGATTAACTAGAATCTGCTTGGTATTTATAAATAGGTATACAAGATGAATTTTGTGCAGTACCAGGAGAAACAAAATTCAGCTTTGGTTCCGTGATGCGTTTAATTATGCTATTGCAATCAAGATGGATCTGCTGAATTTGAGTATAAGAGGCCTTTGATTACTTGGACCTTCCTTTTGTTGAGAAGGTAAAACATTTGTTGGATTGGCATGGGGATTACCTGCATACCAAAATTTATGATTATGTTCAATTTATATGCATGTTACTATTTGTGTAGTTTGTAAGAAGAGGGTTTAACAAAAATTTTATCCCAGGATATCTATGAGCTGGATGTTTCAATTTGGGGTTTTATTTTTGTGTTTTAAACTGTTTTGATTGAATAGTTCTGTAGCTAATCAATTTTTCCTTGGTGTCTCATGCCATTCAATTATCACTGAAATTAGGGAAAGTCTGTCATTAGAAAAAAAAAAAATTGATTCTTTGAATTTATGCGATTATGATGAGCAGTAAGAATGCCGGTTAAGAATCTCTTTGACTACTTGAAATTCTATATTTATAACTGTAGTTATAACCTAATCCCTTAGTTTCCTAAGACCAGCACTATAATTAACCTTCAAGTGTGTCTGTTTATTTGTTTTGTGTGAATGCAGAATCATGTGTCGATTTATTCTATTCGAGTTTCAACTCATTTTGTGTGAATGAAAATTTCTTATTCATTTGTGAATGCAGAATCACATGATTTCAGGATTGGCAAATCTTATCGGGAATATCAGTTTACCTTGTTCCCTGTAATCGCATATTGATTTGGGGCTGTATTATTTAGTTTTTTTTTTTTTTTTTTTTTTTTTTTTTTTAATTTGGGGTTTCCTAAGTTATGTAATTTAATTTAGTGAGTGCTTTGTTTCAGGAGTTTACTTTGATGGATGCAACTGCACAAATGGTTCTAGCAATATAATTTCATATAGCTTGATTACTCTTTCCAATTTCTTATATTTGAGCATCATATGTGAAAACTGTTGTATTTTATATCTCTTTGTCATTGTTCAATCATACTTCATGAACATTAGATTTGGAGTGAGTACATTGGCAGGGGATGGTCCAAGCAGCAATGTGTCACTAGTGTCCAACCGAAAAATTAGATTTGGTTGATCGCAGTTTATGTCGGCAGCTTAGAAAACAATTTTTAATAGAACGGGATTACATTACTTAAATAACTTACTTGTAATTTCCTGATCAAACTAAGTTTCTAAGCAAATTACTTGTTCAGTTGTTTTTTTATTAAAAATAATTGGGTAAACATGATCTAATTTAAAATAAAGAACAAAGAAATTGCTCATCAATTTGGAAGCAAACACTATGAGATCCTGACCCATACTCGCTTCTCATGCCTGAACAGATCCATGGAATTCTGAATGCTGGAGGGTTGGGGAATGATGTTTTCTGTTCGCACGGTACCTTGCGCATGTTTTGAAGCAGCAAACCATTAATTGGAGTTGCAAGGCATGGAAACACTGTTCCCAGAAATATTGGAATCACCCTCTTAACTTTTCAGTGTGGACCGACAAGGTAAAATTTTAGCTTTCCCATATTGTCGGGATGAGGCTTGTTCTGGCACCTGATTTTTCAAGAGAATATGTGTTCTTATCTCTTGTTATAGCCCATAGGTGATTAGTAAAAAACTACCTAGTTCTCTCTCGTATAAAATGTCATTGAGTAAGTAATGCTTACTAAAGAGCCTGATTGAGTACACCTGAATTAGTTAAATGCAGTAGTGACTTTGTGTTGTATTATCGACGTATGTGTGTGGGATGCTCTTGTTAGTACTGAATTGTTTAATTAATTCTCTTGACGATACTCCATTATCATATTCTTGCATATATATTGGTTTTCTTCAGCATGAACTACATACTACAACCATTGTAATCCCTTAAATTTTGGAAGTTCCATACTAAAAAACTACCACTGCAACCGTGGGTGCCGACTAAAGTTTGACTTAATTTCCAGCCACAATGCAGTGAATTGGCAGTTTATTATGACTGACGGGCATTACTTTTAGGCACCACAAGAGGGCCTCATATATTGCATTCTTTACTTGTATTTATTGCTCTATTGTCCATTGCTGGTCTTCTTTTCCAAAACCCTGACTTTCTGCTACAGAAAGCATCTCGCAACATATTTGTATGCTTTACTCTTATTCTTATGTTTTGTGTACTCAAATAGTTAGAAATAGAAGAACTTAATTTTTTATGTAAGGTAATGTTCATTTTTTCTTGATTTTAGATCTTTGTTTACTTGGTTTGTGGTCTTTTTGCTTCTAAGTTTGATGATACAACAACAGCAACCCCAGATGATCAATAGCAACCCCCTCCCCTCCTCCCCACCCACCACCACGTGAATGTCAAATCTTTTCTCCGGTAAGTAACTTTGTCAATCTATTCTTATGACTACCTATTTTGGGTGTGCATTTCATTTGTGATTCATGTAATTTTGAATTAAGAGGTATTGAGAACTTAGGAAGTTAGGTGCATCTCACTGCTTGATTGATCTAGACACGAATGGGAATCTGAATCTTCTTTAATACATTTGCAATCATTAACCATGAAGTTTGAAACTGTTAATTTTCACTTTGAGTATCATAAATGAGAAATGTGAATGAGTTAATCTGTGTCTAGATTGGGCACTATGATAGTGAGCACTGGTATTTAATGGTATGAAAAATGATGAATTTGTGGTTTTACTTCGATGTCTTACATGCCGTTGAATTACATTTTCTTTTTCTTTTTTTATCTCTTAAATTGGTTCTTTGTGTGTATTACATGTATCATTTCAGGTTTGAGTCTGTCACTTTTAGAAGAATAAAGGAAGCTACTGAAAAGCAAAACCCAATGCGACAAAAGACTGGATTGGTAGAAGCTGTTTTGTTTGAGGTCAATGATAGGGATAGGATAGGTGGTTCTTTTGTTGGTTCTGATGCATTGTCTTGTACTCTTGAACTTGCGAAGCATGGAAATTGTAAGGTTGGAGAAGTTATTATTCACCGTCGGGAGAATGGTGAATGGCCGTACCCAGACATTCTTAGAAGGAGAAGAGAAAGAATCTAAGATGACACCTTTATTTGTATAAGTGGATAGCACTTGAATGTATTGTCCAAGGATTTTGGATACGGAAGTACTTTTGTCCAACTGTTGGACTTGCTGGCCCCCTTTAATTAGTGATTTAAAGATCGGAATATGTTTATGCTGACAAACATAAGGAGCCTGATATTTTACATTCTGGGAAGCAGCTTACTCAGTTGGTGATTTACGTAATGGGGCTGGTACATACACATGTTTTTGATTTACGTAAGCATAGGGTTTATACTTAGTTTTGGATAGTATTTGCGCCTTTTTTGCTTTTTATGTCTAAGTAGGATATTTTAGAGTTTGTACATTGCGAGGGACCTCATTTATTTATAAAATCTCAAATTATTTGAATGCGTAATTTAAATATATGGATACTCTGTTTTTTGTAATGCAAGCTTTCTGAAAGATGCATATTACCAGGATCGACTTTGGCTAAGAGAGAAGCACTTATCTTACGAATCATTTGTCTAATAAACCATACAATATGGACACGTAAACAAACTAAGATGGCTAAATAAATTCCCTTTTCGTCACAGGCTCATAAGTGTGTCTATTACCACCCTACACATTCGACACATACATGATTGCTTAACGTGGCCACACTACGTGAAAAATATACATCTACAACCGGAGATTTATAACGCTTCGCTAAGTATTGTAGAAAGTCCTATGTTTTACAACTTGGTTTCAAAGGAAGAGTTGTCGTATATCATCACCGCCAACCCTTAGGAAACAAGGGGTTGCGCTAAGAAAACAAACGACAACTCCTTAAGCAAAACAAGCAGTGACGACATTTAGCTATAACAACGTTGTTCCATATATGTAGTGACTTAGCCTATCACAATACTCACAAGTGTTGTTGAAGAACAAAAAATATGATAATGAAAATATGTTAGAGGGGAGATTCGAACATGAACCTACTACATGGAAGTATAGCTCATCAACCACCCTTTCAGTTCACAAGTTTTGATTTTTTTTTTTTTTTAAATAGAATCTACAACAACACTTATAAGTGTTGTTGAAGTAAAAATATATAATGTTCCATATATGTAGTGACTTAGCCTATCACAATTCGACAAGTGTTGTTGAAGAACACAAAAATATGATAATGAAAAAAATGTTAGAGGGGAGATTTGAACATGAACCTACTGCATGGAAGTCTAGCTCATCAACCACCCTTTCAGTTCACAAGTTTCGGTTTTTTTCTTTTTTTTTTAAATAAAAACCTACAACAACACTTATAAGTGTTGTTAAAGTAAAAATATATAATGTTGGAAAAAATGAGGTTATAGGGGAGATTCGAACATGAATCTACTGCATGGACGTCTAGCTCATCAACCATCCTTACCGTTCACAAGTTTTGGCTTTTTTTCTTTCTTTTTTTAATAAAAATGTATAACAACACTTATAAGTGTTGTTGAAGCAAAAATATAGAACTTTAGAAGAAATGAGGATGGGGGGATTTGATCCTCAACCTCCTGTATGGAAGTCTACACCACTAACCATACCTACACTATTACATGTTCTATCAAGTTTGTGGTTCTTTAATATACTAACTTTATGACAACCCTTCATAAGAGTTGTAAAACAAAATGTAATGCTCAAAAATAATGCTCAGGTGACTGAGCCGCAAACAACACGAAGCCTTCTCTGTAAACAATCACATACACTCCTTCTCTCGTAAATAATTATATACATTTTTCACTATTTGTAATATTTACTTTACTCACTTCGATAAGGGTAGTCCGGGTAATTTTCATTTACTTCCATAATATTTATTACCTTTATTTCTAGTAAGGGTAATATGGTGATTTTGACAATTTATAATATTTAATTTACTTATTTTCTGATAAGCGTGGTCTGGTCATTTTCATAGTCTTCATAATATTTATTGATTAATTTCAAGAAGGGTAATATGGTCATTTTCACAAGCAAGTAATATTTACTTTAATTTTTTTGATAAGGGTAGTCAGGTCACTTTCAAAATCTCCATAATATTTATTGCACAAATTTCCATGAAGGGTAATATGATCATTTTTACTATCTCGTAATATTTACTTTACTTATTTTAGATAAGGATAGTTTAGTAATTTTCACAATCTCCGTAATATTTATTACCTTTATTTCTAGTAAGGGTAATATGGTCATTTTAACTCTGTAATCTTCGAACCTGGGATGTTCAATTCTGATATATTTCTTATCCAATTCGATATATTTCTTACCCGTAAATGGATGGATTCACTGTTATTATCAAGTTTCGACTTGGAGTAGTCAACTCGCGGCCAGGTTTCGATCTCGACCATGGTATGCCTAGAATATGCATAAATAAGGTTTGTTTAAGGTTTCGTAGAATATCTCAAGGAATCTTACCTATAAATTGATGGATTCGTCTGTTCTTACCAAGTTTCGACTTAGAGTAGTCAACTCGCGACTGTGTTTCGATCTCTGAGCATTGTATACATAGAATGTGCGTAAATAAGGTTTGTTTAAGGTTTTGTAGAATATACCTAAGGAATCTTACCTGTAAATGGATGGATTCGTCATTTTTACTAAGTTTTTGACTTAGAATAGTCAACTCGCGGCCAGTGTTTCGATCTTGGAGCCCGTATGCATACGATATACGTAAAAGGTTTGTTTAAGGTTTCGTAGAATATTTCAAGGAATCTTACCGTAAATGGATGGTTTCTTCGTTCTTACCAAGTTTCGACTTAGAGTAGTCAACTCGCGGCCGTGTTTCGATTTAAGAGCCTGGTATGCATACATTTATGCAAAGAATAGGGTTTGTTTAAGGTTTCGTAGAATATCTAGAAGAAATCTTACTCAGAAATGGATGGATTCGTTGTTCTTACCGAATTTGTGAATTAGAGAAGTCAACTCGCGGCTGTGTTTCGATCTCGAGCCTGGTATGCATACATATATGCATAAATAGGGTTTGTTTAAGGTTTCGTAGAATACCTCGAAGGAATCTTACCTTAAATGGATGGATTCGTCATTCTTACCAAGTTTCGACTTAGAGTAGTCAACTCGCGGCTGTGTTTCGATCTCGATCCCGGTACGCATACAATATGCGTAAATAGTGTTTTTTTAAGGTTTCGTAGAATATCTCGAAGGAATCTTACCTGTAAATACATGAATTCTGTCGTTTGCCAATTTCTTACTTGGGAGTAGTCAACTCAAAGCCAGGTTTCGATCTCGATCCTCGGTACGCATACAATATGTCGAAATAGGGTTTTTAAGGTTTCGAGAATATCTAGAAGAAATCTTATATGTAAATGGACGGATTCGTCATTCTTACCAAGTTTCTGACTTACAGTAGTCAATTCAAAGCCAGGTTTCGATCTCGGATCCTAGTACGCATACAATATGCTGAAATAGGTTTTTTTTAAGGTTTCGTAGAATATCTCGAGGGAATCTTACCCGTAAATGGATGAATTGCTGCTCTTATCAAGTAGTTTTTGACTTAGAGTAGTCAACTCACTCGCCTTCGATCTCGGATCCTGGTACGCATACAATATGCAGAAATAGGGTTTTTTTTAAGGTTTCGTAGAAAATCTCGAAGGAATCTTACCTGTAAATGGATGGATTCGTCATTCTTACCAAGTTTCTGACTTAGAGTAGTCAACTCGCGGCCAGGTTTCGATCTCGGATCCTGGTACGCATACAATATGCAAATAGGTTTTTTTAAGGTTTCGTAGAATATCTCGAAGGAATCTTACCTGTAAATACATGAATTCGTCATTCTTACCAAGTTTCTGACTTAGTGTAGTCAACTCGCGGCCAGGTTTCGATCTCGGATCCTGGTACGCATACAATATGCAGAAATAGGGTTTTTTTTAAGGATTCGTAGAATATCTCGAAGGAATCTTACCTGTAAATGGATGAATTCGTCGTTCTTACCAAGTTTCTGACTTAGAGTAGTCAATTCAAAGCCAGGTTTCGATCTCGGATCCTAGTACGCATACAATATGCTGAAATAGGTTTTTTTTAAGGTTTCGTAGAATATCTCGAGGGAATCTTACCTGTAAATGGATGAATTCGTCGTTCTTATCAAGTAGTTTCTGACTTAGAGTAGTCAACTCACGGCCTTCGATCTCGGATCCTGGTACGCATACAATATGCGTAAATAGGGTTTTTTTAAGGTTTCGTAGAAAATCTCAAGGAATCTTACCTCGTAAATGGATGGATTCGTCATTCTTACCAAGTTTCCGACTTAGAGTAGTCAACTCGCGCCAGGTTTCGATCTCGGATCCCTGGCACGCATACAATATGCGTAAATAGGTTTTTTTTTAAAGGTTTCCTAGAATATCTCGAAGGAATCTTACCCGTAAATGGATGAATTCGCTGCTCTTACCAAGTTTCAGACTTCAGAGTAGTCAACTCACGGTCAGGTTTCGATCTCGGATCCCGGTATGCATACAATATGCGTAAAATCAGGGTTTTTTAAGGTTTCGTAGAATATCTAGAAGAAATCTTACCCGTAAATGGATGGATTCGTTGTTCTTACCGAATTTGTAATTAGAGAAGTCAACTCGCGCCTGTGTTTCGATCTCTGAGTCTCGGTATGCATACATATATGCATAAATAGGGTTTGTTTAAGGTTTCGTAGAATATCTCGAAGGAATCTTACCTTTAAAATGGATGGATTCGTCATTCTTACCAAGTTTCTGACTTAGTGTAGTCAACTCGCGGCCGTGCTTCGATCTCGGATCCTGCACGCATACAATATGCGTAAATAGGGTTTTTTTAAGGATTCGTAGAATATCCTCGAAGGAATCTTACCTCGTAAATGGATGAATTCGTCGTTTTACCAAGTTTCGACTTTAGAGTAGTCAATTCAAAGCCGGTTTGATCTCGGATCCTAGTACGCATACAATATGCCGAAATAGGTTTTTTTAAGATTTCGTAGAATATCTCGAAGGAATCTTACCTGTAAATGGATGAATTCGTCGTTCTTATCAAGTAGTTTCTGACTTAGAGTAGTCAACTCACGGCCTTCGATCTAGGATCCTGGTACGCATACAATATGCGAAATAGGTTTTTTTAAGGTTTCGTAGAAAATATCGAAGGAATCATACCCGTAAATGGATGGATTCGTCATTCTTACCAAGTTTCCGACTTAGAGTAGTCAACTCGCGCCAGGCTTTCGATCTCTGATCCTCGGTACGCATACAATATGCAGAAATAGGTTTTTTTTTAAAGGTTTCTAGAATATCTCAAGGAATCTTACTGTAAATGGATGAATTACTGCTCTTACCAAGTTTCCGACTTACGTAGTCAACCTGGGCCGTGTTTCGATCTCTGATTCTCGGTACGCATACAATATGCAAAAATAGGGTTTCTTTAATCAAATCATCCTTTCTTTTCCCCCGATGTAAAGGAATATGCTATCGTAGATTACCCTCTTGTATTGTGTTGGTTTAGGTAATGGGATTAGATTTTGATTATTTTTTTTTGTGTTGTGTGTTGATTTGATACAGCAAATATGGGGTTGTCGCTCACTAAGTTATTTAGTAGGCTATTTGCCAAGAAGGAGATGAGAATTGTATGGTATGTCTAGATGCTGGCTGGTAAGACTACAATACTGTATAAGCTCAAGTTGGGCAAGATTGTTACCACCATTCCTACTATTGGTACGCATTGGATACCCTTTTCCATTTTATTTCAATATGTGTCGATTATGCCGTGTTGCTGATGTGTTGTCGGTGTGGTTTGGTATAGGATTTAATATGGAGACTGTAGAGTACAAGAACATCAGTTTCACTGTGTGGGATGTTGGAGGTCAAGACAAGGTATGATGGATTTGTGATAGCTAGTGATTATTTGAATTGATTGTATTTTTTATATTATGTGTGATGATGATGTTAAGGTGTGACTTGATGATTTTTATTGTGCTTATTTGATACCTGGTGTTGGTTTGTTTTTGACATGAAGGACATTTACTCATAAGCTAGATTAACTCAAGCCACCTTGTCTTTCAGCCTCTTTTTTGTTGAATATATGGATGACATCCACGACGTTGTGGCCGACATAGGATTATTATATTAGATGTATTGACCGAAAAGATATGCTAGTCTGTTGTTGCATTTGTCCGTGCTTACTAGGAATAGTGCTAATGTCAGTCTAAAATGAGATGGACATCTCAAATAATCATCCTTAGCATCATTTATTGTGTTTTTCTGCATGCCCAAGTCTATAGTGGATTTTATTGTGTATTTGAAATGGCTGTGCTTATTGACGGTCCGATGCTGATTAGATATTTCTCCCATCAGCACCGTCCTGTTAAACAAAATCCTTTACGCTTCTAGGACAAGGCATTTTACCAGTTCCTTCATTTTTGCAGTCCATCAGAGTCATTGGAAGAATATTGTAAAGGGTGTATGGACTCGATATATACATGTCACCTTTTGTAATTTGCATCTAGTGATCCATTGGTTCTCGTTTTATTATTTTTTTTTTTTAATTTTTCACTATATAAATGGTCATGTTTCCTTTTGCAGAGTTCTTTCTCAGTATCGTATAATATTTCGTGATGTGTTTAATCTGTCGACACTAGCGCCAAGTCTCGAGCCCATCTCTTACTTTTACTATGGCGGGGCAATGACTCTGGCATCATCCTTGTAGTATTAATGGTCCTTTTTCAGGTTAGCATATCCTCAAGTTTCTATTTGACTATTACCAGTTGTCCCAATTCTATTTTAATAGAAGACCGATAAGTGATATATGTACTTGATTAAGCATAAGCATGATTGTAGAGAAAATCAAAGAGAGGCCGAGTTGAAAGCCAAATTTGAACATGAAAGAAGTGATGCAGCGAAAATTGCAAGGGCTCTAATATGTATCTAAAGAATCGGATGATACCATCAATGATGAAAACTCAAGGAATTGTTCTCTCGAGTTTGGCACTATAACATCTTGTAAGGTATGGCTTTTCAAAGTACCTGAATCATCTTGGACATGCATTAGATTTGTATGTAATAGTGAAAATGTGACCAGGTTGGTGTACTATTAAGTACTTATTCTTCTTTATTGTTTCTCGTCATGCTTGATCCACACTACCAGAGCAGTGGTTCTGATTTGTTGCGCTTTCGACTTCCAGAGGAAGCTACTAAAGTCAGTAAGTGGATTTTTCTTTTCGTTTTATGTCATCTTGCCGACTTGTTCTCATAGCGCTACACGAATGAGATTATGTATGCCATTCTTTAATGTTCCAAATTGAATGAAATGAATGGGAAAATCATCTAAGCAAACTTCTCTATGTTGCTGTGGCTCAAATAAAGATGACAGAAGGCCGACTTCAGGTTAGTTAGTTAATCGAAACATGGTATTTATTCAAAGAATTTTGGATATATATTTTTTTCCTGATCATGACTCCATGACATGTTTAGTCACCGAATGTTGCCACCCTGATGTTACCGTATGTATTCTTGTTCTAGTGTTTCTTGCCACCCTTTATCTATTTAGTTGCACCTCACCATTCAACCACTAATCATGTTTATCAAAACAGCTCCTTGTGGTAGATGTTTAGTATGTTTGTTTATTTTTATATAATTTTGGATTACAAAAAGTACTAACCGTTACCAATTCATCTTTGAAGGCACAATTTTCTCAAGCTCGACCACACTGCTATGATGTCACCTCTGCCACCTGTGTATTGCCGCATACCATCTTGGAGGACCTAGACTCCTCTTCCTCAACAAGATGTACTTTAGCCAAGGTGATCCCGGCCTTGTTCCACAACCCGCAGCTTATGGCTTCCAACCCCAACTATTGCCTGGGATGAGGCCAGTGTTTCCCCAAACTTTATGATGCCATACCCACTATAGTGACAAGGAAGCTCGGGCAAAGAATGGGTGCCGAGAGCTTGGAACCCACAAGAAGAGATGCGCAACATCGTATAGTTGTCTTTTTCATCTGTAATGAGAAGTTGTTGTAGCCTATATACCTTCTAATGTACCAAGTTCTTGGCAGTAAGTTATTAATTTTGACTGGAGGTTTTGCTTATTGCAAGATATGAAGAAGATAGCAGAGAAGATGGGTGGGGCATCTGGTGCAAAACTGAAGGTTTGTTACTACCCCATATTTTCTTTTTTGATAAATTTTTTGATGTTATATCTTGTAAATGCAGAACTGGTGTTTGCCTGCTGTACTTGAAGAGTACCAGCGATTTGCTAGTGCTAAAGCTATGCCAACTGATATGATATTCATTGAAAACTATGGCACTTCACGTCTAAGCCAGTGCCTCAACCGTATCATCTACCTCCCATTATCTTCATTCGGTCTACCAAGAAGAGAGTGTGCAGCAAAAACGGGATCACTTCCATTTAGCAATGTAACCCAGGCTACCATACTGGAACGGGTATGCTACTGCCACATTTGTAGCGAAGGCCCATATCTGTGTTTTACGATTTATATGATATTTTTAGTCATGTTCAAAGAATGTATCATTTTCTTTTGTTTCGTTGCGCAACACACTTTCATATTATAAGGTGATTTGAAGTTAGCTAGGTAATGCAATTGGAGTGGCAGGTCTTGAATGAATGTAAATGTGTTACACTGGCAGGTTAATATGAAATTAATTATGAATGTGAAATACTTTCGGCAATTCGGTTTCAGCTATAATTTTTTTTTTCAAATTTTTTTTTCAAAATAGTTATATGCACACAACTTCTAATAAGAGTTGTGTTCCATATTTCAACTACACAAACAAAGGTTGCGAAAGAATGTCTTTACGACATAACTAGGTGTTGTCCAACATAGTTCTACAACTCTAACAATTGTCGTGCAAATCTTATTCATAATAGTAATAAGAGTCACACGTTTTCTACAATACACATCCTAGGTTGTCTAAGATAGTCCTTCAACTTATACAAGTGTTGTCTTACATATTTCTACAATACACATCCTAGGTTGTCTAAGATAGTCTTTCAACTTGTACATGTGTTGTGTTACATATTTCTACGATACGTATCCTTTGTTGTATAAAATAGTCCTACAACACAAGCAAGAGTTGTGTTAGGCTTTCAAAAAAAATCGAAAGAGAATCACAACTTTGGCAAAATATTGTCGAAGCATGAATCACATCACCCTTTACAACACTTAGTCAAGTATTGTAGAAAAGCTTGGACTTTCTACAATACCCCACCTACACAATACACAAAAAAGCGTTGTAGTATGGGTACTACAACCCTAATACAGTGTTGTAAATGATGATTTTTCCCGTAGTGCCATATACGCATATGCGGCTACATGTGATGAGATAAGACTGAAAACCGTGACCAAACGATACCCTATGGTTACACTTGATGGGTTTAGGATTAAACCCATGACCAAATGGTGCACTATGGCTGTGGTAACACAAAACGTGGCTATAGTTATACATATGACAATCAGCCACGCAAATAACCTAAAACGTGGCTAGGTCAGAAACCAAATACGTGGCCAATGTGAAGGTTTGTACTAGTGGTACTATCGTAGTTTGTAACAGCGTTTGCAACAACTATAACTGTTGCAAACCCGATTTTCATCATTTCTCCTTTTGTGCATCATTTGTAAACCATTTTTGAGCAATGAAATCGACTTTTGAGCGCGTTTCCAACAAGATGAGCTAGACCCATCCTCTGGGGTGACGGAGGAAGCTATCTTGCCAATGAAAAAGTGGTAATTTTAATTATTTAATTTGTGCAATTTTTAATTATGATTATTTGCCTAGATTGAAAATAGATTTAATGATTTTTGTTGAACAATTGTATTTTTCTATTGATGGAATATGCTTGCCCTAGGGTTTTGATATCCCATGCTTTGATTAACATTTGTTGTTTCTAAAAAATCTACTTTTGCAATAGTTGAGAATCAAATTAAACGTGTGAAATTGCATGATTGTAATTAATATCACTTTGGAATTGGTAAATAGCGGAATCCTAGCCCCAGCCTCTCCATAATTTCCAAACAACTTTTTAATTGAGCTTGTTATTTTTATTTACGAAAATTAAGTCTAAAAAATCTGCTTTCACAAGTCTTGAACGAACCTATTACTACAACATCATTGAAAATAACCATCAATTTTTTTACCACCGACGCGGACTTGTCTTTAGGCTAGAGTTTTTAGATTTTCTTTTAGGTTTTTATTTATTTGTTCTTCTTTACGTTTTTGGGTTTTTGTTTTTTCCTTTTCATATTTTGGTATTTGGAGCGAAGAAAAATTTGCCAAAGATTTTGGTGGATACTTAAATATTTGGAGTTAAAGACAAAGCGAAAGGAGCGAAAGAAGAAGATTTTTTATATTTTATAAAAAGAGAGAAAAAAAAAGAGAGGCATTTTTATTATTTTATTTTTTTAGATATTTTTATTTTTTTTAGACTTTCCTTTACTTTTGCGCCTTTACTTTTTGGACTTGGACTTTGGACTTGGACATTCTTTTTTATTTTTAAACCCTACTAAGGGTAGTATTAAATATAAACTGTGTGCAGAGAAGGACGGTGATTACGATATCACCTCGGCTCCCTGGTTCGTACATGACATAGGAGTCGTGGGCCCGAATCGACTATAACGGTTCATCCCCCGTCCGGCACGGAGGTAAGTTTTGTCGAAACACTCGCGAATCCCCTGTCAGCGAGTTATCAGTATTCCTTCGCTTTGCATATATGCCGAGGACTTGAATACTACTGCTTTTATTTCCTAGTAAAGGGCAAGGACTGGCCATACAAGATAAGGGTTCGGATTTCATCACCGTTCTCTTCTTGCCCGCCTTAGGAAAACAATACTTAACGCGAACCTAAGCTTTAAAATTTGGAATAGAACGAGACCGATAGGGTAACGAGCTTAGTAGGAAAGTCGCTCGAAAAATATTGGTTATTCTTTTAGCAAACTTCGAAGTTCATGATGGTTTCTGTGAAGTTGAATGCGTGACTGCGCCGCCTTGTAATAGCGGTGAGGCCTTGGGTATCAAAGCTCCACGTAGCTTCCCTCGCCTTGATTCAACTTACTTTGACTCGGATTGATCCAGAGGGGTTTGCTTAAATTGTAACGAATTCCCTTTCGAACGATTAGAAGCTGGTCTAGAAAACAATCTAAGTGGAGCCATCATGCTTTTTGTTTGCTAGATATCAATAGGTTTGCTGTGGTGGAGTTAGCCTTGTTTGTGTTTGCATAGAACCACTCTTCCGTTAGGAATTTTATTTTGTTGTTTTTCTATTGTATACCCGAGGTCATTAGAGAACGGGCTTGGAAAAGAAACACTCTAGGTCGTTTGATTAGTGACAAACCTAGTAGTTCTTCTTGTGAAGGGGGAGCTCTAAGACTCTTCTTTGAGAGCCCCGTTTTTGGAAACTTCAGTTTTGAGAATCTATCTTTTGTGAGGAAAGTACCCCTAGTACTTCAGTGCCAGCCGATGGCTACTTTGAAAGATTACATGTTCCCAACTAGGACCAACCGAGCTTCGTGTATTAAATTGCCACCCAATACGGCTAATTTCGAGATAAAACCTAGTCTTCTTCAGATGATCCCTATATTCTTAGGAAAAGATGATGAGAACCCTTATTTTCATATTAGGGACTTTTGAGGAAATTTCATGGGACAGCTTAGAATAAAAGACCTTTACCGATGAAGTCTTGAAACTTAAGATGTTTCCATTTTCCTTGAGAGATAAAGCCAAGACTGGCCGAACAACCTACCATCTGGATCCATTGAAACATGGCAGAAATGATTGCAGCTTTTCTATATGAAATTCTACCCTAAGCATAAACTGCAGCTGTTAGGCAGAAATGAGTGCTAGTGTGCAACAAGAGGGAGAGTCTTTATAGGTTTTTAGAGAGATTCAATGATCTCCTATCCCAAGAAACCTCACCATGGATTTGATAATATGAAACTTGTGGAGATCATTTATAATGGTTTAGACTATTCGACTAAATCCATGGTCGAGTCTATGTGTGCCGCGAATTCACAAATAAAACTGCTGATGATGCTTTTACCTTCTTAGAACTATCGCCGAAAAATCCCAACAAAGGGGAGCCTTGTGTTGAACCCCTAAAAAGACTCTTGGTCAATAGAAGTGGCACCAATGTGGTAGATACAAGCTTCGAGTCGATGCTAAGTTTGGATGCTTTGTCTAGAAGGTTAGAAGCTTTGGAAATGGGTCGCCTAAAAATAGGTCCCTTTGTTGAACCTAATAGAGCCTCTCAAGTCTCTAGTTGTGTAATGTAGCCCGATAACTCCTTTTGGGAAGGTCATGTTAGTGAAGAACAAGCCCACGCTGTCTATAACAACGCTAGGTTTGAGAACCGCCAAGTCTCGACCTACTCAGAGACCTACAACCCTGGTTGGAGAAACCATCCTAATTTTTCTCTTGGTCTAAGGGCCAGAATCAAGGACAAATAGTAATTCTCATCCTCCCCAGTGTTTTGGTTATACTCGTAACCCTTCAAGTCAAACCCAGCTTCGTAACACTTCGATAAAAAGGTCTCTACCTTAGAAGAAGCTCTTACTATGTTATCAGCCAACCACCTTAGCTTTCAACAAGAAACCAGCAGAACCATATGATAATTCCCACTTTGCAAATTAGAACTTCAAGTCACCAAATAGCCAAGTATTTAAGTGAGAGAGAAGAAGGTAAGTTTCCTAGTCAATCTCAACCCAATCCTAGGGGGTCCATCAAATATCTTTAGTTGGTGAGGAATCATCAAACCATGTGAACTCGATAAAAACCCTTAGAGCGGTGAAAACGGTAGATAACAAGGTAGCCATGCCTTGTGGACATAATGTAGTTCCACCTTCTACGTCCCAAGAGGAACCCGTAGCTGAGGAAACTGAAACAACCCTAAGGAGTCCCAAGAAATTCCTGATAGGACTACCTTTGTGCCTAGAGCCCCATATCCGCAGTTGTTAGCACCAACAAAGAAGGAGTCGACTTTCAACGAGATAATGGAAACATTTAAGCAGTGAACATTAACATTCCTTTGTTAGAAGCAATTAGGCAGATGCCTCGCTTATGCCAAGTCTTTAAAGATCTTTGTACACGAAAGCGTAAGCTTAATGTCCAAAAGAAAGCCTTTTAGCCGGTCAAGTAAGTTCCATTCTTCTCCGAACCAAACACCCCCTAAGCATAAGTACCTCGGATGCCCCACCATTTCTTGTGCGATTTGTAATCACATGGTCGATAAAGCTTTACTTGACTTAGGAGCTAGTGTTAACTTACTCCCGTATCATGTATACACCCAGTTAGGTCTTGGTAAGCTGAAACCGACTAAAATGACACTACAATTAATGATAGGTCCGTGAAAAGTCCCTCGTGGTGTCATAGAGGATGTTCCGATTGAGGTTGATAAGTTTATTTATCCAAGGATTTCGTTGTGCTAGACACCCAACCTGTTCAGACCCAAGTGCTCAAATTCCGGGCATTCTAGGTCGCCCATTTTTAGCCACAGCTAACGCCGTCATCAACCGTAGGACTGGGCTTATGAACATATCCTTTGGTAATATGACCACCGAACTAAATGTCCGTAATGTTACTAGACAACCTTCGAGAATGATGATTTAGAAGAAGTGAATATGATTAGCACTTTAGTTCAGGATTTAGTTCAGGATAATTGGCATGACACTTTACTGGGAGATTCTTTAGATGAATTTGAGGAAACCATTCTCTTAGACCAGATGTGTGATCAATCTTTAGAAGAAACCCTTGAGTATTTTAAAGACTCTACGGACCTTGAAATCCAGGCACTAATGTTAGGTCTTTCTGAGGATAATGATGACCCTAAGTTTGGGGGTAGAGAACTAGAAGAATCTCTTGAGTATTTTAAGGACTCGATGATCCTGGAAATTCAAGCAATAGTTAGAGGTTTGTCTCGTGAGTAGTGAAAACCCTAAGTTTGGGGGTAGTGATGGTTCTTGTGATTGTCAAATATCCCTAATTAGAGTCCCTAACTTGGGACTAGAGCCATGTGCGTCTCTGAGATATTACTCGAGTCTATTCAGACTCAGCAACCCGATCCTCCTGATACTGTCTAGAGGTGAGCCAGGTTTTAGAGACCCGTTTTTCTGATGAATCTATTTATCAAGACACACATATGAAGATCAATTATGCTCTCCAGATAAACCCAGTTGTCTTAACGGAAACCTTAGATGAGGATGTGCCCCTTCTATTCATTTTTCTAAACCAATGCAATTGTCTCATATTGGTGTTAGCTCTATTTGGTCTTATGGACCCACAACTATTTCTATTATTGGTGTATGACTTTGGAAGGTGAAGATCCTTTTCCGAGGTATTTGATGTCCTGGTCAAGACTTTAAACTTAGCACTCCTTGGGAGGTATCCCTTGCTCATGCAACACGGTAATATTTTTCCTCATTTCCTTCTAGTGGTAACGGTTTCTCCTCTGTTCATGTTTTTAATTTCATCTTTAGAACATTGAGGACAATGTTAGACTTAAGTTTGGGGGTATGGGAGAAACTTTTAGTCAGCACTTTTGAAACTTCTAGCGTCACATGGTATCCTAAGCTAAGTTTACATACTTGTTTCTCACCGAAAAGATAGAAATTGGAATGCTAGGGATAACAACCTATTGAGACATTAGAGAAAAAGACATTGAGATCCTTGAAACTCGGGGAGAGAACTTGTTCCTTTTAGAGGGTAACCGTGATGGACCTAACCATCCATGATGGGAAGGCAAGTAGGTCAGGAAATGCCAGAAAGACAGAGCAACCTCACAATGTGGTCTTAGTTCCGACTCTCTCTCAGTAGAAACTTATCATCATCAACAAGCGGAGCGACATCAAAATCTATGAAGAAAGTTGAAGACGTTTAGAAGCAACAATAGAAAATCAGAATTCAAAGTGTAAAACTAAGTTACAAGAAGTTATAAGATCAAAGAAAGTTAAACGATATAGGTTGTTGAAATTCATGTTACCAAGACATTACAAGTTGCGAAGATCTAAGTACTAAAGTCCTTCTTTGTGGCCATGTAATTTTGTATCTTGTTTTGTTTGCAAAAAAAAAAAAAAAAAAAAAAAAAATTTGAAAAATCATCTTTATGTTTTATTTGTTCAATAAGGCCATAGGGAAGTAGAAAATTTTAAGTCAAGCAAGAAATCGAAGAGAAGAGTTAATTGTCAAGGTTCTACGAAGTTCGGGAATTTATCATCAACAGTTGAAGCCAAAGAAGACGTTGTTTCTACTGAGCAGTATGAGAGAGTCGAAGAAAAGATACATTTGGTTGCTTTGTTAGTCCGCTTTCAATCTGACACAAGTCCTTTCTAGCACTGGTTCAACTCATCACACGTAATTAGTCCAAATTGTGTAGCGATGTCCCTCTCATCTTTATCTCCTCCTAATCTTATCCTACTGTCGGACGCATCTTACAATGTTTATCTTGTTGTGTAGCGGATATCTCTTTATCTAGGTGGTGCAGATGTGTCTCCCTTTTCTTAGTCGCCTTTAGAGCCGGTACCTTTAATTTCTCTCGGCATTCTAGTTACTTGGCGATAGGTTGAGAATATGTATGTCTTCATAGCTCTTTGGATATTTGTGACCAATTAGAAGTCTGGTTTTGTGGGTACACCTCTGCTAAACCCTCCCGAGTTTATAACTCGGTCTTTTTTATTTTATTAGCTTTGCTCGAGGACTAGCAACAATAAGTTTGGGGGTATTTGATAGATGCATTTATGTGTCTAGTTTGTCCTCAATGTTTCGTATTGTTAGTACTCGTTTTCGTCCTTATGATGGTGTTTTGTGTGTTTGTAGGTATTTTGGGAAATAAATATTGTTGGAAAATTCGGCTTGAAAAGTTGCTCTGGAGCACCCCGGAGGACATTTGCTATACAGACCCCATTTTTGCTAATTGTCACCCACGGCTATATATAGCCCAATTTGTCCACAACACCCAATTTGTCCACAGACCCGTCTTCTTCATTTCAAAATTACTGAATTGGCGGGAAAATCTGGTTTCAAAGAACCAGAATTAGGGTTGGCAGTTTGGGCGAGATTCAAGGAAATTCAATGGCTGGGATTTTCTGGGATGACTTGGACGTACTAAACAGGGATGGTAACGAGTTTTTATCCAACAAACTTGGTCTCGTATGCATGGAAATAAAGTGAAACAAATGGGAAGATACTCGGGATTCACTGGAGTTTTGTTTTGGGAAGTTTACACGAGTCTACAAACGTGTTACACTAATTATGGAACGTGTAGGAGCCTGTTCACAGTCTGCTGGCATTAAATCAACGCGTGAGAAGGCAAGAATAGAAAGAAAATATCCAGAGAATATTTTTCTTTAATGCCGAAGTAATGGAAGATTTGCCGGAGTTAGGGAGGAGTATTCTCAGTTCTGGGAGTCTATATAAGAAGTAGAGGAGCATTACAACAGGATGGAGAGTTTGGGAGGTTTTGGAACGCTAAGAGCTTAGAAAATCGTGTTGCAGAATTACCATTTTTCGCGCGCATCCCCGAAGAACGCGAAGAATGATTATCAATGACCGTCATTTTTCAACAAAGGAAAACGACTACCATACGTGGGTCGCAGCTACCGTAATGTAAGCACTTTATCACTATCGTAGTTTGTAACAGCGTTTGCAACAACTATAATCACAAAACCCGATTTTCATCATTTCTCCTTTTGTGCATCATTTGTAAACCATTTTTGAGCAATGAAATCGACTTTTGAGCGCGTTTCCAACAAGATGAGCTAGACCCATCCTCGGGCGACGGAGGAAGCTATCTTGCCAATGAAAAAGTGGTAATTCTTAATTATTTAATTTGTGCAATTTTTAATTATGATTATTTGCCTAGATTGAAAATAGATTTAATGATTTTTGTTAAACAATTGTATTTTCTATTGATGGAATATGCTTGCCCTAGGGTTTTGATATCCCATGCTTTGGATTAACATTTGTTGTTTCTAAAAATCTACTTTTGCAATAGTTGAGAATCAAATTAAACGTGTGAAATTGCATGATTGTAATTAATATCACTTTGGAATTGGTAAATAGCGGAATCTAGCCCCAAACTTCTCCATAATTTCCAAACAACTTTTTAATTGAGCTTGTTATTTTTATTTACGAAAATTAAGTCTAAAAACCTGCCACAAGTCTTGAACGAACCTATTACTACAACATCATTGAAAATAACCATCAGTGACATTTGAAGAATTATTTATGATGAAGTATTTCCACAAGTTTATGAAAGGTATACCTATGGCTACGGTTTACACCAAAGATAAGAAAATAATAAAACAAATTGAAAGAGAAACGCTGGAGTACATAGCTAGAATATGCTTTCCCACTTTATCACTACCACGCTACCGCTAACACCATGACGTGATGACAAAGCTACGAGGTAAAAAGGGGAGCCAACCCATTTCATAAGCATAACACCTTTTGGAATTTGAATAAGGAAAGGATTTCTTGTTTGAGCTACGTATGGAAGAAGCCAATGGTCCACACCATACCGAAATCCAAGCCAGCGTCCATGCCTAACCAGCGTCCACGCCAAGTCGGCGCCCATTCCAAGATGATCCAGGCGCCAACCGGGATGCGTTCCCGACGCGCTTGCCGCGACGCACATGCCGCACATGCATGCCACCGCAGTGCCACACTTTGTGATAACAGTTTGCATCCTTCCAGCGCTAACATCTTGCGCCCTTCCAAAGACCATCCTCGCCCTTCGAAACAGCGCCATGGCTCCAAGACTTCGTGATCAAAACCGTGTCATCTCTTCACGATATACTTACGATTACCAACCAGAGCCACTTCCGCCACCCCAACGGTTCTTCAAGCATGGAAGCTCTAACCGTCACCAGAGACGTTACCCACCATCGGGCAAGATACGGAAGATCCGGAAGAAGCCAACCTCCTTTAGCACTCGTTGATTTGATGAAAAGACAAAAGATACTTCAGCGGGACGCGCGTTTATAGATGAAGAGGATCGCGTTGCTCTTGAACGCCCAAGTAGAAGGGGATAAGCAATCCAATTTCGTCACACGGGAAGATCAGAAAGACTCCTCCAAAATCGAAAGCAAGGGAAATCAACAACTCTCTTGAGTTCACTTCCTTTGAGACACTTCTTCCGCACAATGGAAACTTCGACCACAAAGTCGTACAGACTATGATAAAACAAAGTTATGAGATTCTATATTTCTCCAAGGCGTAGCGTCAAGAAATATTTGCACCCGTCAACCGCACTGCATCAGGAAAGCAAAGGTTTCCAGCCGGGGAAAGACGTTCCCAAACCCCAACCTCTCTAGAAAGCACGATCGATAGATATAACTGGGGACTCCTAACCTCTGCTCTTGAGGGATGTCGAGTTTGACAGAATCTTGACGCAGCCTCCGACTTCAAAATGGTAGCCGTCAAGGCTCTGAGAGTTGCAAGATGTCATTTCAACGTTCTCTCCGTAAGTAGCTCGCATCAACGTTCTCTCCGTGTAGCTACACATCAATATTCTCCAGCAGCGGCTTCGCTTCAACGTTCGCTTCAACGCCACTCCTTCCTGCAAAGGGTCGTACGCCACACTCCTCATATCAAGGAACATAGTCACAGCCAGCCAATCGTCGTAGTCATGGACACCTTTTAATCCATCTCGCCAAAACTCGTGATCATGGACAGTTTGCTCGCTTACGCGTCCAGCTAATCCTTTTACTTCCACGGAAGCCCATAGAATATCAGTCAACCTACTTTGTTACCACGACAATGTAGTTTCTCCTGATTACATCTCCTACCAAGAACTCGTTTCCCTCATTCGTTGATACCAGCCGAGCTTCACCGCAGCAGAATTACTACAAAGATGGAAACACGTAAACCATACTTGAGGACTAAGATATACATGGGATCCCTTCACTGTCAAAGCTCCGAAGACACAGTCTACCAAAAATCCTTACCCACAACAAGGTCCTCTACTCTTCAAGGGTGCAGCGCAAGAATATCATCACCTCTCTGTCTAGAAGACGCCTTCAACACTTTACGAGGCCGCGGAGGATCCCGAGCCTGCACCATCCAGAATATGTCATCATGTAATTTCTGAGCATCCCAGTGTCACATCCAGCAAGATGCATCGGCACCGAAGTTTTCTCCCAAATGGGAAGGGCCGTACATAATCACTAAAGCGTATGACAGTGGTTACTACAAAATTATCAAAGAATATGGGGAAAGCTAGAGACAGGGCATCAACGGAAAGTGGCTTAAGGCATACTACGCCTAATCACTTCCCTGCAACATGCTACATCAAAATTCCTACTCTTCAAGTCTCGAGTTAAATCTTCAATCCTCTGAGACTCCAAGGCCAAAGCTTTCTCCTCTTCCAGCATGGTTTCTGTGGCAGGAATCACACCAGCAACAATACCAGCTCTGTCGACTTTCACAATATTGAGACGATGCCGCAACCAGCTGATATTAAACTCCAAGGATTCGCAGGTGGACACCATGTTCTCCCACCTTTGAATGGCTAGCTCGCAGCCGGCACGGATGGACGTATTCTCCATCTCAAGAATTATTGGCAAAGACAGTTCACTACGGAAACCAAGGTGGACGAACATCACTTCACCACGCTCCCCGGTAGCGATATGGCCGCATGTCTTCCATATCCTCGTATAAAGGACCACGAATTCTTTCCGCACCAGAAACCGCTAACATTCCAATAATTGAGGAGAGACACCTCATACGAGTCCCAAACTACGAACCCGCATAGGGGTATTCATGACAAGAGATCCCTAAATCAGCGTTCTCCAAGTCTCCAGCAGCAGTCAACAAGGTTGGATTTGAAGGGAGGGGAACGACTAGGTCATCCTCGTCGATAACACTAACGCATGCCGCAACAAGATATCTCCGCACAAAAGGAAAATTTTCCATTCATCAAACAAGCGGTAAAGCGTACGTCGGTCCACCAAAGAAGAAGAAAACATACCGGTATGATTTTCTTAACCCGAATAACCTTTGTTGGGATGCTCCCTGCCGAGTCGACCTCGCGCCTTCACTGGAGAACCCGGGCCGGTTAGAAGATGGTTCGTCTCTCGTGCGACATGACAAAGAGAGAAACTCAACAAGAAGAACCCTTTCTCAAACGAGGGAGATGATGCAATTATGTTGGGTATGAATACAAAACCTTAAAAAGGAAAGGAAGCAATGAGGGACATAACGTTTCAGATTTTAGCATGGACAATGCCCTCGATCGGGCCGCGTGAATGAAGGCAAAACAAGGAAACTTTGCTATCCGTAGAAACACCTACTCCCTCCTTGTTTACACCTTAGCCTCGCCAGCTAGCACAATCGGCTTCCCCACCTTGCGCCGGTCCCGCTAGCTAGCACGCTCAGTTTCCCAACTCATGCCCAACTTCCCAACGTCGCCCAAGTTGCACCGGTCCCACCAATTGCGCCAACTTCCCAATGACCGCCCAAGTCACGCCAGCAAGCACGCACAGCTTCCCTACCTTGCACCGGTCCCACCAACCTAGCACGCCGCAATTCACGCTAACTTCCCAACGTCGCCCAAGCCGCACCGCCCCACCAATTCACCGACTTCCCTATGACCGCCCAAGTCACGCCTCACATGCACAGCCTTTCCGCATTGTGCCGGTCCCACCAGCCTAGCACGCCGCTTCCCAATTCACGCTTTCCCAACGTCGCCAAGTTGCACCGGGTCCCACCAATTGCGCCAACTTCCCAATGACCGCCAAGTCACGCTAAGCACGCACGCTTCCCTACCTTCGCCGGTCCCACCCGCCTAGCACGCTCGGTTTCCCACCACGCCAACTTCCCAACGTCGCCCAAGTTGCACCGGCCCCACCAATTGTGCCGCCTCCCGATTTGTGCAAAACTACCGAGGCAAGGATTCCAAATCCTATTTATAAAAGGTCGACAAGCCTCCTCAATTCTCTTTACGGTTTGCTCTTGATAGTTCTGTCACCATCTTATGCTTACCTCGTAACAAAGCCCCCGCCCAAGCTGCTGTGGACTTAATGTTGATGGTGGTTTTTAAACAAGGGGTAAAATCGTAAAACCCCATGACCTAGTGTTACCCGCAACACATTAACTAAGAGCATTTAACTCAAAATAAATAATTAATAGGGGTATTTTTTTCAAAATACCAGATTAGGTTTTCAAACGTAACCCTAATTCCAAAACCAAGCCGCATACTTGCGCACCATGGCAACAATGCCAAAACCAAGCCGCACCCCGCAGCACCATGGCAGCAATGCCAAACCAAGCCGCATCCTCGCGCATCATGGCAACAATGCCAAACCAAGCCGCACCTGCGCACCATGGCAACAATGCCAAACCAAGCCGCACCACGCACTATGGCAACAATGCCAAACCAAGCCGCATCCTGGCGCACCATGGCAACAATGCCAAACCAAGCCGCACCCCGCGCACCATGACAAGAATGCCAAACCAAGCCGCATCCTGCACCATGGCAAATGCCAACCAAGCCGCACCTCGCGTACCAAGCCGCATACCGCGCACCATGGCAACAATGCCAAACCAAGCCGCACCCTCGCGCACCATGGCAACAATGCCAAAACCAAGCCGCACCCTCGCGCACCATGGCAACAATGCAAAACCAAGCCGCATACTCACGCACCACGGCAACAATGCCAAACCAAGCCGCATACCGCACCATGGCAACAATGCCATATTTCCAAGCCTCTATGCCTATGGCCCACGCCAAATATAGCGCCCTAGGTTTGCAAGACTTGCAACTAGGTCAACATGGCCGCACGTGCCATTGGCACATGCCAACACGTGTCGCAAGCCATATTTCCAAGCCGCTATGCCTTTGGCCCACGCCAAATATAGCGCCTTAGGCTTGCAAGACTTGCAACTAGGTCAACATGGCCGCACGTGCCATTGGCACATGCCCACACGTGTCGCAAGCCATATTTCCAAGCCGCTATGCCTTTGGCCCACGCCACATATAGCGCCCCAGGCTTGCAAGACTTGCAACTAGGTCAACATGGCCGCACGTGCTATTGGCACATGCCAACACGTGTCGCAAGCCATATTTCCAAGCCGCTATGCCTTTGGCCCACGCCACATATAGCGCCCCTAGGTTTGCAAGACTTGCAACTAGGTCAACATGGCCGCACGTGCCATTGGCACATGCCAACACGTGTCGTAATCCATATTTCCAAGCCGCTATGCCTTTGGCCCACGCCACATATAGCGCCCTAGGTTTGCAAGACTTGCAACCAGTCAACATGGCCGCACGTGCCATTGGCACATGCCAACACGTGTCGCAAGCCATATTTCCAAGCCGCTATGCCTTTTGGCCCACGCCAAATATAGCGCCCTAGGCTTGCAAGACTTGCAACTAGGTCAACATGGCCGCACGTGCCATTGGCACATGCCAACACGTGTCGCAAGCCATATTTCCAAGCCGCTATGCCTTTTGGCCCACGCCAAATATAGCGCCCTAGGTTTGCATGACTTGCAACTAGGTCAACATGGCCGCACGTGCCATTGGCACATGCCAACACGTGTCGCAAGCCATATTTCCAAGCCGCTACGCCTTTGGCCCACGCCAAATATAGCGCCCTAGGCTTGCAAGACTTGCAACTAGGTCAACATGGCCGCACGTGCCATTGGCACATGCCAACACGTGTCGCAAGCCATATTTCCAAGCCGCTACGCCTTTGGCCCACGCCAAATATAGCGGCCTAGGCTTGCAAGACTTGCAACTAGGTCAACATGGCCGCACGTGCTATTGGCACATGCCAACACGTGTCGCAAGCCATATTTCCAAGCCGCTATGCCTTTGGCCCACGCCAAATATAGCGCCCTAGGCTCGCAAGACTTGCAACTAGGTCAACATGGCCGCACGTGCCATTGGCACATGCCAAACACACACGCTGGTAGCCTAACTTGCAAACCGTGCAACCTACCACCAAGGCATTCCGCACATGCCATTGGCACATGCCAACACACACGCTGGTAGCCTAACTTGCAAACCATGCAACCTACCACCAAGGCATTCCGCACATGCCATTGGCACATGCCAACACACACGCTGGTAGCCTAACTTGCAAACCGTGCAACCTACCACCAAGGCATTCCGCACATGCCATTGGCACATGCCAAACACACACGCTGGTAGCCTAACATGCAAACCGTGCAACCTACCACCAAGGCATTCCGCACATGCCATTGGCACATGCCAAACACACACACGGTAACCTAACTTGCAAAACCGTGCAACCTACCACCAATGAATTCCGCACATGCCAAACACACACGCTGGTAGCCTAACTTGCAAACCGTGCAACCTACCACCAAGGCATTCCGCACATGCCATTGGCACATGCCACACGCGCCACTAGCAGTGCCACTTGCACTTAAGATGCAACCAACACTTGAGACATCAACACAAACCTGGGATGCTTCTTTAGGGTTTTGGTTTGGCGGTCACAAAGATGCAGCGTACACTACGCTCACTTTAAGAAAGCGTGAAAAGGAATAAAGCGGTCAAATAAAAGAGGAAATAATGGTGAAAAAACGTTTTCACCCATTAAACCATGCGGTTACCACCTCCTCATTATTTCACCCTTTACTCTCTTCCTTCATGAGGCCAGGGTACGTTTAAATCTCGACTTGTATAAATAGGTCTTACCTATTTCTACCAGACAACAAGTCTCGGTCAGAGAAATATACTACACTTACACTCTCGTAAAGGCAACTTTGCAAGCTCTCCCAAAAAGCTTTCATCTCTTTGCAAGCTTCCTAATCTTTCACTTTCCGATACAAGTCGAGATACTACTCTCTCAACACCTTTCTTTGCTTCCCTCCCAAATCAACCCTTCTCCTCTACTTTGTGACCGAAGCAAGTCCGGGAACGGCCATTTCTTAGTTTAGGCCGGACTTGTACAGATTGATCTCGAATCTATAAAGTGCTCACGTGCAACACATTTGTTTAGGGTTTGAACCAAGCTTCTCACTCACCTACCGAATTTACCGAATCGGCAAGAACAATTTTTACCTATAAACAGCTTTGTATTAAGATAATCTATGCTTAGGGGATACAATTAATTTTTTGAGAATTTGCCTGATTATTTGTGAATTAAGAAATAAAGGATTTGAAAGATAATTAGAGTTTTGGGTTATTTACCGTTATTCATTCATGTGTAATAGTGGAATCAAAGTCTTGGTTATTCATAATATCTTGAAATCAAATTTTTGAGTAAAGTTTTATTTTTTTTTTAAGTTTTATAAGTCTAAAATCTTTTGCTTTCACGAGTCTCAACGAACCTTTTTACTACAACTCAATTGAAAATCTCATCAATAGGAGT